>JAQGDQ010000148.1:0-496638 GCA_030141605.1 Tubiluchus corallicola
TAACTCCGCCATAGCCGGTCCCAAGCCCGGTTGAGAGAGGAGGAGGGTTGGGCTTAGGGTTAGCACCCCTATCCTGTAAAAGTTCTCAATTGCTACAGAAACAGACAGAAACAAATCTACTGACACAAATCGGCACAAAGCAGAAAGTTCGACCCATGTTATGACGATGCTAGGTCAAAGCCGAGAGGAAGCCCAGCATCCGATGAAGAACTCTATACTGAGTGCCACAAAGGTGACAAAAATTGGCACCTGGAATGTAAGAACAATGTTCCAAACAGGAAAAATGGCCCAAGTTATCCGGGAATTCAACAACTATCAACTCAGTATCTTAGGCCTAACGGAAGTGAGATGGACAGGAAGCGGAAACATCAAGAGTGGAGAAACAACCTTTCTGTATTCAGGACCAGAGGAGGATCACCAGAGAGGTGTTGGTCTGATGCTGAACAAAGAGGCAGCAAAGACACTAATAGGATGGAACCCAGTCAGTGAGAGGATAATAACTGCCCGAATGCAGTCAAGGCATGCGAAAACAACTATTGTTTGCATTTACGCACCAACTGAAGATACAGATGAACAAGTTAAAGATGATTTCTACCAACAATGTCAAGATGTGCTGAATGACATCCCCAGCCATGACATCATTCTCCTCATGGGTGATATGAATGCAAAGATTGACAACAACAGACACGGATTGGAGCATGTAATCGGGCCGCATGGATCAGCTCAAGAAACAAACAACAATGGTGAACGGCTCCTGATGTTGTGCAATTTAAATGGACTGTGTATTGGAAATACTTATTTTGCCCACAAAACCATCCACAAGAAGACATGGAGGTCACCAGATGGAAATACACAGAACGAAATCGACTACATCTGTATCAGCAAGAGATGGAGATCAGCACTGAAAGATGTGAAAGTGTGTTATGGAGCTGATGTGGGTTCTGATCATCACTTAGTTCAAGGAAAAGTCCAGCTCAAACTGAAAAAGATACAAAAGCCAAAAATCACAAGACCTTTTGCGGTTGAAAACCTGAAAGACCAACAAAAAGCAAGGAGTTTTGAACTTGCACTTAGCAACAAATTTGAACCACTACTACAAGCCAACGATATTGAAGAACAGTGGAAAATATTCAAAGAAGCAGTAACAGCAGTTGCAGATGAACAGATCGGCAGAAGAAGGGGTAACAGAAAAGAAATGTGGATACAAGAAAAAACTTGGGAATTAATTGATGAAAGAAAGAAGACTAAGCAAATGAGAGACCAAGCAAAAACACCAGAAAGCAGGAGTCAAGCCAATGAGCAGTACCAACTGGCAGATAGAGCAGTAAAAAGACGTTGCAGGAGGGACAAGAACGAATGGTTTGAAAAGAAGGGTGAAGAAGCACAGTTAGCAGCCAGCCATAATGATACCAAGACTCTCTACAGAATTGTTAAAGATCTAACGGGAACAGGAGGCACCCCAGCTGTGCCAATCAAGGACAAAAGTGGTGTGACTCTCACAACAACAGAACAGCAAAATGCACGATGGGTGGAACACTTCAAGGAAGTTCTCAACCAGCCAAACCCAACAACATTATTCAACTTTGAGAATGAAATTGGACAACAACAGCTAGATGTAAGATTGGACAACATCAGTGAACTGGAAGTCGAAACTGCCATCAAAAAACTAAAGAACAACAAAGCAGCAGGAGAGGACCAAATAACAGCTGAGCTCCTGAAACACGGTAATAAAGGGATAACACGATCAATGACAAAGCTCCTGAACAGCTGCTGGGAACAACAAAAGGTCCCCGAAGATTGGAGAAATGGAGTCATCGTGAAGTTGCCTAAAAAGGGAACCTGACAGATTGCAATAATTGGAGAGGAATAACTCTGATGTCAATACCTGGAAAAGTCCTGAGTATAGTGCTGCTAGATCGGTTGAGAGATGCTGCTGATATAAGACTAAGAGAACAACAAGCTGGATTTAGAAAAGGAAGATCATGCTGTGAACAGATATTCACTCTCAGAAACATCATTGAGCAATGTATGGAATTCCAACAGTCCTTATTAATCAATTTTATTGATTTCAAGAAGGCTTTTGACTCTGTTCACAGGCAGTCTCTATGGAAAATTGCTTCTCTGTATGGTATCCCACAGAAATTCATTTCAACCATCCAGAACTTTTACCAAAACAGCGGCTGTTGTATAAGAACACAAGAGGGAAACACCGAGTATTTCACCATCGAAACTGGAGTTAAGCAGGGTTGCATTATGTCACCATTCCTGTTCCTACTGACGATTGATTTCATCATGAACAAGGCGGTTGATGGTAAAGATCTAGGAATGCAATGGAAACAACAACAACGATTGGCAGATCTGGACTTTGCTGACGATATAGCTCTTCTGGAAACATCAAAAGAAAGCCTGCAACAACTGACCACAAGTATGGAAGAAGTAGCGGGAAAAATTGGATTGAGAATTAGTCAAGAAAAGACCAAAGTTTTGAAAGTGTGGACAAACCAACAGAATGATGTACATATAACAGTGGGAGGCCAAATGGTTAAGAACGTTACCAGTTTTTCATATCTGGGCAGTGTGATGACCTGTAATGGAGGTACAGAAAATGACATCAGGGGGAGAATCGGCAAAGCAACAGCAGTATTTAGGAAGATGGGAAAAATCTGGACAAGCAAGAAAATTGACATGAAAATCAAACTTCGTCTGTACAACGCCATTGTGCTGCCAACGGCTCTCTATGCCAGCGAAACCTGGAAAGTCACAGCGGAGTTATCAAAGAAACTGAACGTCTTCCACCAAAAATGCCTTCGAAAGATACTAAAAATCTCCTACCGCGACCATGTCACCAATGTAGAAGTTCTTCAACGAGCGCAGTCATTGCGGTTACAAGATATAGTTACAGAGAGAAGAATGAAACTGGCTGGACATATTCTCCGTCTATCAGAAAGTCGCTACGCCAAAACAGCAGTACAGTGGGAACCACCTGGTGGGAAACGAAAAAGAGGTCGGCCAAAAACAACGTGGCGCAGATCCTTCAAAGAAGACCTTCGAGCTGTCAACAGACGTTGGGAAAACGTAGAGAACGAAGCCGCCGATAGAACTCAGTGGAAAATGCTGTCTGCTCAATGTGCATCAATGCGCAGGAAGGACTAAGGAAAGGAAGTATCACAAAGAGCTTGCTGGCATGAAAAATAATTTTTCTTTTATTAACTTCTAAATTTTATTTGCACTGTTAAGTACATACCTGTATTTGCTGTATTTCAGAGTTAAGTTTTTCTGCACTTAGATATAGTGGATGTGTCTCCAGTTCTTGCACTTGCGGAATATGCGGAAGCACAACGGTTTCCACATCAGATTTCAACTTCTGATAATCAGCCCAGTTTAAGAATGCTTCTCTAATCTCATGCATTCTCTGCTCAAGCTACAGAAAACAGAGCTGATATAATAACTTGCAAACAATTCAACTTTCATTAACAATAATTTTGAAGATCATTTGTAGCATGTTCATAGTGATGCAAAGGTTATGTGCTTATTGTGACCAGCAGACTGCCGCCCAGTCTGTCTTAAGAAAAACATTTATGCACAGTGTGTGCAGCTGTACATGAATGCTTGCATTCCATTCAAAGTCAATAACATGCATAAATCAAGATAATATTATTGAAAAATGAAGCACAACTTACAGATTTAATCAGGTCATCATATTTCTGAGTAACGTTATTACTCGTGTCTTGCAAATTACCATCACCCAAGGGCCCTGCTTGTTCCAAAGCTGCTAATAAATCTTGTCTACGATTGTTGACTTGCTCCAAGAGTTCCTAAACAAGAGTAAATCAAAAATCAATAATGACAAAAGACATCACAGAAACACAAACACCTAAAGTGGCCTCATAAAAGTTTTAAATCAAGCAGCTGCTAATTAATAATTAAAAACAAAAAGGAGTAAAATGCTGCGAGTACATGACACCAATCATAACCACATTCTTGCTGCTAAATTTGAATTACAATGATTGCTAAAAAGTTTTGCGAACTACACCGAAAGAACTGCTCTCACTGCAAAGACTGGTGCCAAATATAAATCTTTCACCTGTTTATGAACAAGCAATTTTTGCACGTCTTCAGCTGTAGTTGCTTTAACTGGCTGTCCAACATCAACAGCTTCAACTTCATTCAAGTAAGTCTCATGCTGTTGAAGTAACATGTTCATTGCATCATACTTTGCTTTTGCTTGAATCAGCTGTTTCTGCAAATGGATAAAGTTCAATGTGTCAGCTGAACACGTAATGAAATATAAAAACACAACTGAGATTTGATGTCGTATTAAACTCAAAACATAAGAACATCATGACAAAGTGTGAACTAATCCATATTCCTGAACTGTTATTATAAAAAATGAAATGCGAAGAAATAGAATTTGTCTGATACAATGGCTTTATATAAGTATGCAAGCAAATAAAAGAAAGCAAAAAGTAAAATTAGTTTAGAAAAACATAAGTCAGATAACATTACCAGTTTTTTAGTGCGAGAACTCCACACAGAAAAAAACTACAGTAGGCGCCGCTTAATAGACTCACGGTTAATAGACTCAATTGCTTAATTGACTCAAAAAAGGCCTGGAACGGGCCGCTTCTATTCAAATATACACAAAACTATCGGTAATTGACTCAAATAACTTCGCATAATTGACCCAATATTGACTCGACTTAAAACAAGACTTTTGTATGTGCCAAAAGAGCCTTTCCTACTTCTATGTCATCTTTACTTCCCTTTTGTGCACTATGTATACAGAAACAAACATGTTAAGTACCGTTTTGTTTGTAAGCAGGTACGTTTATCATGTGCTAATATGCAAGCGTAACGGTTTTGCTTTGAATCTGTTGCCCGCTCGCCCACTATTACTCAAAGAATTTCTGGAAGCTAAACATTTAATCATTTGCCTAGCAGTTTCCTTTTGATGATCTCGTTGCAAATTACGCTTTCAGGCTAAATGAATTAATAGTCAGAGATGCAGGTACAGTAATCAGCTGGTATTCCTTGTGACTTACAAGAGTAAACATCGTACAGCAAATAAGAGCAGTATAAGTGAGCAGACGATTCAGAACTGTTTTAGAAAAACATGCACAACAACATATTTTCAACGTTTTTATAATTACGAAAATGTGTGGGCCAACTTTTTCACGAGAAAATGAAGCAGCCAACTTTGAAGGAATTTTTGCAATTTTTGCAAATAAACAGACTTAGAAAAGTGTGTGATTTAGAAAAGTATACTTTTTAATTTACTGCTAATTCACTTATATAAATCAATATTTTAAAATATTTTTTTCTAATTTTTAACTGCACAAGGAATTTAGGCATTACTTCATTTCTAAAATTCCTTAAAAACCTTTGCAGTGCATAGTAAACTGATGACTCATACTTCTATACCTGTAATACTACACCCATCGGTTAATAGGTTCAGTGGGTTAATTGGGTCAAAACACGTCGGTCCCAAAGTGAGTCTATTAAGCGGTGTCTACTGTAGTAATAAATTTAGTTGTCTGATAGTTCTAAATCACTGTAATATTAATTTTTAACTAAATCAGCGGTTTATAAAAGGATGTTAAGAAACAACAGTGTGCAATACATGCCAGTAAATATAATGCCACAAAGGGCTTTAAGGAATTTTAGCTTTTGCATAAAAACAGAGGTAAAATACCTGTATTGTTTCCTGTAGAGAAGAGTATCTATTACACAGTAATGCCACCTCCACACGAGGAGTTGAATCACAGCCGTATCGATCTAGCAAGTGTTCACTCACTTCACGCAATTTCTCGACATCGTCTTTCTTAGATTGCCATTCTGTCTTCAAATCCTATACCATAGACGAAATATAAAATAAATCAAATTAAAATAAATACATTTATACCGTAATTCTTAATTACAATGGGAAACACAAAATTTACGAAATGCAGTAGATTTTATGAATGAAGATTTTGTTTATTTTTTTAAAAACAACTTAGTCTTGCCTCGGTTCCCTGCCTAGCAATATGAAGTAGGAGTTACGTACTTTAAACTCAAGCTGTCAGACTCAGATGCAAGTAATTTTTTGTACAAATAGAGGATGCACTACATTGTTAGATCATTAATAATTTTAGCAGATGTCATACAAGAGCTGTAAACGGCGCCGGCAATAGTTTATTTCACGTAAAATAGTGATCAAGTTGACAATAAATATTTTCATATAAATTAAATAATTGAAATAAGCAAAAATATTCATTACATACTTAATGTGAAGTACCTATACTTTGGTGTTCTGATTCAATAAATCTCATTAATGTGCTATTGCTAAGGAATTGATTAAATTAAAAAAAGCCCACACAATGAATCAATGTAGTCCAGACAAAATTAACACTAACATTCAATAAAACTAAAAGCTTACATTGATCATGGAAACAGCAGTTTCAACTGGCAACGGGTTTGATTCGTATGTGTTTAGCTCCTCTTCTTTTGCTAACAGCCAATCAGAAAATGAAGTCCTGATATCTTCATACTCTTGCCAGTTAATAATACATTCTGTCAACAGACTTCTAGTCGACTCTATGCCAGCATTTAACTGCTCCCATGCACTTTGTAGTTCCGCCTGATTTTGACAAATTACTGGGTGACCGTTTGGTGAAGTTTCCTCCAAAACAACATGTCCTAGCTCTGTCACAGACGAGAGTCTGTTTTCACCTTCTGGTAATTTAGCTGCCAGCAACTAAAGCACAAAATACATCTCCGATATTTGTTGAACCAGTTACAATCAGAAATAAATAAATGATTCATGCAGTAGCTCGAAAATTGACCTGACCACCAGAAAAATTATTTTTATTTTTGCCCAATTCACTTCACATTCACAAAAAGAGTACCATACTTTTTTAAATTTACGAATCCATAGTACATCTTCAAAAAATGAGCCGTAAATGTTGCTAAATTACATTAGCCTATAATGTTATTTTAAATTTTACCTCCAGTGAATCTTTATTGCTGACAGTATCAGACTTGCTTCCTGTTACATTATCGCATAATTTAAGCTCAGCCTTGGCCGAGTTTATCCACTCACTGACATTTTTACATGCATCTCGGAACTTTTCATGATCCGAGATGTACTGAGTGCATTTCACTTGCAGAACCTAAGAAACAACGACATGTCTTGAACAAGTGCCAGTAAAAGCGCCAGAATCACAGTTAATATACATAGGCCTACATATAGTAAGACAAAAGTACTGTAAAGTCTTAGAAACACATTTTCATCTCCATTTAACTGCAACAAACACAACAACTATTTTTAAATTTCTTTAATACATTCTGCAAAACTGGATAATTAAAATAATGGTCTGTTGAAAATTTAAAATTTAATACACATTAGTTCTACACATATCAACCGTCCTCATGTGAAGAACTCCTTCTTTAGGTGCTAAGATGACTTTCATTAGATGTAAGATTTCGTATATTGAACAATGCCTTTAGAAATGTGAAATAAGCAAATTCAAATGAGTTTAGGCTCCCTGAAGTGCCAGAAATCAATCATCTTTTTATACTTAATGTTTTATAAACAAAATCAAAAAGCCAAAATTGTTTCAAACAATTATAATTATTGATACGCTGGTAAAAAAATAGAGGTTCCTTTAAGAATTGAACCCAGAAGCTTCTGACAACTAGCAAGACTAGGTAATAATTACACTGGATTACCTGGTTTTGGTTGCTCAGACTCTCGTACTGCTCTTTAACTTGTTGTACACTTGTCTTTATTGACTCGTCGGTTTTCACTTCAAGCAGGTTGGCAGCTCTCTCTAGTAACTTTGTCACTGATGGTTCATGTGACTGAATATCCTCACCAATTTTCTAAAATACAAAAATAGAATATCATATGGGTGAACAGTGCACCTTTGATTTCAAGTACTCATATTATGGTGCTTGCAACATGCAACATCACAATCCCAAGACAAGACACCGATCCTACGATCATTAAGCAGTATCTAGTAGGTAGCATTTCAGTATTAAACCTCAAGTAACAAAAACTTTCTGAAGCTGGTTTTCATACCGTTTTCCAGTGCCACACAGATTGCTGCAGTTCAAGTTTACTGGTCACTAAAAACTTGTACAAGTTTTTAGTGACCAGTACAAATTGACAGTGTGCACTTAGAAATCTACACCTAAATGATCTACAGCTAAAAGAAGAAGAAAAATTGAAACTGAACCATGAAGGTCTTCAACACCACGGTATTTCTTGCAGTCAATTACAATTTTAAAGCTGTTACATTGAACACCGTTCTACAATGACTAATAGATGCAGTGCATTACTATTGATCTTTTTTTCTGCTTTAATGTCAACAAGATTGTTAGCCTAACCTCAAGACTTAAATGATGCAAAATTTATATTAACGAGTTATTCACCCTGGTATTCACTCACTTGCCTAATATAGACTAAATATTAGACTTCCATCTCATTTATGTAGAAAGGAAACGTAATAGCAACAGAGTAAACAATTTTAAATCAATAAATAGGAATGCTTAGATCAGTTTTTCGATCATAAATTTCAGTATTCTTACCTCACATTTGCTATGGTTGTTTTTCTTGGTAACTAAATCAGGTTGCAACACATCTAAATCATGTAATTTTGCTTGCACATCTTGCAACCACTGCTGAAGTTGTGCAAGACTTTCGTCAACTGCACACCACTCTGTTTGTAATGTCTCAAACTGAACCTAGAAATAAATAGCAAACTTTAAAGATAAATTATATGCTTCCACTTTACACATGGTACCATATGCAGTGCAGTCTGCTGTAGATACCTGCAGTAACATTAATAATATTGGATGAATTTATAAATCACATACATCCTTATGTTGTTTGGGACAATGCTACAAAGACCTTGTAGTATTTCGTCAAAGCATGCCTAGATGCCAGGATTGATCACACAGCTTTGCTACATTTTAAGGTGTTTTATTCAACACTTCCTTAATACTTACAATTGAGTTAATCACTTCGTTCTTTAACTCATCATTTTCCAGTTTCAGTTTGTCCAGTTTGTCCTTGATTGCGTCACAACCGGGAGAGTTGGTGTTTGGACAGACAATTTCGCTTTGTTCCGTTGCCGTATCTAACTTGTTTATACCAACTGATAAAGCTTGCTGAAGGTCCTAGAATAAACAGCCAATAAAAATTGAATAAAAATTTATCATTTAGTCATTTTAAGACAGCTAACAGTGTCACAGTGCAAATACACCCTTTGACTACTCTCAGATTACTTAATATAATATTTGGAACTCTTCGATCGAGTAATAGTCTCAACTAACTAGAGTCCTGGGAACATAAAAGCCAATGACAGTGAGGTAATTCGCAAACTTTTGCTGCTGTCACATGATGTCCTTTTTCTCACTGAGCTACAGGAGTAACATAAAAGCTGTGTCAATCAATACGCTGCATTGTTCAAGGAATGACTCTAAATCAGAAAGGCCCAAACAACACTTGAACTCCAGGTCATTTGATTAGGGGTCTACTGCGCATGAACGGTAACAAAATATAATGTGACAGCTGAATAGAGTGCAAAGTCATCAGCAAGCAATACTATTAACAGGCAACAATGTAGCAATTACTTGATTCAGATATCTAAATTCTTAGAATGTCTTTCAAAGAGTCCAAAATTAATAATAAAATCTCCAAGTTTATGGCAAAAAATACATATTTAAAGTATTACTTGCCAGCTTGGAAATTCTGTTTATAAACCATGTCATTTGCATATAACATTTACAATTTGTATTCCTAAACTCAAAGTATAGCATAATCATACATCAGGTACAGAAAGAGCAAGTATAGTTCCAATGCAGGATATGAACAATGGACGGACAGCATAACACAAGATCAATATGTCAACAAATTAGTACATTAAACAAAATTAATAAATTAAGTCACCAAACCTTTAATGCTTGTAATTTTGGGGCAATATCATCTTTGCTTGCAACTGCTTTATTATTATGATCAAGTTCATCCTGCATTTGATGAAGCCAGGTGACACAATCACTGCAATCCTGGTCAAACTTTTCATGGTCAACAAAGAATCCATCTAGTTTCTTCACCATCTCCTATATTAAATGCAAATAAACCTATCACGAATGAGTTTTTCATTTTTTGCAAATCGTTGCTCAAATAAGTCGTTTAGGCAATCTATTTCTTATGGTTTCGGAAATCAGTCTAAAACATTCATTCTGGCATTTTGCATTGAAGTACTCGCCCGTGCCTTCTGGAGCAGAATCCAGTTATTTTAGCACCAAATCAAACTGCTTTAATGACAAATTTTATACTCCATGAAAAATGCAAAATGGTACATGTTTTTATGCAAATTTCGAAGCAGTTTTTTTACAATGTTTCAATCTACATGCCATTAATCTTCACTACCTGCTTTTTACTGCATGCTCATGCTATACTTTAAGAGTAATTTCATTGTTTAGTTCACTTGTGTAAATCTTCTTCAATAATACCAGATAACAGTGGTGAAGTTTAAGCTATGCACGTTATTAACAAAGTAATTAGAACACTATTTCAAAATGACTTACCTTTAGCCTATCAGTCAACATTTGATGCTCTGATTTGAGATTAGAAACTCTTTCATTAGGTAAGTTTAATGTCACCCCTTTTTGAGATAAATCATCTAGTTGTACTTCATGGTTTAGCAGCTCCTGCTCCACATTCTAGAAAAATAAGAGAAGTAATTCTGTATCAGTACTGAAATTTTTTACAAACTAGGGTATTTGGAATGTGAATCCTACAATGCATAATGCAGTATCTTGTATCAATTAATTAAGCATAAACTATGATATAGAAGAATATCTTCTCTCTAATGACTTTTAAAAAAATTCAAAAAAATATTAAATTTATCTGTAAATTAAAGCATAAAAAGGCAGGAATATTACTAATACTATATCATTTAGATGTGGGTCATTAATACAAAGTGCACACAACTTAATGTTTAATCCTCAACATACATCTCTTACACAGGCATTAACATATAGATGCTTATAATGAAGACATAATAGCTGTTACATACCTTGAACTTTGCACAATGTGATGATTTAGCAGCAGAATCAAACTGAAGTTCATTAGCGGAATCAAACTCTACAGCAGTGGTCTGCAACCAAGCACTATACTCATCACAGTGTTGGTTCAGTTCAGTCACAGCCACAACTGTTGATTCAAGTTCAGACTGTGCTGCAGCTAAACTAAACCGAAACTCCGACAGAGAATGCTCATAGTTGTCAACTTCCTGCAAAATAACAAATGTGTGATTTTAGAATTTCGAAGTGATTTATTCCAACCATGTTTTAAAAGTATACAACTTATTTTCAAGATACAAATATATAAGAGTTAAAGAATGACAGCAGATATTATATGAATTTAGTTTCAGTTACATATCCTCATTTTTGCATAATGGCAACACATTTAGGAATATTTTGTGTATAACAATAAAAATAGTATAAAAGAACTTTAAATATCTTAAATTTTCCAATTGCAAGCAGATGCTAACTTATTTGCACAAGTTCACTTATCTAAAACAGTGTGCGCTGCTTATAAAAGAAGGTGTAAATTACTTATGTATTCCAGCAACAAAGAACATGAGATTGTGAGCTTTTTACAAGCTACTGTTCCATGATGGAAAGTCTCCCTTTATCAATTTCTTCCACTATTTTGAAACTATTTACATCAAGTAATAGATAATGCTTGCATTTGCTCTTTAACGTTACCGCAGATGAAAAAAACTTATTAGAAATAAGAAGGGAGCAATCAACACATGACAACAAATGCTAACTAAAATCTTACTGTTTACCTCTTTTGTGAAAACTAGTATAACCAGAGATTTTTTAAACTGCTACATACTTTATTTACAATATCTTGACTAGGTTGGGTCAAATGTATGGAAAGCAAATCCCTCGCTGCTTTCACCTGGTCCAAGTTGTCTATTCCGTTCTGGAGAGTGGCTTCAAATTCCTGACGAATTATCAAGTCATTCAATTAAATAATAAACAGATGGTATTATTCATGGATATGTAATTATTATAAAATAATAATAGGATTGTATGAAACATATTGGTAAAGCAACATAAAATGTCAATGTTACTAAATGCATTGCTTGTTTCCCGTCAAAGCAATTAAATTGGAAAGTCATTTTAAGCTTACAATTAAGAAAAATTATATAAAATTTCAAGTTTAAATGTTTTATTGAGAAGATTGTTCTTCAGATTCCATAAAAAAATAGTCTAATGCAGTTTGAACGAACCTGACATTTAACTAAGCATTTGTCTTAAGTTAAGTAACCTTTAACGGACAAAAAAAGACACAAAAAATTCAAATTTGGGTCTTTTTAATATTCGATAGTCTACTAACCCAACAACAATGAAGAAAAATAATGTTTATATCAAACCGAAACCAGAAAATTAAGGATATGGCTAATAGTATATAGCATCATCTAAAGATACTAAACAGATGCCATACAAACTATGTTGTTATGGCAAGTTACAAATGTCTAAAATACCTTTACAAACTGAAGTTTTCTCTCCGTGGTTTCAGTGCTTTCTGGATTAAAGACAAATTCAACCTTGGCTTTTGCATCGGCGAACCAGTTTTCAAAACAACGACATTTGCTTTTGTAGTTGCCATGGAGATCAGTAATTTCAGCAGCATTTTTAACAACAACCTAGTTAAATATATAACAATATTTGACTAAAAAGGAATATAACAATGATAAAATAAATAACTGTTTTTTAAATAAATATTAAAAATATAGAAATAATAATATAGCCTGATTCATCTACTGATCATAGTCGCCTCTGCTTGATGTTGCGATTTTGATTTTTTTAATAGTACACATATATGCCAATTTTTTCACACGTTAGTTCGAAAAACATAAATGTGCTCACAAGCAACGTTTAATAGAGTATGTATAATAAGAATGTACCTGAGTATCTTCGTTTAGTTTGGCATACGTTGCAATCAGTCGAGTGACTTCATCCCGACTTTCTCCGCTCGTTAGCATAGCTGCTTGTTCTTCTATGGAATCCACAACTTGCTGATAGCTTGTTATCTCTCGTTGCAGATTCTATGTATGAGAATGAAACGAATTCAAGCAACAAATGTTTAATAAGTTAATCTTTATTGATCACAATATACAGGTAAACTATGTATATAATTCAGCAGAGGCTTTTTATATAAAATGACGTTTTACTGCATATTTTATGGAATTATGTAAACTTAGGTTCGTGAGACAATTTTTAAAATTACATAAGCTACACTTAATTTGCCAGTAGCAGCAAGGTAAGATGATGTCATTCTAATTTACAAAGACGCACTTCCAAGCATATTACCTCTGCAGCTTCGTGATGTGGTTGAATTTCTATCAAATCCAGTTTATCCTTCTGTAACTGTTGCAGCTTGGCTAGCATACTGGCAAGCCAATTAGAAAGGCTTTGTACGGAGTCGGCTAAATTAGACCACTTGACTAGACTCTGCTCCATTTTGACCTATACACAGAAAGTCTTTTGTCAAAAAATAACTCTATATACATGACAAATAAAGTAGTGAGTTTTTCAAAAGAGTAATTGGTGTAAATTAGCACATATTTTACAATTCAAATATAATGTTCATGTAACGCAGGATTTGGAAAAATAATTATGATTAAATACAAAAAAGTTGCTGATCGGTGACGAAGCACTAACTGTTCACCAGAGCTTGGTCACAAATTATTCCAGAGTCATGTTTTTCGGAACTACCTTATGATATTAACTCTACTGTTTTTCACAAATTGTAGCCCATGTAGTTTCAAAATAAATAAATATATTTTAAATATGGACTATATTATATAATTCACTCATCATCGAGACACAATGTAATGCAACGTAGCAAACAAAGTCAACAAAAGCTTTTGAAAGATGCTCCATTTCTCCCAGAAATGTACTAGACATACCTTTGTACCAGTCAACTCAATGGAGTAACTGTCCCATTTATTTCTGATCAAATCTATCTGCTGCTGAATGGATGGGTGCCCTTCAGTCGATGTGCTGGCAACAGCTTTAGTGCCTTTCTCTGTAACACTTTGAACAGCAGTTTGTACAGCTGGTTTTTCATTTTCTAATACCTGAAAATGAAAACACAAAGATCACATCTGGTGTAATAGTAAAACAAGTGTACATTCGCCAAAACAAACAAATACATAAACAAAAAACTTTTCTGTTTCACTATAAACTCAAACACTTTTAATTGACTTGACATATTTTGACTGGGACTGCTTATAAAATCTGATACAAACTATAAACTGAGAAACTCTGCAATGCTCAAATTGCAGTAAAAAGTTACAACTTGCCGGTAATTATGATTATAAAATATAAGTACTAAATTTCAAACAATTGCTTTTCTATGTTCCTGCTATATTTCTGTACCTGACACAGTGGTAGTTGTAAAGGTATAGCTAAGACAGAGTTAGACAGGTGCAGTTTAATAAGCTGTTGGTATTTGCAGGGTGTCACTAATGACTGCAGCATGCCTTCGTGGCCAACTCTGCAAACTTGGTTCAAAAGGACTGTCAAAATCCTAGTTATGTGCCACAATAGCAACTTGAACAAGAAACTTGAAAGAATGCTATCAATGTCATCTTACCTGAATGGTTTCCAGTTTATTTTGAGCGTCAGCCTGATCGACTGCTGTTGTTTTACAGTCATCCAGTTTATGTACAACTACATTCAGCAATGTTCTGCATTCATCTACAGTTTGCAGAAATACGACATGATCATTTGCGCTTTCTTCGCATCTTGCCAGATTTTCTTCTATGTTACTAATGAGCGCATTGTATCTTTGATCTATCTCATCGGAGGAAACATCAGCTGGTTGGAGTTTGGCAACAAGACGATGTAATTCCTCTAGTTTCCCTGACTGCTCTTTACAATTGTTCAGTAGGTCCTATAACAATGAAGGTTGCAAGTTATAAACATTTAATCTCTGGAAAGCCATGGATATGATGAGAGGTGCTGAGAAGTCACTGACACAGCAAGGTTTCTTACTTCCAAGAATATGCACCAAGGAATTTCTTTTATGACTGCTCATATGTCTAGTTATTGTAAAACTCTAGTACTTTGCATTTCTGCAACAAAAATTTTAAGTCTGAAACTCTTTATTATCAGAAATATCAGTTCATCAGAAATATCAGGGTTAATATCAGAAGTACTGTCCACACGACTTAGCTGTGACGTTTCACTAATGTTTTATTGTGATGTTTTATTGATAGTGCCTTTTGTTAAGACCCACACCCGCCAAAATCACCGACAATAATAATGGGACAGGCAGCCAGCTAGCCACCTGTAACTTTCCAAGTTTTAAGCTTACAAATTTCAATCCACCACATACTTTTTGACTCGCTCCAGAGAATTTTTTCGTTGATTTACGGTATCCTAATTTCCTGAGGGGAAATCAATAAAAATGCAAAGCACACAGGGAATCGCTTATGAACTACTAAATAAATTAAACGTGTAATTTCATACCATCTCAATTCTCACATTACAAACAGATAATAATTACATTTTGCCATTTTCAGTTACTGATGTGGTTTTATTGAGGAGGTGAAGAATTAATGATTTCAATTCTCCAAAAAGAAAAAAAACAAAACAAAACAAAATAATATTCTGACACTTCTTGTTTTATAGCAAATTAAAGTTATAAAATTCACAACTACATCAATAAAAAATGATATAAATGAGAATGATGGCATCATTCACAAACAGTAAAAACTGAACAAGGAGGTTTTCTATCAGGTAGTCAAACTTTTCAACAAAATTACCAAAATTAGCAGAGCATCCTAACACTATCAGTGAAATCCAGAAAAGAGGGTGGCATGAAAACATTTGTGACGAAGATGAAGAATGTCACCCATATTAGCTTTTTCATATATAGTTCAAATCGTCTTTGTTAAAGAACAAGTTCTGGTCCCAAACCAACTAACAAAATAATTGGTTCAGCACCTGAATTCAGGCATTGTCAAGGACAATGCTCTACAACGAGATACTAAACTGGCAGGGTGTACTAGCATTACTGGATTATAGGTGCAACAAAGCACAGGCATGGAACAGTGTATCAGAAAAACTGCCTCTTTTTTCTTTGCAGTTACTTGTTATCAATCCATTTCCTAGCCAACTCACACTTGCTCAACTTCGGTCGTTAGTCACACCATAACCACCATAGCAGTTCCATAAAAAATTTGGACAGTTAATGTATTTGGAATTAATTGACTATGATGCAATACTATACTGGAATGCACTGTTTTTAAGTTGTAAAAAGATTTAGAATTAATAACCACAGAGCACGTATCTATAAAAATGTCATTTATGAAAACCTCATTATAATTTGGTAATCATCTAAGAGTACTGGTAGACACATACCTGAAGTACAGAAACCTGATGTCGTTTATCCTCTACAGTAGAAACAGGAAGTGAAGCATTAGTGACGGTAACTTCCTGTTCTGTGATCCAGCTAACAAATTCATCAGACAAGTCATTGAATTGTAGCCAAAGTTGTCTTTGTGCACCTGAACAAAATAAAAATAAACATAGATAACAATTACAGGTTATTGAATGATTAATTACTTCTATCATTCGGATCACAAGAATAAAATGACAAGTTGCTTTGATTTTTCCAAACTGTTTCTGCTTGTGAAGAATTGTAATAAAATAATAATAATAATAACAACAACAACAACAACAACAACAACAACAACAACAGCAACAACAACAATAATAATAATAGATGCCTCTTACATCAATAAACACATCTAAAAATGATGTAGACAAAATTGATTTTTTGCAGACGTATTCGTCGTTCACATTACCAACACTTGACTAAAACGACTGGCAGAAAGGAAGTCATGTAGTCAAAGCAAAGACCATCTGAACGAAACACATGTAACACACCAGTTATTCCACTCAGCTGACAAATAGATAGAACGAGAAATTAAATAAGAAAATTAAAACCGTAATTGTGATACAAAACCAAAACTAGTTATATAATTATGTACCACCAGCCGACTATCAGTCTGCATATCTGCTTAATTGGCTAACTTTCTATCTATCTAAACTTCAACAAGGAAGTTGTTTAGACTATTTTCTGACAATTAATAAAAAGGTTTGTTCGTCTTTTTAAAAGCAACTGTGATAAAATAAATCTAAATTACAATAAAGAATGTACCAAGGTCTTCCAGGAGACTAGAAATCTCAACTGAAATCTCAGCTGTTTGGTTCTGCAGATCAGAAACTTCTGTTTTTATGGTATCCTGACCATTAATGCCAACAGTTGGCAGGAGAGATTCCGCAGTTTGCCCCAATTTGTTTGACAACTCTCTGCATGCTTGAGCATTAGTATGAGCATCCTACAAGTCAGTAACAATGGTTACAAAAGCACACAAATAATATGCATAGAATCTTAGCCAGTTAATATAATCTAGGAAGAATATTACATTTTCACATAATTCCTATTACTTGAATTTTCTTGATCTTATTCATTGAAAAATATTTAGCTACCTGGAGCCTGTGGATTTTCGTCTCGACTTCACTGAGGGTCTTAGGATGATCTCGACAGCTTTGAACGTCATCACTGACATTAACGTTCCGCTGCAAAACCTCGTCCCTTCCAGCCACATATTTCTCATGGTTGCAAATGGAATGCAAACAATCATCCTTTTTTACCTGAAGTAACAATGGTTACAGTGTTGCTATAATTGTAATTTGTGATCTATTGATCAAAGTTACTAAAGTTTAACTTTACAAGGTAAACAGTGTGATCTATACAGTCATAAAAAAAACTTGTAATGTCGTCAGTTACAACTTAAGCAGGAGGATTCAAAAAGTTTATCACAAATTTTGCAAAAAAAGTTATCAGGTAGATCTATAGGATGGTTTCATAATTGTTATCATTAAGCTGAAAGCAGAGCTTTAACCGGACAGGCTGTGTTTCGTAGCTTTAAGACTGCCCTTTTATCTAAATAAAATTGTGTTCTTAGTTTAACTGCTTTTCACACGCTTCACACTGTTAACATAAATGGTAAAAGTAAAAGGTCACAGTACTTATAGCTATTTATTCATTTGTCTGTTGTATGGGTATGTAAACTGTTTTTCATATATGAATGTCACCTTAATGCCCATGCTGTGTATTATATAAAAGCTATCTGATAATCAAAATTCTGCATTAAAGAATTCAATTGCTTGCACTTACGTACATTTTGTCAATATTTGCATGTGACTGTAACGTGTAACGACGGCCCGTTTTATGAAAAAACAAAAATCAAATGGTTTCAATTGAAAAAATGCAATGCTTGTCTTTTATCCGCACCTGACAGTCTTGCAGTAATGATGTGTGCTTGGTAGACAATGTTGAAGCAAGTGCAATCAGTGCATCATCACAAGCACCTGTCGCTTTCTGTGGAAATTCTTTTAATATTGACGTCTCTTCTGATTTCACTGTTTCATGTATATTCTGAAACATGAAGTGATTATATGCAGAAAATTAGTATACAAAAGCAGAATTAACAACTACAAAGCATTACAAATACCAGCTGATTATTAATGATAAGTTAAGGACAATCACAAGAAAACTAACATATACAATTAAGATATAATTTTTAGAAACTAGGGAAGCTGCAATGACAGCAATGGTAACGGCAATGGGTACTCTGGTTTTTCAAACACTGTCAAAGTGTGTACTATTATCACTATTATTAGCAATTCACCACTTGTAGTCAGTGTACCAATACTAAATCACTGTTGCTGCTGCTGCTACATGGCTACTGCTGCTACCTCTACCAGTGCTGCAATGACTTATAATAAGTTTAGTATCTATTTATTTCATTAGGATCACAAAAACAAAAAGACAAGTTACTTTGATTTTTCCAAGTTGTTTGTGCTTGTCTTCCAGGGTGTCTGGTTTTTCAGTAACAGCATCTAACTTTCCATTCATTTCCTCCAGCCATAAGAGCAGCTGTTCACCCTTCCTCTCTAACACCAGTAAACTGTCCAACTTCTCATTCAGGAGTTTCTACAAAAACAATAAAATAACAAATGAAAGAAAAATGCATTGGACAGAAATGCATAATCTGATAATATGAGTCAATGGTTTGAGGAAAAGCTTAACTTGAACAACCAAAATGTAAACATTCTAGAAACAACAAAACTCTGACAACAAGAGAAAGGTTCAAGATTCTCATTTACATTAAATGTGATGAGGTCATATTATACCAGCTTCTCATAATTCTTCTTATGATTTATATGAACTCATGAAAAAGCGGTATGCTACTTCCTTTTAATATGATAAAACCCACAAATAACAATTTGTTTTTCAGCAACCATTCATATCAGTTTAGACACAAAATGACATGAAATGGTTTCTCAAACTTTGCATGGGTGTAACGATATTTTTATTCCTTTCAAGCAAAGGGTCATTTAAGTGTGATCAACTTTAGTGTACCTCACCTTTACATTAGCAGTATCAGAAGCCACTTCATCAAAAACTTGTTTCAGAGTCAGAACCTCTTCACGAATAACATCCCTGCCGGAGAGAGCAGTGCCAAGCAAACAACGTTGTGAGATCTGATCGACTTCATCAACCATCTTGCGACCATCCTCAAGACTGGACTCCAAACCCTTAATAGATAAATTTAATAATGTGAGTAAATTAAAAGAGACTTAAACATGATTATCCATTCAATATTTTAACACTCATAGGAAGTGCCACATTATATCATACTATTTGCAATAACTATCCTTCGAAGGAACGCTACTTACATAATACCTAAATAACAAATGACTAAATGCCTCTGTATCTGCATAGGTACTGTTTTATATTGTCAAATTTCACTTGTATTTAATAATGATATAAGTCAGCAATGATAAATTTCACAAATTTTTGTTACCGATACTGAATCAGCTGAAGCTTGCAGATCTTCACGATTTCGAACAGGCGCCTCCTTTAGGCATCCCAATTTTTCCTTCACCTCATTAATCCAGGCTATAGCTTGTTTGTATTTAGCTGCATAATCTTCATGTGCTTCTACATATGTCTGCCACTGTGTGCATGCCAACTGTAATAGAAATGAGTAACTTTTAAAACTTCTATATACTACAGGCAATACAATGATACAAAGTGGCATCAATGATTACAAAACATTATCAGATAATATAAATTAGCTATCACTAAAATAATTGCTACTTATAATAAAAACAAAGCATTAACAATTCAAAATCAGTCAAATGTATTACTCATCTGCTTCCAAACAACACAGCTTACGCTTCTACAGAAAAGCAGCATTGAAAACATGAACTGAATGATAAAATACTATCATTTCTTACCTTAATTACTTCGTTACAGTTTGCATACATTGTCTGGATTTCGGTATCTTGTTCCATAGCGTGAGCAGTATTTAACTGGGTAGACATACTATGCAGTGTTGTTACATCGCTGTCAAGACTAGAGATAGATGACTGCACCTCCTGGTGGTGAAATAAATAAAAATGCAGCCGTTGATCATTTCAAAGTTAAATGAATTTAGATCTTCTTAAAGTAGACAGTTGCCAATTATCCCCACTTGGACTGCTAATTATTTTCGATAATTTTATCAACAAAAGCACAGCAACAGGCATTTACTGAAAGGCAGCTGACGAGCAGGTGCCAAAGGACATTTCAAGGCTACAATGTTCAATTACTAAATTCAGAAATGGTTTTGCGACTAAGGTTGTAGTTTCTAAATCAGAAAATAGAATTGGCACATATCTACGCCAAATGACGTACCACATTCTAGAAATGTTTTTTCTTTATTAGCAGCTGTAATTCTTAGCAATGTCCAATGCACATAACATAATGAATTAATATGTCAATTAACATAATGAATGTTAACAAAATATATCTTACTTGTAAGTGGGTTAAGCCTGCATGCTTATCGTCCAAGGTGCTGCCTAACTCTTTGCTTCTGACATCCTTCTCTGCTTGAGAAATGGCAGTAATGAGTTTCTTATACAACTCTGAAAATGTTGTCAACTGCCCAAGTTTGTCCTAAAAGAAGCAAGACCAATTATGTTCAAAGAGCCCAAGCTTAATGATGCAAAGGTAATACAGGTATAATGGCTTACAAAACATAATAACTTACGATTTTGTACATTTCGTTTTCTTAATAAAACTAGATACATACAGCAACCATTTTCTGCTGAGATTCTACATCATTCCACAGATTATTCCACTGTGTCTCCAGAGAAACCATTTCATTGTTTATCGCCTCCTGTCCTTCGTCACTCGACTGAGAGGCAACCACTTTTGCATTTGACAAGGCGTCTGACATGAGTGCCTCACCTTCTGGTTTACTAGCTAGTGCATCCTTAAAAAGTATACAAATAAGTCAATTATCACGGATGCATGATCTTATGTTTCTAAATTTCTTCAGATATAAACTAATATTTCTTCAGATATTTCACTTCAACTAAGTTATACCGTGATTTTAGTTATGAACACTGTCTAAAAAGAAACAATACAATCAGGGCCGGCTCTAGGTAGTTGGATACTGTAGGTAGAAATTGCTTTAGCGCCCCTCCTCAACGGTCAACCTCTTCCCCACAGTCCCCATACACCCCACTCACAAAATTGAATTTTTGTAGTGTCAATGAGGTGTAATAGTATTTGTGTGTTAAGCTTATGTATTACAGGGCACTAATCAACTGTAGTTAGTTACTTATCTACAGCTTGTGCCGATATCATTTGAAATTGAATTTATGGCCTCATGGTAAGTTGTGGGTCTTCAAAAGCAATCAAAATTTGCATAATTTCTACTGCACATTCTTCACATACATACTTTTGATTAAATTTTCCATCAGCTATTTCATAACAAAATTTTCGAAACTCTCCTCTTTTTCACATGCATCCATTTCACTACAGTAGTTTCAACATCTCGTTTGGTTGCAAATACCTCAGAAACAAATCTTTTTGTCATTCAATGTCCGCAGCCATTTTACCTTTCGTTTCCTATATTATACTCCTGAAGGCTTTGAATCTTATAGGCTTATTTTGATAAGAAAATAATACAAGTATGAGTTTGTTTCATTTAATTAAAATGTTGTGTATTTAAGCAATTACACATACACCATGATATTACTTATGCTAAACTTAAAATTAAAAAAATTCTTGCAGAATTTTGCACCTCCCAAAATTTGGTACCCAAGGCAACTGCCTAGTTTGCCTAGTGGTAAAGCTGGCCATGAATACAATGTTAAAAACAAGAAAACATTTGATTACTAGAAGCTTTCACAAATTGTAAATGTTTTACAATAATCTAAGAGACGTACATTGAGTTTCTCCACGGATGTATAAAGCTTAGCTTTCTCCACAGGAACCTGCTTGCAAGAATCCACAGTAGACTGTAAGCTTTCAATCCAAACTTTACACTGATCTGAGTTGCTGTTATACTGTTTATGACACTCAACAGCGTCTGATGCTAGCTTATGCACATCCTAGGAATACAGAAAGTATTAGATCCGTTTTTATGGTTATAAAAGTGACAATATGTACATTTTATCGATTTTACAAATTTATGATAAAATTTACTTTTTGCTTTATTTTAAAAAGCATCTGTCTTTTGAACGAATGTGTTTTCAAGACTTCTATTTATTAGCAACTTGTAGTGATTGTATTTATGTACAACTCTGATTTGTCTTAGGTAACCAAAACTTCAGCTTGTTATTTAGAGAGTAAATTTTCATCATAATGGAATGACAGCAAAATAAAAGTGAAAGTGCTTACCTCACATTTAGTACAAAGCATCTCATATCTAGTTTGGCAGTTGCTCAACTCATCATTCATATCTGGGATTTCCTTTATGGCATTCAATGAGGCATCAACATCACCATGGTTACCAACAACTTCAGCTGATAAGGCCTTAACAATAAAACAATTGCAAGATATTTTATCTGCCAACAAATGTACATCTGATGTTATATCAGAGTAGATGCTATACCCTTTGAATATGAATTAGAACTCGGGCTTAAATTATTAAGTCAGTGGGAAAAAGTAAGCTGAAGCATTCCATTTATTCTTTGCAAATGAATTTATAAATATAAGTGATTTTACCAACCTCGGCATTTTTCAAATGTAACAGTTTATCATCAAGTGAGCAACATGGTTTTTCCATCATTACAACTTTCTGCTCAACTTCAGTTAGCCAAGTAAAAAGAGATTTTAGTCTTTCTGTAGCATCTGTTAACTGCCCCGAGTACTTGGACAAGCTGAAGATGAAAAAATAGTAGTTCTGTGAGTTACTAAACAACCAGTTAATGCATACAGTTTCTGGCAAAGTTTGGCATTGCTAGGTACTCGCTAATAGTACTAAGAAATTGAAAACTAAATACACATGTAACTATTCCAATACCATGGTTGAACAGGTTTCATGCATACCTTTCTAAATTTGCATCTATAGTTGTATAGAAATTGTGCCAGTTGGTTTTTAGTAACTCAATTTCAGCACTGATTGCTTCTCTTCCAGGTGCAGCAGTGGTGGACTGCGTTATCTTTGCCTTTTCTTCAACATCAGCAACTTTACTCAAATATTCATCTTTTTCTGAAAGCAGTTCCTGAAATGAAACACGAAATACAGTCATTTCATGCAGTAATCACAGACAACTGCTACAAACTCACATTTTGGTCACTTAACTCAAATTCAAACACTACACTCTATGCATGTGTTTGCATTACTAGTATCTATTTACTATAACACCAGTTTTTGCAAGAAAGTGACTAAGTATTCAACTACAAGGCATAACAAGCACTGCATTTGAATTTATGTTTAAGTTAATTCTTGGTTAAATCCACACTTATTAAATTTCACATTTGTTCTGTTTAGATCTATCATTTATGGCTTTATGCATATCACGATTTATCTGACTTGTCTAACATGTAAAGCATTATAATCAATTTGATTTATTTCATGAATGTATGTTATCATAAAAGTTTTAACAGTGTTTCTATAATTGAAAATAACTAAAGTAATGGGTAAAATGTCTCTTGTTTAAAATGCAGAAGAATACGTAGTAACTTAACGTAGGAGCTTTAGTTGAGACTGATGCTAAAAAATGATTAACATTTATTTCCATATATCTGATAGTAACACTGTTGTATAAAAATTTCTTTCTTTCTCCTGCTGTCTGCTGCTACAACTTATCTAGTCTTTAACGATACTGTAATGTGTTTGAAATGTGAATTTTTGCTGGAATTACAAGTAAATGGTAATACAATCAGCTTAATTGAGATACAACCTTCAAAGCACTCAAATTTTCTTCCAGCTTGGCTTTGTTAGGTTGTAACCGGGTAGCAGTTATTTCTTTCTGCTTTTGGTCTACAGCATTGAAATCCGATAAACAGTCGTCATATTTTTGTTTGTAGAATACGTGATCAGCCAGAGCTTGTTCACTCCTTGAGCAAAATTCCTGAAAATCACAAGTTACATTCAAACTTCTAAACACATGTCAATTAAACGAAGCCATTTGTAATTATTGCAATACACTGCCATATATATCTTACTATAACAGAGCAAATAACTAAAAACAGTCTTTTCTCTTACTAACTCTCTGTACTTGGGGACCCTACACAGCTTGAAGGGCAGCCAGGGAGTGTTCGTTTTTTTTTAAAAAATCCGTCCAAGATATGATCATACGAGTGTAGCAAGCAGCACTCATAGTCAAAATAACTTAAAGTAATTTACTCTAGTAATAGGTGATTTATTCCATTGCAAGCTAAAACTCCAAGAAATCCTGATCTGTAGAAGCTGTAGAAAATGGTTTTAGGTAAAAATAATATATGGTGCAAAATAATCAGAACTTGATAACTTCATTAAAATATCAGCAAAGCTGCCTGAAATTTATAATTACTAGAGTTCTAAAGTGTAAGACATTTTGCAGTGGTCTTGTGTTGACGCTTTTAGCATAACTTCAGGCTGCTTTCAGGAGTGGAACTTTTAATTTTTTAATTTTGGTTTAGTTTCAAGCTCCACTTTTTTAATGTTGCAGTCACAGTGAACAGTTTACATGATGGAGAGTAAAAATACGATGCAAACTTTTTGCAATTTACGAAATGTACCTGGCCATCTGCCACTGTCTGCAGATAAGCTTCCTCTAATGTAGCTACCTCCCTTTTTATATCTACAGCATCCTGTGAAGATAATGGCAGTGCCTGCGCTTGCTGGCAAAGTGATTCCACATCAGAGTGAAAATCTTCTAAAGTCTTTTGCACGTCCTAAACAAATTTAAGTTATTTCATTAAAATTGAGCACATTTAAATTATTTTTGAACAGAAGTTATTTAAAACAACTGTACACAATTTTTCATAAAACATTTTTAAAGAAAAGAAGGCATGCTTTCTTCAGTAATGTACAACACTTTCACATCACGCAGAAACACATTTACATCAAAAGGAGAAATAAAAACAAAACTATGAAGTTGTTTGCGAGCATAAAAAATGGAATGCATTGCCTTGTTTGCAAAACTAGGCAACTTTCTGAGCCATGCAGTTCAGTAAGACTGATCATGCAAACTATAATTTAAAAAATCAAGAAATTATAATATCACAGTGATGGAAAAATTAGAAAAAATTAGAAATATAATAAAAAACATTTGATAAAGTTAAGAAGAAAAACTTGAAAAAGAAGTAAAATGAGGATATTGGTTAGTAAAAGATGAAACATTATTCAAAGTAATCTTGCCAAAATGTAGTGTAATGTAATGCCAATGAAACTGCACATAATTTAAAGAAATTATTATTAAGGTGATGTTGGGAGGTATGAACCACCACAAGCTTTAATGCTGCATGCTTACTCTAGTTATGAACAAACTATTTAATAAACCACCAAGTTCAGCATGCTACGCACACACAATGTAATATACTTGAATTAACAAAAAAATAGTGTCCTGCAATTAAGACGCTCATTCATGTTCAACTCTAATGAGCAATTAGGCCTCCTTTTCAAATTCTTAGGCAAAAATGGTTTAACAATCAAAGTTAATCAAAAACTGCTTCTGGGCATCGTACTGCTTGCAGGCTAATAGCCTCAGCAGCATGTATACACATTCAATGAATCCTGGCTTGCAGAGCCAAAAATTGTACAAAAAATGATTGTGAAGTGACATTGACATGCATATGACTCTAGTTGATTCCAGTACAGCACTGAATAACCACAGTCAAGCAAGTTAAGCCACCACGAACGCCCTCAATTAAGGAAAAAAACGAGTTGAACAAATTTCTGCGCCATTCATTGTTAATTATTTTTTCTAAAACAAAAAAATTAAGAAAGTAGTGAAAATTTTAGATGTCTAAAACCTACAGGAAATGTGAGAAGAGAGACAGCCTTGTTTTTAGAAGAGAGATGAGTGAGTTTAGAAGCATGCATTAGTTAGTTAGTCAGATAGCAGTTTGCAAGCTAGAATATCTCTTACATAGATCAAATCTTCTGACAAGCATTGTGCCTCAGTGAGACAACCCTGCTGTTGTTTCATTATGGCCAAAATGCCCTAGTGAATAACAGATAAAATATAGAATGCACAAAACACCTTCACTCTACCGTCACAACCTTTACGCTTGAGTGTATAATGCACAAAGTATGAACTTTATAGTACCAAAAGGTGAAATCTATTGCACTAAAATAATTACAGTCAAACTTCTTTATGCCGCTTACTTTGGGACTGTAAAAAAGTTGGTGTTATAGTGAGTTTGGCATTATAATGAGGTGCATTAATACATACCTATCTATGCAAATATCGGTATTTTGTGTTGCCAAAAATTTGGACATTAAGTGAGGTTGGCATTATATTGGGAGGCATTATAATGATGTTTGACTGTACTATAATCACAAAACCCACAAATGACTACAAGTACTCAATAAAAATGAAAATGTGATTTATTACTTAATTTTAGTGAGTAATTTGGAGCTGTATAATGTATAAGTTCATAATAAACTCACGATCTTACATTAGGCTTGTATTTCTTGAAAACAGTCTACTTGTATTTGAGTAACAACTTATAGCACATTTTATTTTTTGGTTGAAAAAAATGAAGTCTTCAAACAATTAAAATAAGAAATGTGGCAAAAAACACATTTTTGCTCCTAACAAAATATAAAATTGTTTTCATACCTTAAATTTGTCTTTTTGTTCCTCTTTCTCGTCTATCGTATTCTGCTCCTTGAATACAAGTTGTTCTCTTGTCTGCGACAACCAGTTCTTAACCAAATCATATTTCTGCTGGTACTGGAGCCACTTTTCAATGCAGCTTGCCACACGGACGTGGCTTCGGTCGAGTGCTGAGAAGTAAGCATCAAATTTTTGTTGCAGTGCATCACAGTCGCCACGTATTGGCTGCTTACCGGGAAGAGAAGTGTTGACTAATGTGAGCTCTGCACATTGGAGGCATTTGGAGAGCTTTTCCTGCCCTTCCTGCTTTCCCGTCAACAGCTCCTAAAATATGCATTACTTAGTTTTTAAATGGAAATGTCATAAGTACAAAATGCACTTTTGCTGATACTTTAATGCACCAGTATTATTAAAAAAACATGAAAATACCAATATGTTGCATACCAATATATGTGACAATATGCCACTAACACAATATATGTGACAATAGGCCCTTGCTTGGAAAATTTCTTTCCGTCCAAGCAAGGGCCTATTGTCACATATATTGTGTTAGTGGGGCCACGTGTCCCACCTAACAGACATTAACTATAATTTTTATTCCAGGGCCTTAGGCCCCACAAGATACAGCCACAACAGTATTTGGGGCCTCAGCCTTGGCACTAGAGGAAACAGTAAAGATAATTTAGGGGATTTTGGCCCCACTTTCCAGACTTTTAGAAATTACATTATTCAAAGGACTTAAGTCACAAAAGATATAATTATATACACTTGAACACCACTATTTGGGTCATTACGCCCCACTTTATGCTTCTAGAAATTATGTTAAGACGCATATGCCTACTGGTATTTTCCTTGGGCCTTAGGCATCAGGTGGAGAAGCAGAAATTGGGTCTTGCAGCTCTGTTTACAGACATTAACAGCTTTCTCAAGTGTTTTTGGTATGCACCAAAAGGTAAATACAGTATGGTGAGCTTCAGGTCTAGCATCAGATGAAAACATGAACTGGGCGTTTCGATCCACATAACAGCTTTCATTACAATTTTACAGACTTAATAAGTCCGACAAAACACGTAAAAGATCATGATGCCACTAAGAAACATTTTGATCACTCATTTTGCAAATTCTTGGCATACTTTGTTTTTTTACTCTTCTTTATTTAACTTCCCATAAAATGGATAATGCTGGGTAGAACTATTTGCACCAACTGCCAATCATCATGCGGCACAGTACAAGCGCCAAGTTACCTGCACAGTCTGTGGGGTTTAAAGCCTTTACTCAACAGTACAAACTACGTTCTGCGAGTAGACTTACAAAGGCATGATGTGACGACATGATTTTAATTTATGGAAGACATTTGTGTACAATAGCTAAGTTGTTAAGCATACATGGCAGCAGTGCCATATTTTGACGTATAGTGACTTAGAAAAGCAAGCTAACACCACTTATTATGTATCCTGTATGCAAACTGCCAAAACAATGAAACAGCTTGTAAAATCATTTCCAACAGTTACCAAACAGTTACCCAGAAAGCAGTTTTGTGAATACATCATAGCTTACATTTGTTTAAAGCAGTAATTAGTGATGAATACATAGAATTCTGATCAAAATATAGTGCAAAAATTCTGAGGTATAAGTCAAAAGCCAAATTTGTTTGTTTTATAGTTTGCAGATGTGAATTCGTACCTCAATGCTTTGGAGTCGGCTCTGGAGTACGTGCACTCCACCCTGTTCTGATGAGACAACAGCCAGTCTATCTGTACATTCTTGCAGCCACGCTTCGCAGGATTTTGTCATGCCCATGTAAGCTTCATGCTCAGCAACTATTACGCCGGATTTCTCAGCCAAGTTCTAGACAAAAGTCAATAGATACACTGTCAGCTTATTCATAGAGGCATAGATCGATAGATGCACCGTCTTTACGAAAAAAGCGTCAGTACCCTTTGCAAAAAATATACTACATACATTTCTCAAATTTTTAACAGAATTAACAAATTTTTTATGCTTAGGGTGTTTCTGTTCTTGCTATGATATGTTTTTTATATACTTTGGAACACTGCAAACCAGAATGCTGCATCAAACTACTTAACTTGATGTTTGTGGTGTGACCTGACCTCAGTTGATTATCAAGGACAACTCTCTAAGATGAGCCTTTGAACCAGCAGAAGTGTTGCAGCTAAGTAACCCACCATGATCAATTTGGCGATTAAAGCCACCAGATCATGTGTGACAGTCATCAAACCTAGCCCATAGTGCTGGTAATTTTGGTAAATAACGTACCTTGGCAGCAGACACATTGCTCTCGTATCTTTCGCTTATGGAGACTTTCAGTTTTTGGAAGGCATCATTGTCTGACAGAACTGCTGTACCTTTCCGCAGAGCCTCATCAATGCTGACTTGCTGAACAGTAATTTCTCGTACCAATTCCTGTTATTAAAATTTAAAAATTTGATATTCTATGGTTAGTGACAATATGAATATGCCTAGCAAGCAAAAACCTTATTTAGCACAGTAAAACATTAAAAAGACAAACTGGCTAATTTCTTTTACAGAAAAATATCACACAACTGTATCTGTAAGTATGCATCAAGTATAAATTATAGCCCTAAACCTAGTTTACATACAATTTTGGGGCCATCCGCAAAACGATAGCAAGCTTTTGGCCAATTTTGAGAACCTACGTACCTTGCGTTATAATGGCATCATTATATGCCCCATTACCTACCTATCCCTTATAGTGATATCGATATCACACAGACGCACTTACACTAGGTATGCAGTTTCCCATATACGCAGTGTGCACATTCACAACTGGCACTTATCTCTGGAAAGTTATAGTGCATTAATTTTTAGCTGTGGTGGTGCTTGCAGAAGTTTTGTCATAAACAAACACAGCCCACCGACATTTCATGGAGAAACTGAGAAAAATGGCAGCTTGCTGGGCTCAGTGCAAAATGAATGCGCCCTTGTAGATCCGGCTGCTGTTGGCACGAATGTGTAGAAAAATACGTGAAGTTAGATAACAATATCATTACTAAATCAACTACCTACCTTGCGTTACAATAGCATTACCACGTCTCCTGCCACCTACCTACCCTTATGAGGATGGCCCCTTTTTGCCGTTCTTATTAAATTTTTTCTTGGCAAACTTATTTACAATACTGACATGCAAAGATTTATGTTGTGTTATATTTCATATTAATATTTTTATCTTATACTAAATTTAGTAAAAGTAAATTGTAAATAATCAATAACAAATTGTTTAATTTAAATTATAAATAATCTAGCTATTAACAAATTAGCGCAAAGGTGAAAAAACACGAAACGTAATAGACATCTACAAGTACCTGACACTTTTCCCTTTGTTGCTGTTTTTCTATCAAAGTGGCACACAGTTCCAGTTCTGCACAAAGCTTCCGTTCCATATCTGTGAGCCATTTCTGTGCTTCATCCATGGCAGCCATGTAGTCTGCCAGCTGTTGTTGTGTAGAAGACAGCTGACCAATGACAGTGGTAAGTTGCTGGCTTAGTGCTTCCCACCTGGATCATATAGAGTCAAGAGATGTAGCAAAGTAAGCATTAACTGTTTATAAATTGATACCACTAAAATTGCACTGTTTTCTACAACAAGAGCTTATTCCTACACAGCAAGCAAAGAACAAACAGAAAACAAAACTGTACAGACATAAAACTGAGAAATAAACTGTGTAGTATTTTTTCTGATTATGCCACTTAATATAATCTCAAGTATAAACACAGATTAAATAACCATATTACATTAAAAAACTTTCAGGGATATTACGACATTTTCAAACCTATTTTGGCATATATGTGCACATATAATGCAGGGTCATGTGTTAAGAAACTGGTTCGCACAACAAGATATATGCGGGAAAAGTACCTCTGCCGTTGGATGCCCAGTTGTTGCGAAATGGTGTCACGACCCTCAGGATTGGTTGAGACAAACAAAATCTCTCCCTTTTCATGGTTGTCTGTTAGTTGTGGGTAGATGATCTTTTGTTCAGCAAGCAAGGCCTAACATAAGCAAAAAAAGAACTTTAACACACCCTTTGTGAATACGCCAATAACTAATGAAAAGAAAAAGCTTAAAGGGCTAGACAGAATATGTCTCATTACAAAAAAAAACATCAAAACATAAACTAGGATGAGTGTCATGCTGTTAGTAATAACAGTAACATATCATAATTATGGAAGCCAGCAATTCAACAACAAATCTGCAATAAAAAATGGACTATCCAATAAACATGTACTGTTTTATCAAAATACTACAACTGATAAACATTAAAATTTATGCTAAACCCCTTATAAATTCAACATTATAATCAACAAATAATCAACATTATAGTATTACATTGTAAAAAAAACACATAACACTGAATTAAAATAAACAAAAGTTTTAAGGATTTTATTAGTCCTACCTTGCACTTGTCCAACTTTTCGTCTACTGTAACTTTATTATCTGAGAATGCTGGCTGGCACTCTGCCATTACTGATTCTGCATTATCAATCCATTGATCTATTGTGGAATACTGATCACAAAATTGAGAATGATCAGCTACATACAATTCCCACTTTTGAATAAGCTCCTAAAAGCAGAAAATTGGAAGTAAACAATAATTTAACTAATATAATTGACAATTTTGTTGCATAAAGTTCTTTTTTATTAGTTTTTTGAAACAGAATTATGTCGTCAGTTTCACTACCAATAGAACAAATGTGTATTTCTTACAGTACTCAGTATAGCAGAATGTAGCACAAATTTCAAGCCACACTTGCGAATATTAACGAGTCACTACTCAAATATATGCCATCAATTACTATTGACTGTGTATATTTGTGTACATAGACAAACACGGCTGATAGCGGTTTAGTCTAAAACTTATGTCGGTTTTTACATTACAGGCCGGTGTGACACTAGTGTATGCAGCTTTTCTACACCTTTAATCCTAGTTATTTCTTATTAGTATCACAAACGTGATCTAACAGAGCACCACAGGCCCTCATCTGATACAAGTGTCACCTACAGACCCCTTTCAAATCAAAATAGTTTCTTCTCATTAATATTTACCTGCATATGATCTAATGCTGAATGATATTTATCCCTAAGCTTGACTGCTGCATCAGCAACATTTGCATCTGCACCACCTTCTGTTAATGCCAGTGCTTTAGCATTGGCACTTTCGACATATTCGCCCAGCAATTCAGCAGCTGTTTTCCACTCCTACACAAAGTTGTCAGTTTTAAACAGATGAACAGCAAAACTGTGGCATCAGAATGATTTGACTGCATCGTCACTTTTAATTATTATAATGTTTAAGACGTACATACATCACAAAACATCATTATTGGCTACTTTTATGTTAATAATATATGCTACTAATAGAATAAATGCACAATTAACACATTTTTGAAATTAAACTTGAGTCAAAGTCAAGGTATACTTCTAGTTCATGATCACCTTGAGATGGGCTAGCTGTTTTTGCTTATCTTCCAATGTTGGTTGCAGTTCCAAAGTGTCACACTCATGTAATAAATTTTCAAGTTGTTTTACTACAAGTGCTGAACATTCTTCATACTGCTCCCACAAAACCAACAATTCTGCATCAAAACATATAAAAAAGGATTACCATTTCTGTAAACAAGAAACATATGCACAATGGAGAGGAATAGATATTTTTTCATTTATTTATTTTTTGTGTTAACCACAGCTGTCTTTTTAAGCTTCAATCATCAGTACTACAAAAGGGTCATATTATTATTACTGGCATCACCGACCTCATATTCAACATGAACAATTTATGATCAGTATAAAAGTGACAATGATGTTTTCATAATGCACAAGTCATTAGAAGACATTCTCTCAAACATTCTCTATCATTCTCCCCCCCCCCCTCTCTCTCTCTCTAAAACATTACATACTTTGTAATGTAGCTACAGTCTGCTGAAGTTCAGTTTTGTATTGTTCCAAATGTGAGGTAGAATGTCTGTAAGATGCTTGAACTGCATCTCTTCCAGCCGGTGCTGTCCCCAGTAGCACCTCTTCCATTAGCGCAGCAGCTTCTCCAACTTTTTCCTCCTGTGGGGGAACCTTCTCAATCTGTTCCTGCAGAAAATTTGAAAACCAAACCTGTAAGTTGCAAAGGCGCAACAATCGAAAAGTTATGGGGCTGAAAAGGTGCATGACAGCAAATCAACTGAAATCATTGTAGGAAAGCACCTGCATTTGTTTGAGAAATTATCTGACCTTTTTCAGAAATTAAAAACTCTATGCTATAAGTAAATGTATATACTAAAATTTTATGTCAGAAAAGGATAAAGAAACTAGCCATGTTTGAGCTTCAAAATCTTTACTATTTTTAACAAAAGTGGGAGGAATGGCAGTGACTCGTCTAATTCTTTAGTGGACACTGCAAAAAGTAAAGGCAAAGCTTACAAGTAAGATCTATTCACTTTCCCAAAGTTTTTTAGGTGTTAGATTGCCTTGCTTATCAAATAACAGTGACTGCACCTGAATCCCATGAAAATGTTGAATCCCAGTGTTAATCAGCCTTTTTTCGGACTGAGGAAAAACTTTGCAAACATATACTCCGGCTAGGTTAGACCCACATCTGCTTCATCTGCTTACCTGTAACCTATTAAGCCTAGCCGCTAAAATGTTTGCATCGCCGGACGTGCTGCTAGTAGCCGCAAGGAATCGCTCAGCTTCAGAAGTACACTGGTCACATTGTCGAAGATGGTCTGTGAAATCCTGATGCTGAGTTACAAAAGTCTCATATTTTCCAAGCAACTCCTGAAACAGTCAAATGAGAAAATGAAGTGATCACATAGTTCGATTGTTCAAACTTATTTACAAGTAAGTTACTAAAAGCCGAATATGAAACACAAATCATGTAAACAGTGCAATAGTTTCTTATATCCCAAGTCTGAGATACTGTCATGCTCGATCATTGACAAATACACAAAGGGAACAGTCTTTAAAACAATCACCATTTTCAACCCTTTTCGGCAACAAGTTAAACTGAGTAACTTGGGGTATTATCTAAACCGCAAAGTTTTATTTACTTTGTCATCAATTTTATTTACATTCTGCACATCAAGCTAATTTCGAATTTCACATAATCAGTCAGAGAATTTTAAAGTTCTGCTGCTTTCACAGTCAGCATTGGTAATCTCCACATACCAACGTTGCATTTTGGCATTTGTCAGACTGAGCAGACCCTTTATTTATAAAAACTTTTTCATTTAGCAACATTTTATAGATAAAAATTGCCCTAAATAAGGCAATAGGCCATTGAAAATAGGACAAGAAAATTGAAGTATATACCTAGAAATTGTTTATAGTAAAGCTGAGCCAGATTATAAAAAAATTGTTAATTGGTTTCTGCCAAGAAACTACTATACTGGCGATGTCACCTACCCGTGACTGAGCATAGACTTTTTCATACTGTTTACTGAGATCTTCTATTTCTTGTTCCTGATTGAGTGACACTGATTTAGCAATCAGGTTGTCTAAAATCTGTTTCTCTGACTCCAAGTCTTCATGTGAGACCTAAAAGATAACAAATTATTTATGTATAATGTATGTATAGTACAAAGGAAATCCAATTACAAGGCACAATTTTTTCTAAAACTATAAACTAAAGTCTTTATCTATGGTGCAAGTGTTTGTGTTAAAAATTGCTAACACACCACAAACACTTACTCAGGATACAAACAAAAGTGGAAATGATCTTAACCTATAAACATGAAAGATTATTAATTATAATCACAAACTGCAAACTGTAAACTGCAGTCACCACTAAATTGTTATGTTGCAATTGTCGGCAACAATAGTGTCACAAATAAGCTTGCCTAATGCATATTCAAGTTTGAATCTGTTATCTATTGTGTGATTCACTTACTAGACAATGGCAGTAAAACTAATAACATGTTACATTAGTGGTGATGCAAATTATATGAAATTCACTGGTTTCCTTACAAATTCCAATTTGTAAACTTATCTTGTGTTCCAAAGTAAGATGTGTATAGACAACTAGCTTTATCATTTAGCAATTAATGCACGGCAGTTCAAATTTAAAACAAGATTTGAAAAACTTTGGTATGGCAAGTGCAGTGCTGAGAATGCTACAATCATAATGACAATCATATTTTGTTTTTTCAATGGTCACAGATTAGCACATGAATTTTCACATGCAAAATCCGTAGCACTAATGACAATATACAGAACTTATATAACAATGATGTTAATGAATAATATTTTGATTTCTGTAATTGTGTGAAAGTTCATTGAAGTCAACCCAATAGCTAGTGATACTGACACTCAACTCAATCTCAAATTGCAAAGCATTTTTGTTAATAGGACTATAATGAAGTTATTTACTTATTTACTTACTTACAAAATACTACTATTGTTATTTCTATAATAAAATTTTTAAGAAAATAGATTTACAATGCAAAAATAATATGTAACAGTCTTTTGGTCGGCAATTTTACCTTGTGGTTCTGCAACTGAGCTTTCTTTTCTTCAAGAGTTGATCTCAGCTGCAGTTCTAAATTATCCAGAGCAGAATGTAATACTTGTTTAAACTGTTCATAATTGTCTTTGAATGCGGCAAGCTCTTGCAAAGCAGCATCTAGTTCATTTTCCATCTTCAGCATGACTTCACATAATGCCTGATACTTTTGACGCAGCAATCTAGAAAAAAACCACAAGTTAAGTGCCGCACAAGATATCTTTATTTCAGCATATTGGCCACATGTTTCAGTATCAGTAATAGCTTATGCAAACACGCAATATGTTTCAAACTATACTTTGTTATGATAATGCGATAATGATGACTGCATCGCCATTTGCAAATCTTTTAATTCAAATAGAACTTAACATTTCATAAAAATATTCTCCAAGCAGTATTATGCTGACATAGTTTTGTATAAAATAAAACAGTATTTTGCCTGCTACAGGGTGTCATTGAGTGGTAGTAGATTTCTGTCACTCTTGTTCTCCATATTGTTGTAATGGCATTCAAGCACACAGTAAGTTCGCTGTACGTTTGTAACACATGTGACAGTATCTAGTTCAGTATTTCAGTTGTTAGTTCCTAGTCCCTGCTTTACCCAATTGTCAAATTAACAAAAGAGAAAATTACCAATAACATTTGGGATCTTTACCAAGGATCTCAGTAATTTGAGTATTATAGATTTTAGTTTTTAACTTTCTCCCTATTCTCATAAACATTTGCAAATGGCAAAGTAGTTGCAGAAGTAAATGTAAAGCACATGCAAGTAAGCGATACAAAAAACTCAAGTGAAATTAATTCAAGTATAATTCACGAAAGCAGACTTACCTAAGCTCTTGTTTGATTGTTTCCCGTCCGTCAGGTGTCGTGTCACAGAACACCTTTTCTCCGCATTCAGCTGTAGACTGTACTTTACTTCCACCCTGCTCCTTGTCTGATATAATTTCCTAAATAAACATATTCCAAGTGTTTGAAATTTAAGGTTCGAGTATGTGCTGGAAAAAATCTTAATTCCATTAGTCACTTGCACTTCCACCCTGCTCCTTGTCCGATATAATTTCCTAAAGAAACATATTTCAAGTGTTTGAAATTTAAAGCTCGAGTATGTGCTGGAAAAATTCTTAATTACATTAGTCACCTACATTGTGCTGGTTGGATTTTAATTTCTGGTACATGATGCAAAAGGTTCACGTATTGAGAAAGAGGCATTCTGCTTTTTATTGTGCCAAGTTAAATACGTGTGTTTGTATGTGTAACCATACATTGACACTGCTGAACAAACTAGATATTTCAGTCAGAGATGAAATGGGATGTAACGTAGATCATCTACGAGATAATGAAACTAAAACCAACTATGCCAGGGTAAAGCCACTGTGTTGAAAATTGAAGTATTTGCACAAATTATAGACTTACTATTGTAAACTGGCTGTTAATTACCTCTTTTATCTTAACTGAAACTTTTCTTAAGCTTTAGTAACATTCAACCAGTGGCAAATTTTGCGTACCTTCAACTTTACTTTTTGCTGTTCCAAACTGACATTGCTAGATTCTTGCTGATATGCTTCTATCCATTCCAGCAAAGATGTCAACAATTCTAAGCAAGAGTGATATTCCTGGCTGTAGTGGCCATGTTCAGATACATACTGCTCCCACTTGTTGACTAGATTCTGCAATATGTATAACTAATAGATCAGCAAGTGCCTTCACGTGCTTATTTAATTCTTAATCAAGCTCAGTGAAAGTAAACGTATTTAACAGTGATCAAGAAAGTATGCAAGATTAATCCTGAGGTCCGGAAAAGCAATGGAAAGATGCTTTTAGAAATGTCTAGAATTTAGTTAATAAACAATGATAATTTGATCCTTTGATCCTAAGGTTTGCAAAACTCTTTATTCTTTCTGATGTATTCATTCAAATGGTCAAGCAAGCATGACAGAAAACTGCATTGCACAAACAGAGCAGTTTTTAGAATATCACTGAGGCAATAAGTGAACAAATTGATAAAACGTAGTATAAAATACTATCACTAACATAAACAGAGTAAAACAATATAAATCTGAACATACACCATGACATACTAATACTGCCTTTTGTCAAAAAAGTATTCATTCCAAACTGTCCTGCTAAAAACCTTATACACTCATATCTCAGTTTGCCGGACCTCGCTGTTAAGGATGTTGGAAAAATCGGACAAAATGCAGACCATTAAAAAGTCCTGCTTACTATGGAACAGTCTGGTAGGCGGGCCGTCACTTTGTTCACATCATTACATCAGTGTAACAAAGTAACGTGTAATGATATTGTACATGATTGTTTCTACGACGTATATTATAGCACACAAAAGCGATGAAAGACGCCATAGTAAAGGTAGAGTAAAATAGTAAAGGTTCATTGGTCACACAAAAGTGTCTTATTTAAGCATGTGCAGAAAACTATAGAGTCAATTATGTGGAGTTATTTGAGTCAACTGCCGACAATTCTTACATTTTTTGCATAGGAGCAGCCTGTTTACTAGACGTTTTTGAAACAATTAGGCGACTGAGTCTACATTGCCATAAGTCTAATGTTAGTATTGGCAAATACAGACAATCGGCAAATTCGGAATGGCAGACCGACGTATGAGTGTATGCATTTTTATCTGCAGGCAAATAAGCATTTAATAATTAATCATATTTTACCTTAACTGAGATCCGCACTTGCTGATACCTTGCCGAAATCTGTGAAGCCCATCCTTCTGCTTCAGGATCATTCATCTGAGTTGCCACAGCAACAAAGGCATCGACTTTCCCGGCAGATTCGGTCACTTTATCACTTAGAGCCTTACAATAAACAATGTGGTATATGGTTTTATACTAGCACTTATATAAAAAGAAACTTATTTAGCATGTTACTAGACAGGATAACATCTACCAACAAGCAGATTAATTTCTGTTTCAAACAGTTTAGTCAGAAAATTTGTACTACAAGAAGCACAATCAGATACTAATGATTCCAATTAACAGTTGACTGTCAAAACATGAAGTTGAACGATTTTAAATGACATAAAGTAATTGTATTTATGGTCCCCACAAACAGACCTGCAAATCCTGCAACTGTGTTGTTTTCTCCTCCAGTGAAGATTTAAGTTGCACTGAGCGAATATCTGTTTCAATCTGGTCGAGCCATTTTAATAATTCTGCATTTTCATTTTCCAAATCAAGCCAATCTTTCAGTTTGGCCTGTAAACTTGCTTCACCATCACCAAGCCTGGTCTGAAGCCAGAGCCATTCCTATAAAAGACCATTAGAAAATAGTTAAAAATTTGACAGACACAAAATGCAAAAAACTTGGATATACGACAACATGTTTGAATTAGCAACTAATTAATTCTGTTAAATTTGTGGAAAGATTAAGAAATATCATGAATAAAAAAATTACAGAAGAAAAACAAAAATTCATATGGCAGCTTCTCGTTATCATTCACTATCATCACAACAATTGTAAAGACACAGCAAAATTTTTGAAACTGTTTTAAGGCGTCTGAGTAATTTTCTTCATTATTTTATTAGAATCATTAAATCAGCCCACCTAGTCTTTAATGGCAATTCTAAAACAGCAACCAAATGATAAACACGAAATGAAAGTTTTTTTTAGGAAACAATAATAATTTTTGTTCTGTCATTATCCTCATGCCTGATAGCTTTTGCCTCACCAGAGAAGAATGCTTAGAACACTTTAGCCTAAAAAGCGTTTTGCCTTTTTTGCTTGCCGTGAACTCTGCCAAATGTGCACTCTCATCATCTTATAAATAATTGTCAGAGTTCTAGTAGTCCATTTTAATTAGCCGTTCAAAACAAATGTATCAACCATTCTTATGCATGTCAACAAATATAAGCAACAAATGATACGTTTGTAAAGTTGGAAACTGCGTTTTTGGCAACAATACATGATGTTATCTGCGTGAGATCGATGATTAACACTGCACAGTCTGGGCCATGTAAAGGTAATGCTAACCCACCTTTTCCATGTCAGTGATTTCACTGTTGATGCTCTCTTGGCCTGCAGGAGTTGTGTGAGGTAGGACAATATCAAGACGCTCTTTCACTAAATTCCACTTCGATTCTCCTTCGTGAAACTCTTTGGCCATTTCCTACAACAATAACATTAACTTAGCTCACGATACAACATTTCATCATTTTTTGTATTAAACCATTTGCAGGTTTTTAGCAATGTCATGGGATGAAATATAAATTTTGCCTTGAGATGTGCTAAATGAGCAGATAAATGAATGTGAATAAACGAAAAAAATTGAAAGATACAAGAAATGGTAAAGAAGCAGGTAAACAAATAGCATATATCAACAGAAAAACAAACTAAATATGTGACTACTTTAAATTAATTTCTTTATTGCATGAAGAAAAAACATTTTAATTAATAATGTAACATATCATGTGTCTGCAATTCAGTCTACATGTGGAGATATGGTTGTTACTTGCTACCAAATGCAATAAAAAACTTCTGGAAACTGGATCCTACATCTTTTCAAAATAAACAAGACAATAATCATTTAGAAATGAGTGTTTAACATACCCATGTGTAGTCAGAAATTGCAAAATGTATAGTTATCATTTTAAGAATACTTTGCATCCATGCCCACTGAACAAGAGTAACACTAATGGTCTAGCAGTAAAAAAACATTTCAAAATATGATTACAACAATCATTACCTGGAGCTGTTCTAAACGAAACTGGATGTTGCGCCTATTGCCAGATGTATCCAGGTGAACTGATAACCTGTCATTAGTCAATTTCAGCCAATCCCAGCAATCCTGTAAACTCTCAGTTAATTGCTGATGCTCATGAGCATATGCAGAGCTTGTGTTGACACAAACCTGAACAGATCATTTAAATGTTTAATGTTCTTAAGAATGTCACAGTGGACGTTTTCGCAAGTGAGTTTTAGCTAGGAAAGTTCACTGTAACTCAAAGTTTGGCAAAGGTTTAGAGGAAAATTTAACACAATTATAATATGCAGCCAAGTCAGAACCAAGTTATACTTTGTAAGTAATTAATATGCGAATTTGCAAATACGCATAAAATTTACAACAGATTTCTGTAAAGCCTAGATGTTTATTAGTAGATTGTTGAAAAGACAGCAGAGCACTAGCTGTAAATAGCTAGTTTTTACAATATAGAGTGCATTGCAATATTGTTGTATTATTTCCCACACATTTTTGGCGCTATCAGAGAGAAAATCAAACATGGAGACAGAAATTTCAAATAGAAAAAGCAAAAACAAAAACAAAAAACCTAGAAAAGGCACAAGAAAAGGGCAAGGCTTCTTTGGATTTTCAGACAATTTAGAGGAAATTACAAAAGAACTGGAGAAGCTTATTATATTAAACAAAACATGGAATGAAAAAAGACAAAGAAAGAAGATATGAACATATTTTCGTACAAAGAAGTTTTAGCAAAGTATGCAAGTCTACATTACATTTGGAAATGCAAAAAGCAAAAAAAATATGAAAATATTAGTTAATTTATAAAAAGAAAAGATGCCTCATATTGCTCAATACCTTGCACATTTCACATAAAGCTTGAAATCTAGTATTCAGATGATTAACATGCTCGCTAAGAGAAGAGCCTGAGAGTTGATGGCATTTTTCTACAAGACTTGTTATAACACTTGCATGAGACTGGATGTCCTGAGCAGATGCCTGCAATGTGCAAGTGAAAAAAATAATTACAGCAATTAAAATAATGAAAAGGAAAGATTTACTGATAACAAAGCCATAACAACAATACTTCACGTGTAGGATCTTATAGCACAATACTTTAGTTGCTACATGCTTTTAAATGCATTTTTTCATTATTTAATCCAACTTCCAAATCTATGTTCTTAAGAATATGGTATTAACAAATTCGTAATTCAGCACTTAACTACAGACAGTTCAGAAATTTTGAGCATGCCGAACTGTAGCAAAAAAAGTTGTTTACTAATATTTTAAATCAATAACATTATCTGCTACTTTCAATTTCACTTATGCACTATTTTGTTTTATTTTGGAAACACTATAATCAGTTCTACAAATAGTAGACTCAGAATATACAAGTAAGTTATCGGAACAAAGAATCAATTAACACAATTTCAGTAGATTCCTTGTTATTTTAAAGAAACTGCTGACAGAAATGTTAGTTGTTCAATTATAGTCATCATCTAGACAAGAAAATTCCAGCTTTCACAACAAATAAATAATCCCCAAACTTTTGTGTCACAGGAACTGAATTAAGGCAGAGTTTTTTTTTACCAACCGTACAATAAATTAATATGCATCTTATACAAGTAACACTAACTGTACCTTATAATCCTGATGAACCGTTTGTTTCTCTCGAAGGTTTGCTTTCAGCGGCACCTCCTCCTTCAGAGTTCTCTCACATCCATCCAACCAAGTTTCAAAGTGGTTAACATTCTCCTCCAGAGATGACCATTGCATGATTGCTGTTTCCATTGACACTCCGGCTTCGTTTAACCCTTTACCTAGAGTCTCCCAGCGGGCACTCAATGAATGAAGATGTTGAGCGACTACATCGCGTCCAGCGGGACTGGTGTTTGGATAAAGTTTTTCTCCAGTTGACATGGCTGTGTTGTAGTCTGACAATGCCTCATCTTTATTTTCTTGCAATTCCTGTCAAATCGATTATGTAGGTAGTGCATAAGGGGTACAGAAACAAAGAGTAACAGTGTAGAAGGATTTATTAAATCAAAGGATTGCTGAAACAATAAGGAATCTATCATGCCCTCAACGATCAGTATGAAAGCCTCATGCATTTCGCATAGCCAGCAATCTTGAAGGGCATGATCGAAGCAGCGATCTGAAACTCTAGGATTATTTTTCTATTGAACTGAATAGCCTACAAATTGACTGGAAATGCAAGGTACTGACTTACGGCGTTACTATGTTTCATTTCAAATAGTAGTTCACAAGTATTTCTCCTTTTTTATTTCAGATATTCCATGACCTTACAAGTTCATCACAGGCAAACATAAGATATTCAAATAAATACAAATCATTTTTGGGCATGAAGAGCCGGACTAAGTTCATTTATAGTAGTAACAAAATCCAGTCCAAAAATATTAACATTGCAAGAAGAAAAAGGCTAGATCAGTAATATAGTTTTTGAAGTTAAACACATATGAATAAAATCTTGTAAAGTAACACAGAAGAAAATTTAAGACCATTTAAAGTAGTAATGAGACCAACTTACGTGTCACATATGCGACAATATATGTATCACAACAAATATTGAAAACAGCTGAAAAATATACAGTACTTGCCAAAACAGAAGATATACCAAACTATTATCATTATCCACAAACCTGTATCAATTGTTTCTTCTTTTCCAGTGTAGGCTTATCACCCTGTGTATCGCTGTTGTTAGCCAGGACCTCTTCCGCATTGCATAGCCAATGTTCAAACACATTGCATGCTTCTAAGTAGTTGGCATGATCGTCAACATTAGCCTGAGAACAATCCACATTTTCCTGGGGACAAAAATAAACAGTAAATGCTAACAAGTAAGATGGTAATGTAGTAGTAAAAAATATAAAGTAGTCTTTTTGTCATGTTCTGGATATTCCATCTGGTTAAGAGTGGTCCGACAGTATTCATTATGTTATTAACTCTAGTATGCTAGCAGTCTAGAAAAAGTACATTTCCAATTACAGAAAAAGATATTAGGGACAGCGATTCTGCTCTGTTTGAAGGAGACGGCATTGTTGGGCATGGTATTCTGCATTGTGTACATGAGAAAATCACTTAATACTTAAACACTTCTCAAGTTTGAACCTAGAACTACACTTACTTGCACTGCGGCACACAAAGTATCATATCGAACTGTCAGTTGATCTGCATTTGCAACAGCAGTGCAGCCTGGTAGTTGTTCTGCTAACAAATCAGCTTCTGATGATAACTCACGAAAGTCTGGTTCACGCAATATAACTTCTTTTTGTAAATTCTGCAATGAAAGACAAAAATGCTCATCACAAACATATAAAGAAATAGAGTACTTCAGAAGCAGCAGTATAGCCAATGGTAATAGGCAATAGCAGGGTTTTGTTAGACAATGCAATAAATGATCTTTTCATATGTTCACAGTTTTGCCTCGTGCACCAGTCAGTTTTGAAATAGTTACACCAAAGGGAAATGTTTCATGCACTTGACTCTTTATTTGGCTTAACCGACAAGTCTGACAATTGACAGTTCCTGGCTTTGGTGTTATACAGAACTTGCCTTTGAATGGACAATTAGTTATTGCTCGGGGAAAAAACAGTACTTGTCACGGCAGAAAACATACCATCATTAACACACAGGCAATGCCATAAAAGCAAATGCTCTACATAGCCATCTCTACTCAAATATCAAAGTATCAAGTTTGTACTTATATTCTAGTTGTAATGTAACACAAAAGTCAGTTTTGCATTTTAGATTTTTTTAAAACAAATTTGCTTATCCCAAAAGAGACAGACACATTCAATAGTTGTGTACTGTTAGCAATATTAAATCTTTCATATCACACTAAAAAGTTCGCTTATTTTATTTTGAACCCAAGTTGGGGAATACAATACCTGGAAACTTTCCAAATGCTGCTGTTTTTCAGGCAAATCTGCCTGCAAACCCAAGTCTGCTTGCACACGATGCTCCGTACGACGCAGCCAGTCTGCAAGCTTTTCGTACTCCTCCTCAAATTTATTCACGGCATTCAAACTAAGTCCTAATTCTACGGACATCATCTGTAAGTCGGAGACAAAGCCATCCACCTCCTTGTGAAGGTCATCCACCTGTTCAGACATGTCATTTAGTCGCTCCTCGGTGCAAGCCGGAGAGAAAACTTCAAACTTCTGTTCTAATGTCTGCAGTTTGGCCTTACCTTCTGGAATTGATTTCTGCATATCCTAAAACAAAATGTGGTGTATTAGTAAAGATTCTTGAAACATACATACAATTTTAAATAAAAGTAGATTACTGCCATACAGCGAAGTAAATGCGTTTTAATAGTTCACATGCCATCCTGCTATGTCAATGAAAATGTAGTTGTTTTAGAACCAACTCAACATATTTTACATATTATTAAAAAATAGTTATTTATTTCCAAAAGTGATGTATCTGTTGTTCTTTTCTGATGACGCAGAGTTATTTCACAATCACCTTACGCCGTCAATGTCTCACCTTACTGGGAAAAATCTGTACGATAAATCCACATAACGATAATTGTATTGCAAAAGGCTGGAAAACCATGTTCATTAGAAAACTCAATTTACATAAGGCAAAAAACACTCTTACTAAAACTGCAGCAAGTTTGGCAGAGATAGCATGTTTATCTGCAGATGATTCACTGCACCACGAGACCTTCTCCTTGCTTGCATTTAACCAAATCTGTAGTGCTGATGCAGCTTCAGCAAATCTCTGAACCAAGAGCATTTCACTTGATTCAGTCATCTGAAAATGTAAAATGTAATTTCTTTTAAGTTGATTTCCTCTAAATTGATTAATGAATTAACTTTGCCACGTTGCAATAATAAGAAATGTGTCAAAGGCCTACTACAGATAAACCAAAATGTAGTTATAAAGGTCAGTGGCAGACTGCAACGTGGATAATAAACGGTTGTTCTTTTCATACAAAATGATGGTATTATTACCAAGGATCTGCTTACCAAGCAAAGACATCACTTTTAAATACTAAATCAAAAAGCATACAGTAAAGGCAAGATAGATATTTTTATTTTTAAAATAATTTAATATCTAAAACATGTCTTGGAGTAATCTGTCAGTAAAGGAATCTAGTATTATTGTTACCAACATGGGTGCAGCATATTGTTTTTCCCTCTCAGCCAGATAATATACATATCCGGCTTTAGACTTGGTCTATCACATACAAACATTATATCTCATATCAGTCGAAATTCATTCATTGTTTAATAAACATCTGAAAATCGCTTAAAGAAACTGGAACTTTCAAAATCAACTTACACTTTGTCTGACAGAGAAACAAAACGCGAATCAACATATTCTAATTTACCTTGGAAATTTGTGTGCAGTCTTCATCATATCTATTGTTCAACTCTTGCAAATCCCTGAGTAAATTACTTGTTTTACTAGATGGAAATCTTTGTTCAAATGTTTCCAATGACTGACTAGTTTGGACAAATTGCTCCTGCATATCAGCTAAGTCATCAGATAACTCCTGTAAAAGAAACAATGCAATATTCAAATTTAATTTATGATTCACTGCTTTACGGAAGAACTAAAATTTCTTTAAATAAGCAAACAATGCCCATACCTTGCATGCTTGAATCCTATTCACTAGGTCATTATCAGAAGAAATATCCACTGCAGGCATTCTTTCTTCTACTTCGCAAAGACGTGCCTTCAGGTCATCTAACTTAAGTCTCATGTTATCCAATTCAGTGGCAGATTCCTAAAGTAAGAAAGAATCGCTGATTTCTCAACAAAAATAGACATTTACCAAACTAACTTAACAGGTAGACCGTGAATCACATATCGCATAAATGGTGGTGACACACATTTGTTGTCTAATTACAGAATAAAATGACAAAAATTTCTTGTGTGCTATGATCTTCCTAGGTAAATACAGCCAGGAAAGGTTTTGTTGGCTAACCTTTAAACATTAGATGAAGCAACGGCGTCAATTTAATGGTAAAAACTACAATTGTCTCACATATACATCAATTAAAGCTGCAGTAAAAAAAAAGTTTCCCCAAGATCTTTGTTCATAGTTAGAGGTGCTTAATCACCTTTAGCTAATTTGATTGCACGTATGCTGATGCTCTAGAATTAGATATTTTGAAATACCCTTTAAATTGACCAAAAAATTAAAACAAAACAAACCAAACGCAAAAGAAACCGAATTTATTATTACAATCTACTTAAAATGTCAGTGCCTTATTTCGCCAACCATTTAATCTACAAAAAATGCATTTGCACTTGCATAAAAACAAGTTATAAAAAAACCTTATAAAAGCTAAACAAAACTAACCTCAAGTAGCCCGCGAAGCTTATTAGCCAAGTCAGCTGCCATGCTGAACTTGTCATTTAACTCTCCCGGCAAAAGCGACAAAGTTTCAACTGGTTGGTCTTCATTCAGTCTTTCCAGGGAACCACAACTTTTCAGTAATTTCTTCTGTAGGCCTTTGTTGTAATCCAGTTCGCTCTGAAACCATGATTTTATTCTTCCAACTAATTAATAATTAAGTGACACTGAGGAGACTACTGATTTATCTCAGAAATAGTGCAAAAAATTAGAAATGCTAGTTGCAGTCAGTATTTCAGAGTATAACTTGGCAAAATAAAGAGACTTCAATGTAATCACAGTGTAGTATGGTCAAGATCTTACATCTTTTCTCCCCTCATCCACACTTCAAATTTTCAATTTTAAAACAACATATAAACTTTTCCATTAATCCAATCATTTGAGTACCTATGAAAACAATCACTGGTTTATCTATCACTCCAAGCTAATTTTCTAAGAGCTAGGTGATTGATTGTTGTTACGTACCTCATACGACCTGAGCCTTCGTTCAGCTGCTGATGTGTCACCCTGTTGCAAACAGTTGTGCATTTTATCTATGATGTTATCTAACCAAGAAACCAACTCCTCCTGTAAGGCAGCTATGCGTTGCCAGACTTCCTTTGCTTTTTCTGTAAAACAATTGAAAACATACAACCAATAGTTTTCACCACTTGTGACCTAACTAAGAGAGATAACAATAAAGATAAAAATGCATTTCTGAAAATGTAAAAATTCACCAAATTAAAACGTTATTTTGCCATTAACTCAACAGTTAAAACTACAGCTGAACTAATAAATCATTTTACAGGTGATTTGCAAACTTGCCCATTTCTTATGCAGCTAATACCTCTTCAACAATTGTGAGGTATCCTTAAGCAAACTAAGGAAATATTGTTTGCAAAAGAATCCCACAAATTATTTTTGTTCGCAGGCATTCCAATTGAATGTGTACTATAAAGGTAAATTTACTAAAATAGCTTCGAGTGTATTTTGCTTGCAACAAAAATTTATACCGCACTTACCAAGTCGATTGATTTGGTCTTGCAATTTCTGATGATCATCCTTCCAGCGTTGACTAGTTGTTGCATACGAGTTTTTCAACTCAACATACAGCTCTTCCGTACACGAAGTTTTTATATTAGGAATGGTCTTCACTAATTCTGAAACTTCATATCCATGCTTTTTCATATTGTCAATATCGGGATGAATTTCTTGGAGCTTAACATTAGCTTCCTATAAAATAATCAACCAATAACTAAATGCACAATTAACGTAAAACAATTCTCGCAGAAAAATGGCATCATAGAATGATTTTACGCTTTTGTATTTAATCTGCCTCTAGTGCGATAAAGCAACATGATATTGCTATAATAAATAACATGCCTTCTAAATAATAGTAAAGCTGATTGTGGCAAGCTACTAACCTATTAAAATAACAGTTGGTAGCAAATATACTAAATGCATAACTACTAATTTTGTTAAAAACAAATTAATATCGTACTTACAGCTATATATACTGTACTAGTATACTACTACTGTATATTAGAGTAGCTGGTGCTACTATAATAGTGCATATAGCCGACTACACAGTAATTCCAACATCTTTCAGCACACTATTAGAAGAATGAGTTTTGATATTATGAGGACTGTATCACAATAACCTTAAAATTTTAAAATCAGAAGTACTACTGTAAATCATGTAAAAGGTTGCTTCCCATGCAAAAACTAACAATGCTGCTAAACACACATATATAAACATAGGAAGGTATGTTTGGTGTGGTATAGAAACTTTATTTTCAATATTCAAATGCTTATTATACTTTCAAAACAAACTACTAAGAAAAAATCAACTGATAACATGCCTTTTCATGTTCTGAATTTCTTTACCAATATTGGCATTTTAGCTGAAAATGCTAAGCACAGTATAGTTGTATTAAATAAAAAATGTTTTCCAAAAAGTAATAAAAACTAGCAAGCAAACTTGGATCTACAACAAACAAATCATACCTGCAAATTACTCTGGAATGCTGGGATATCACTCATATTATCCAGCCTGTGAACCACTGCAATCTCTTCCTCAAATGATTTCAAATTGGCTGCTGATCTTTCACTACTCTCCAAAAATTGTGTCCAATTAACCACAACAGAATCTACTACATCTACTGTAGTTTTACTAGTCGAGTCCACATCGTTCCATAGCAACTGGACTGTGGAGCACCTTTCCTCCACTGGCAAGCTCTTCTCCGGAAAATTGGCTTTGATATGATCAGATTGTGCTAAAAGGGTTTCCAGTGTTTCTTCTTTCTGCTGCAGTGTTGCTTGTACAGCCTATAAAAACGAAAGCATTACAGAGAAACTGCTTCCACTGAGCAAAGCAAATCTCGAAGTCTTGAATAATATACTTCTGAAAGTCTTTAACGACACACTAGAAGTTTGGGGTGCGCAAGGTTAGTATAAATGCTGATTCGCTAACCTGCTAACTGGTGATGGTATTAGAGGTTAAGAAAAGAGGTGAAACAGGCAATCAAACATGGTGGGTGCAGGCTAAAAACATGGTTAGATTTACAGACAGGTTAGGTGGGGTGGCACTTTCATAATACAAACCTGGCTATCTGCTGAGAAGGCTACCTGACTATCTGTCTAAATATGTTAAAGGATGACGGGATGGTTTTTCATATACTACCCCATTTTCATGTCGGATAAAAAGTATACATTTTAACACGATTAATATTGCAAAAGCGTTTCTGATCATTAAATAATTGATTAAAAACTTAATTAACGGCAGGCGAGCACAACTATTGATGACGTCACAAACTAACATAATTTTCAATAGCAAAAATATTCTGTGAGTGTATTGCATGTGTTTGCGAAAGCGAAAATTGAAGGACAGTACTACTGTAAGATATTCAGTGTGTTGTACTAAAACAATTTACTGCTGTGCTCGCGCATTAGCTGACGAATATGCGTAGTTCATCAGAAACGCACTTCTAAACTGAGAGGTACAGTACGTGTTTTTGTATAATGCGTTTCCGAAATGCAGGCGCTAGTGCCCATCTAACTAGCGAATGGCGAAATGCATGTAACAGCGAAGAACTAGTGGCGCGACTGCAAAATTTTATTTATGTGGTAATAATTCTTTCACGTAAGTCATTTTTGAAAAAATACTGTGTTCCTTTTTCAATATTTTAAAGAGTATGTTTTGATCTACAGTTTAAGATTGGGTCTGATTTTGCTTTAAATTTCAAGTTTGTTTATCATATTACCACATATAAACAATAAGTGACCATGTCATAAAATCATTTCATACGCAAGTTGTGAGTTGATTCCTATGAATGACTTTCTGCTAACTAACGCCTATACCAAAATGTTTCATTGAGTTCACCAACTTTGCCATTAATTATTGTAGTGACAATCTTAACAGCAGAGCAAATAAAATCGATAAAAATAACATCCTAGGAATGAGCAACAAAAGCCACATTAAAAATGTCACCTTGTTTGTATCTAAGCAGTTCTTATAATGGTCCAATAGTGACTCTGATGGAACAGCATCCTCTACTCGTTGTTTTTGTTGTTGTAACCATGGTAACAGCTGATTTTCTAGTAGTTCAAAAGACTGAAGTGCTGCAATTGAGTCAGCTATGTGCTGCTCGCGTTTCTTTATCTGTAGTTCGATGGCCATTGCAGATCTAGAAATGGTAAAGGTTATAATTATCAGCATGCAAAATTTCCCGTGTAACAACAAAATAAACAGAAAAGTGAAACAAATAAATTTGCACAAATTACATGTAACTTACTGTGACACAGCTTGAAGGTCATTCTGCAGTTTGATTACAACAGCTGGTTCTTCTACTTGCTGCTCCCGAACTGTTGCCGGGGCAACAAGAGTGATTTGAGCTTCAGACAGCATTGACTCAATGCTGCTTTGCTGATCGTCCAAATTTGACAATTTTGCTGCAGAAAATGATGCTATTATTGTAGACTATTAGAAACATAAGTACTATAACTGCAAAAATATAAATTAAGAATGAAATGTATCAAAAATTATACAAAAATTATAACCATACCTAGTTTACAATTATTATTCTAACAAAGTATTTTAAACCTCTATTACTTCACTTTACCGGGAAATTCCTTGTCTACCAAGCCTAATGGTCAGTGTTCAGTGATCAATAAGACCAGGATTGATTAACAGATGACCACAAGTAAACACTATTAGAAACTATTAGAAGTAAACACATTAAACACTTTGATGTCAAACGCCATAGATTTGTTAAGAATTACCTTTAATGACATTAACTTGGTCGTTAATGCTAGGAATATCCTCCGATGGACACGTCTCAAGTCTTCCTTGCACTTCTTGAAGTTTTAATGTTAGTTGATTCCGTTCCACATAAAACTCAACAAGTCTATAGAACACAAGATTAATGAGTTTCAGAATTTACATGAGAAAACAAGATTAAAAATATTATATTCACGTTAAAACTCACTAAGCTGGCAAAGGTGAGTGCCTAATGAATGAAGCACTAATTTTTGTTACAGTACAGCACACTAAAAACTGGAATACAATACTCAAGCATTTAACTGATTATCAAAGATAAAACTTTAAGATGAGTCACAGAACTGCCAGCAATGCTTTACCATGTTTATGTGTATATAAATCTTTCTTCAACAATATAAACAGCCAGAGGTATTATGACCAATTAAATCCTCTAGGAGTGGTTTACTTTTGCCTCATTTCCTCTTACTAGTCTGGTCTCTAGCAGTGCATAACTTTAGAATCAAGCATAGACTGTCAACATTCAGATATTGCACACAAAAATGATTTGTTTTTATTTTTTCTTAACTGATAATTGAATTTATTTCTTGCAGGTAATATAACAAATTTACTACAACTATGCTTCACATTTATAACAGGACAAACACATTTATCGTGTTATCATTTCATTTGCAAATTTGCAAGCTAGCTCTACAGCAAATTCATCTGCAAGCAATCCAATGAAATATTGTTCATTTATTTATTCCAATTATGCATTTAACTAAAGTTTTAATAAAAATAGTCTATTAGCATTTTGCTTTTTCTCTCCTTAGAGCAAGGAATGCAAGTAGAATTGTAGATGTTTACTTTTCAATAACGTGTTCTCTGGTGGAAATGACAGTTGTCACTGTAGCATAACACTTTGTTGCTGTGGCAACTCGCTCTTTCAGGTCTTCAGCTTCTGTACCAGCTACTGACATTTCATTCATATCTGCTTCAACACTCTGGACTAGATTTGCCTTTTGCTCTGTGTGCAGTTTCATAAGCTAAAACAAGGACCCATATTCAGCTACAGTTCATACGCTTCACAATACACATTCTCTTATAAGGCAGTTTATGTACCACGTTATTTGTTGACTTCCAAATTAACTTCCAAATATATTCTAAAGAATAGTAGTAACAAATGACATTGTTTTTTTACACATAAAGCTGTACTCAATATTAGGTTGTGGCAGAACTGGAAAGTTGTTCATTGACAATGCCAGTCCTCTAAGAAAAGACAACGAGCTGGCAGGTATGTCTCAGCTACAAATGTTATTTGTTATGCCACTTGTAAATGGCCACAAATTCGTCGTTAGAATATAAAATTGCTTTAAGCAACGAAGTCATCAGAAAATCCAAGCATTCATTTCCAACTGGGAAAACTAATGGCAAAAGATTGTTATTGTTAAAATGAATTCTCACCGAACACAGCATCTTTGAGCGATAACAATAAAACAATATGTAAAGAAGAAATGAAAATCCTACCTTTACGTCATTAAGACAACTTTCCAAGTTTTCAGGTTGAATGGTATTTGTTACTGCTAATTTGGTCTGCACTGTATTCAACCACTTGTTCAGCTCTTCAAGTTTATCATAGAATGCAATGCGCTGGGTCAGCACTTCTGTGACGTCAACTAGTCGTTGCTTGCTTAGCTCCTGCAGATTCGAGTATTTTTCAATAATTACTGGTTGAGTCTGATGTATTTCAGCAGCAGGATCAGCTAACAAGGAAAGATGATCATATTTTTTCCGAGTGTCGTCAACAGCAGGTTGTATCAGATACAGCTCATTACCAATTGTCTAAAAGAACAAAAGAAAATGGGATAATTGGTTATACAATAATTATGGACAAGATGTCAGTACTTGAGGCACGGGATAAATTTTATGTTGAAAGCTAAGATTGTCCGTAAAGTTCGCATTAAAGCTACAACAGCCTTAAAAAGAATTGAATGAATTAGCAATAGAAGCATGATAAAATAAACTTAGAAAGTTTTTTCTTGCCGTAGACATTTTTGTGTATCTTCACAGTACCTATACTCTCTTAGGTAGAAGGAATTACAATACTGGAAAGCAAAAAAATCTGTTTGCCATATTCAGCAATGTTCCGTTTTCCTAACATATAATTTACAAATGCATGCAAGTAAAAAGTTAAAGCCTTGAAATTTTTTCTCCAACCCAATCCATCAGAGCCAATTTCAATCCTTGAGTCATAGAAATTTACTGCATTAAGCCCCTCCGTGCCCAACATTGAATTGCATTCACTATATATAGTAGGTGCCATTTATTAGACGCACGATTAATAGAATCAATCGCCTAATTGACTCAAAAACGTCTGGCACGGGCCGCTCCTATTCAAATGTATGCAAAAATTCTCAGTAATTGACTCCTTCACGTACTTAAAATAAGACACTTGCATGTGACCAAAGAGCTTTTATGGCTTTTATGTTATCTTTACGTTGCTTTTGTGCACTGTAATATACGTAGAAACAGTCATGTTTGGTACAGCTTTGTTTGTAAGTAGGTACAGTGTATTAACCTCATCGTATCTGGGAAGCTCAACCTTTGATCACTTGCCCAGCAGTTTGCTTTTGAAGTTCCTGCTGCTTTTCACAAGCTCATCACCAACTGCAGCTCAAGTACTAGATGACTCAGTGTTTTGTGTGAGTATCTGCATCACCAACTGCAGCTCAAGTACTAGATGACTCAGTGTTTTGTGTGACTCAGTGTTTTGTGTGAGTATATGCAGCGTACAGTAACAGCTTTTCAGCATTTTTATTATTATGAGCCTTTCATAGAACTTCTTCGTGAAAAAATGGAGGAACTGGCTTTGCATATAATTTTTAAAATTTTTGGTAGTAATAACCAAATTTGTGCATCTTTTCTTTTCTGTTTCTATTAATTCAGTTATATAATTAATATTCTTAAATAATTGTACATGAGAATTTTGACATTAATTCGTTTCAAAAATTCATTTAAAGCCTTTGAAATCCATAATAAGGTGATAAGTCATGACTCGTACTTCTGTAGTAATAGGCTACACTCGCCAGCTAATTGAATCTGTCGGTTAATTGGACCAAAACACTTCCATCCCAAAGTGAATCTATGAAACGGCATCTACTCTAGTTACAAAATACTTGTGGGAATATAAGAAAGTCAATCACCTTGTAATATTCTTGTGCCTTTTTCAAACGTGCTGGATCTGCACTGGTCTGCCCCACATCAGCTGCTAGGTTTTCTTCATACTCATCCAAGCGAATTTCCAGCTTCTTAGCACCATCATCATATTCTCTCCAGCTTGCCAAGAGACCTTCAATTCTAAAACAAGTACAAAGAAATAAAATGGTGTAATGAAACAAATAAAAATATTAGTGTCCAGAGATAGTATGTCCAGAGGAGGCTCACTGGATGTATTAAGTACAGGTCAAGTATTTATGAAAAGTTTTTAAAGAACAGTAAGTTAACATATGACTAATTTTTTTCATTAATAAAATCAAAAGATTTGAGTAGGAAATTTCAGTTGAAATAACATCAATATAGCAACTAATACCTGCTTTCTCTATCATGAGCTGCTGCCTGCAAATTATCCCAACGTTCTCCGAGAAAAGCTACTTCCTTGGGAACCGAAAGAAGTTCTTTTGCTTGAGACAAGATCTCGCGCAGTGCTGTTTCATGTGGAGCTAGCTCTCGCATGAATGTCTGAATAAAACAAAAATAAACATTCGTAGTTCAAAACAAATATTCATAATTTAGATAACTTGGATCCGAGGAAAGGCTTTGAACATAACATGATCAACTAATAGGTACAAATGCATCAACAAAAATTGAAAGAACCCTAAAAATCAACTTAGAAAACCAGGAACGTTACAAGATTACTGAAGACCCTACTCTGTAAAGACAAGGGTTTTGTACAAATCCAATTCCAGGCTTGCTGCCATGGAATTTTGACATTAAACTTAAAACTCTGACTAACTAATACAAAAAAATATTAATTCATTTAAGTGTTACTTCACAAGTACTATAACTACAAAAATATAAATTAAGAATAAAATGTATCAAAAATTATAGAGAAATTATAACGACGCCTAGTTTACAATTATTATTTTTATTAAGTATTCCAAACAACTTTTTGTAAAAACTTGTCTAACCCTTAGCACATACTATTAATTGTTAGAAAAACTCATCCTATGTTTTTTTCATGAGAATCAATCATTTGGTACATTTGATTTAGACTTATTTTTCCTTACCTTGTGTTGTGTCAGTAAATCAATTACTTCTTCTTGTCGCTTGCACATTGGAAGATCGGCAGAAATCACTTGTTCCGCCACGTCCAGATTTGACAATAATTTCTGCAACTTTTCTTGGAACAATTTCATCACATCTGCCTCGGCTAAAAGACTAGTCCCCTCCTGATTAATAATGGCGGACAGGTCTAGAAATGGTCAAAAAGTTTAGTGATCCTGCAGTAATAGTTTCAAATGGCTTGCTGAATGGGGCAAAATTGGGCAGCTGAAATAACTTTAGTGAATTATAAACTCCTACATTACAAATTACATGAACTAATTAAATGTGCAACAATCTAATCCATCACATACCCATTGTCTGCCTATGCAGTGATTGCACTTTAAGTTCAAGAGATGCCTTGTGCCGCTCCTCTAGGTCCACTGATTCGGCAGTGAAATTCTCTTGTAGTTCAAGAACCAACTGCTTATTTAGTTCGACCTCAGATTTTAGAATCTTTAAAAAAAGAACATATTAATAGAAAAGATGACAAACCTGTTAATTCTGTTTTTTGGAAAAAAAGCAATTTTGCTTAATCTACAAACAGTTTTAGTTGATTTATTAAAATCAAGTGCTTTAGGTGCACGTTTAGTACATAAAGCAAAAATGTTGGTTACTGTTTTTTTGTACAGTTTGTGTATTCAAAGTTCTATGCATTACAAATGTACACGACTTAAATATCAATCTTACAGAAAAGCAATATACTAAAATGAAAGAACTAGAGAAATGGTCTTTCTTTTATTCGTTTATAAACAGTAAATAAGTACAAAGTGAAATGCACATGACATCAATACAAACACTTATAAAATTGGGAATTTCCCAAATATTGTTTAATGGAACATACTTGGATAAGTTCAATTCTTTGTTCTACATCAATTTTTGATCGTCGAAATTCCCCAAGTTTTACTTTGAGTTCAGTCAACTTCTGTGAAATCTGTTCAGCTTGTACGTCATACTTCTGCCAGCAGGACGCTAATGACTCCAACTGCTTCACTTCACCAAGAACCTGATAAGCAAGACATAGAAAATCACACGATCTTTGAAGTTAATTAACATTATCATTGTTAGATTATAAAATACAATTTGACAGTTAGTTAATAAGTTGAAAATATAGTGAGGTGTGTTGCGAACTTTGTTGACAAGCCTATAATCATATTAATTAGTTTGTACAATAGTTAATGTAATTGGTACTACTTGTACTACTCTTTCAGACAAATTTGATTGGTGGATTAATACCTGTTGGAACTGGGGACTTTTTTAGCCATTGGCAGGTGTCGCTTGATTTTTATGTTAAACAGCTGTTTTTTCTCTCTAATATAAACTTACGTAATTAAAAATTTGCAGTTTTAATCTAGCGTTGTACGTTTGTGATTTGGTTTTGAGTGAAATTGACTGTTTTCTCGTGACAAAACAACAGATTGTCAAGAAAATTATAGCCCACGGAAGACCTGATTTTTACATAATCGCATTTTCTGAAAACTTTATTTAAAATTTTCATTTGCTATTTTTAACTCCAGCAGAAATGCATTGTGACAATAAAATATAATAACAATCACAAACACAATTTTAAAAAATGAGTATGCTCTAATTAATGGTAAAGCAAGTAAAATTAGTCAGTAGCGAAACAACCACTATTAACAAAACTCAAAATCACCTTTTCCGAAGCAGAACTGTATTGCTTTTCTACTTGTGCTGTATCGTCTTGTAACTCTGTCGCAAATTCAGGAGTACAGTAATCAACTAAAGATGCAGTAGCTGCTTTTAATTTATTCATATTAGACGAAGCATCTCCCAGACACTCTTGAGCTGCCTGTAACACAAAAGGTGTGATTCTGGCATTGATTTCTGTTCATTGTTCAAAGCAAGAACTAAATAACAACCCCTTTGGCGATGCAGTATATAAACTAAGGACTTCATGACTGCACGACACATACAGTGTAATATACATATACTGGACCAAACATAGCTTTGAGGTTGACCTTTTAAACCACTCAAATTTTAACGCTTTTTGTAAATTTAACAGAAAGTATGATTAATGGGTCACCATAAGTACATTCATGCCTGTTGGCTCTCCCTTTCTCAAACATTAGCTAATTATCTTTAATAGTAATGATCTTATTCATGTGAATGTACAATTGTATTTTGGACTGAAAAAATAATCTCATCTAATCTAATCTAATCTACATAGAATGTAATATTATCGTCATCTGTGTATTTGTTCAAGTCTCAACATAACAGCAAAGCACAGCATTCTTTCTGCTATTCACTGCTAAAAATTAACCATAGTTGGTGAAATTTCAATAAAACGGCAAGGTTGTGGTAGAGAAATGATTATAAGAAAAGAAATACTAATGATTTTAATTCTTTCATAAACATGAAAAACATACGGAGTCCTTTGGGAAACAAATTTAAAGAATTCTTTTTAAGAAGATATTATTTTTAGACCTGTTTAGAATGCAGATCATCTTCAACTACTTGACCATCATCATAAGTTGGTTGCTTGTCAAGTGCTGCTTCTGCTACTTGTGTAACATGAACGACTTGATTTCTGTCGGATTCTCTTTCATCGATGAGTACAACTATACACTATAAACATCGAGATAAGAGTTAGCATGCTTAAGTTTTTGCACTAGAAATTCAGAAACTAAAAAGGATTTAATATTAGAAGCCAAATGATAATATAATATTTAAAAGAGTTTTTAATGTTAGGTTGCACATTGGAACTTGTTTGCAATATTCATATAAAATGAGATAAGAACTAATGAAGGCTAGTGCAAATGCGACATATGATATTTTTGAAACAAAGAATTATAAAATATTCAGACTTTTTTAAAATAATCAATAAACTAAAATCCTGAAAATTAAAAAATATTAAGGGTTGCCATTAGTGAAATGATTTAATTTAGAGGAAATGTTTAGATAAAAAATTAATTTTGTACAATATTTTAAATTCTAAATTTCTCAAGTAAAAATTCTCTTTGAAAGCATAGAAAAAAGCTATGGCCCAAGACTGCTTTGTGGATCTTTATAAAAAGTTGACATTTAAAATGACGAATACAGGCATTATCAAAAACACATACCTTGAGACGCTCTACTGTGCTTGTAGATACGGCACAAGTTTCTTTGAAACTATTATCTAAATCAGCAACAACTTCCTCCACAAAGTTGGGGGCATGTTCCTCAAGTTGCAGTGTTTGACCTTCCTCGATCTTACTTTGAATCTCTGGTTTCTTCTCTTCCAGCTTGTCATGAATATCCTAAGAGAAAGACGAAAAGCGTATTTGGAAATCATGATTACTTAGTTAGCAGTCAAGAAGAGCAAAGTAAGGAAAATTTGATAAACATATGAGAAAAAAAGAACATGAAATTAATGTGACAGCTGACAAGCTAACAAGAAATTTTGAGGAAGCTACCATGACTTCAAAGTCAATGTTCTTTGTAATCATAATCAAATGTGAAATGATAAGAAAACAATAGCAAAGTGGCTACAAAGTGTTTGTTAAAAATTGTTAAAATATACAAAAAAGTATGTAAAAAGTACAGATCTGTTAAAACAAATTGAAATATTGTAGTGATGATAAAAAGGAGACAGCACAAATGGAAAAAGAAGAAACCAAGTGATTATATGAATTGCTGTTAAAAACACATATCTTGTTACCTTTTTTGTTTTGTTTTTTTAGTTTTACATTTCCATGCAAGACTAGCTCAGCTGCTAACAAAACTTCTAGTCTTTTTCATTCAGTTATGGTCTTTGTTGATTTTTGAATACTGTAAATTTATATTAATTATTACAACGAAAATCAAACTCAATGCTTACCTTTTGCTCCGTCAGTAACTGTTGTGCATTCAGTTTACTTTCAACTTTAGGTTCCTCAGTCACTTGAGCTTGGACTTCTCTTAACCAGCTCTGTAGAGGTTCTGCAGAGTCACGATAAGTGTAACAAGACATTATTGTACCCGACTGTACAGTGGTCAGCTCTACAAACAGTACAACAATCATACATGTTAACATTAATAAGAAAGATTTAACAATAATGATGACAGTGCAAAGGTTATAAGTGCAGAGCGAGAGTGACAACAATGGCTATAACAAGATGGTAATGATGATGATGATCAATGGTGATGACAACAAATGACGATTATTATCAAAGATGAATAGAGATGAGCTGATGTTGACGTTTAAACCATTATTTCAGAATTTCGTCCACATAAAACAGTAGTTAAAAACATAAAATTAAAAGATATAGCACTATACAAAAGTTAGCAGAACACACTACTATATACAAAACATACAATCATCTCCCCAGACATTGCATTCGCATTTGTATTATATACAGTAAAGCATCAGTAATTCAAAAGTAATACTTAAAATGTGTACAATGCATTAAATATACAATAAAATGTTATACTAAATGTCATGTATGATAAAATAATGAAACGAATAGTTGAAATAACAAGTAACAATTACCACCATAGCTACAAAGTACAATTAAAAAAACAAAAACAGCATCTCCAAAATAGAATTAGTTTACCTACACGTACAAAAGTAGGTATATTTGCAATTATTGTAATAAAATCACTTACCAATCCTAGGAATGAGATTTTTATAGCGCTCAATCAGTGCATCTAAAAGAGGTTGTTCTACGGCAGCTTTGTCTGCAGGTGATTTAGCTAAAAGGAAATCTAATGTTTCCACTAACCACTGTACTTCATTTCTGTACTGATTGACATCTTGGCATATGGCCTGTTCATAAAAAATACACAAAACTGCAGAATTAACTTTACCCTCTTTTATAGTACATAAATTGAATAGCATAATCTTGCAATTATATACTATAAGATCTCTTTTTAATTAATAAATTGTGACAAATAACAATAATCAGTTTGCCTGTATTCTACAGCAACATACCATGAATGGGTCGAGGTACGACTTGTATTCTGTGACAGTGGCACAATCGTTTTTCAGCTTTTCCACTGATTCATCAACAGAGTCCATCCACTTTTCCAGTGATGTGAATCTATAACAAAATGGTACAGGAGGAATGCAGCCACAAATGTAGCGCTGCTTTGCATCTTTTCGTCAAAATGCAGACAATCTTAAGAAACAAAGCAAACCTGTATCCAATTAGGACAGTAAACTTAGAAAGGTTTCTCAATTTAGTAAAGTAAAATGGTCAGCTGTTCTTGCAGTTATAGGTTCTTAACATAGAAAAAATACGTCATGTAAATATAGCAATCTTAACAGTCATTATTATATTATACCTTGATTCAATTCAACTTACTTATAATGATATTCCTGCCACCTATCGGGTGCCACGAGCAACATCTGGCGTATAGCTTCTACTTTATCACAAAGCTGATTCCATTCTCTTGAATACTTTTCGTAGCTATCTTGTAATGAAGCATCTTGTTTAGACACACCAGATTCCTGTTAACAACAGATTCTTTAATTGTTTTACAAGGATCTTAAAAACCTCTGCTCATAGAAGACAGACTTTTACTACAAGAAAAACAGAAAACAAAAAGTAGTAATGCAAGAAAGTTTCCAAATATAGTAGTAGCTTTATTGCATTTATAATTATTTGAAAAGCACGAGCTGTACTGAGTAGTCAAAACAGGTTTCTCCTGAATGTAAAAGAAACGTAAATTAATTTTTAAAACCTAATCAAAATAAAAGTTTTAACAGAAAAGTTAATTCATCTAGAAAGGGCATTTCTCTGCTTAAAATGCTCTAGTTGAGTGGCAACAGTTTTTCTTAAATATAACCAGCCAGCAAGGAAACAAAATGTGATTAGCAGATCAGCAATTATTCAAAGTTAATAGAAAAATATGATGAGAGATGGCAATACTATAAGTAATAAAAACAGTTACTAAATGTAAATGCAAATGAAGTAAAAAAATTGAACCTGAGCTGTATATGTCACCAGTTTCTGTGCTGGAAGCTTCATGTGTTTTAAGAAATCTTTGCACCTTGGAAAGAAGCCACTTTCTTGAAAAAATTCCTGTAAAAAATGAAAACAATCTTGAAAAAAGGTAATCTTCATTGCTGCAGAACTCCTTGTAAATTAGTTGTTTATAAAATGCTTCGAAAGGCGATCTTACCTGCAGTAGAAAGTTGATTTAAAAAAATTGTCAATAGATTATTCAGAAATATTAAGATTGTATTATTGTGTTAGGTTTTGATGTATCTTGATTCTTAGCAATTAATTTGGTTTTCTCTGCTATTAATTGATTTGAAAAGAATTGATTTGTCACTTAAAAGTAGATGAAACATTAGAATGGATCTCTTAAAAACTAAAAATCCTATGGATGGGTTTTCTGGTTTAGGTCAACCTAAAGATTGCATTGAACACAATAATGGAAGGATACAGGTTCTATATCAGAACGCAAAACTATAGATACAAACCCTGTCTTGAATAAAACAATAAGCTAATTAATACTTATAAGCAAAAAGATAAAAGTAAGAAATGATGAATTACAAAAATAATACAAAAAAAATTAAGAAATTATGCATTCTAACTTAAGCAAATGAACAGCAAATAGCAAAATACAGGCTATACCGAATTATGTAATCTCCAGGATCTTGTTCAACATCGTCTGAGTGCGCTAATACTTACATTGTGACGTTTTAGCAAGCTTCCCGGTTCGAGAATCATCTGCAGTTCTGCTTCCTCCTCACAGGCTTCATTTTGTCCTGCCTTGAGCAACCCCACAAATTCAACTTCAGACTGTTTATATTCTAGCTGTATTAATCTTATAGGAGCTTTATAAACAACATCCTATGAAAAAAAATGAAACAAAAAAAAATTGCAACATTTTTTACACAAATTCTCTTCTAAAAAGAAGCTTGATTTATTAGAATAAGCTGACTAGTAAGGTCAAGTGAAATGTAATAAAATATTTGCTGATGCATTTAAAAAAATTGCCAGAAGCTTGTACATTTTTATAGTCCTTTTTAATCAAAATGTAAGTACCTTCCATTTATTGTGTAACTCATCCCTGACTACACAAGTTTGTGTTGAAATCTCTTTATCACAGTCAGACAAAACCTCTTGCGTCGAATGCAGATAGTTTTGCAATAGTTTGTGATCCACATTTGCAAAAAATGCCTGAAAGTGCAAAAGGTGACTTAGACAGAAGTTACTTTGTGCATAGTCCCATAGGTATAAAGACAAAGCACAATCGAATGATATAATTTTTGACACTAACTACTCTTTAAATACTACTCAAACTGAAAAGTGAGCACACAATCTCAGAAAGTCAAAAAGTAACATGAACAATAATAATTTGTCACATCCAAGTGTGTAACTATTTTGAAGGATCATCAGCTTGGGTCTCTCCTGGTTAAGATGCTGCATGCTATATCAATCAAAAAATTGTTGTTTCAACATCAAAACATTATAATATTGCCTTTCGTTGCTGAATACAGTGGGATAGTCATCTCATATCATAGCTGCTGCATTTCAGTTAAAACATCTTTTATATTACCTTATGTTTCTTTGCCAAGTTTCCTGGTGAGTCGTCTGTATCAGCCATTACATTTTCTGCAGCCTGAAGCCATTCTTCTACGTTGTGTTTACTTCGATGATATTTACTCCATGCAGCTATAGCTTTCTCTAGTTTAGATTCCCACATCATTGCATTCTGTTGACAAGTCTGGAAAAAATGATAAGTAAATACCCAAATTGAAAGAGTCAAATAAGAAATATAAAGCCGATAGGAGTCACAATACAGAAACTTAATTGATAGAATAAGAAACAGATAAATGGCTTCAGAAATTGTAAAAAAACTGGTTACAAATGACCAATCCAGTGACTAAACAACCTATGACTGAGTGTAATAACTATGAGGATATTGCGTCTTACCACAAAGCGACTGACAAGAGAAGCCCAGTCTTTCTGCAGCTGATCACTTTTTAGATTTTTGATTCCCGATTTAACCACTGCATTTACCAGGCGACTCTTTCCATCCAAGCTTGACCGAATGATGGCAGACTGAGCGAAGAATACCTTTAAAAGAATAAGTTATTAACTAAGTTGCTGGAAATTCTAAATTACAGCTCATGGCAATTCCCGAACACGCTGAAAAAAGGGGTTCTTTCAATAAAATATTTAGCATTAGGAATAAACAGGGTTAAACCAATGGACCTGTCTGCCAGAAAATCATTGTCTGAAGAAGAAAAGGACTTCAGACTGTGTCAACAAATTCCTAAAACGATGACAAAAATATTTAAATGGTCAAATAGTGTAAAGTAAGTAAACTATATTATACTCATAACTGACGTCATTCCTGTTGTTATAATAATTTGTAAACATTTAGCAACATCTGTTTTAGTATCATTTAAAACGATTAATAAAGGCCTTAATAATAATAACCACAAAAACCCTAGGTAAAATAAATGAAGTTATGTGAGAAAATGCAAATTATTGAATGTTCGGTTATCCAAGTTTTGATTAATAATAATTTTTTGTTGTGTACAAATTTACTTTATGTTTTCCAAGTCTAATCTCCATCATTTCTATGTCACTGCTAAGCATGTGTGAATTTAGCATCTCTTCTCTCTCTTGCAACCACTTTGTTATTTCGCCGTAGCCGGTTTCCAGGGTTTCAACACGAGGAAGTAACTGTCGAAACATCTGTTGACTGTCAGCTACTTCTTTCCGCATCTAGACAAACAAACAGGAAGTTAAGCAAATAAATTAACCTCTAGTTCACCAAGTATATTAAATAAACAAGAGCAGTAACATAAGCTTGTTACAGAAAACAGCTTTAAAAGTTAATGAATATATGTATACATATGTATATTCTAAATGTTTTTATTACTTCGTCTTAGCATAACTACCACACCAGGACAGGTGGTACAATCAAATGTAAAAACAAATCATACAAGGCAGAAATTCAACAGCACAATGTACAAAATTTTCCTGCAAAGAAACAATGGTTTATGAAGTGCTAAACTACGGTGTCAAGAAAATATAGACCCACTAGATGTAAATGTTATAGCAAGTAAATATAATGTGCGTTTTCATACTTTTTTCTGATTTTTCTAATCTTGGGTCTATTTAGAAAATCAACAAAATTCTTGAAGAAAATGATTTATTACACCATTCCCATTGAGAAACTCATGCAAAAATACACCTAATCAAATTAATGGACACCACAGCTGCAAATGGAGGCACAATAAAATACTAAAATAAATGTTCTTTATTCAGAAGTGCTCTAATATGGCTTTGTCAGTTTTAATCTCCTGATTCCCCTTAACTTTTGATTTTTTCTGGAGGGGAGGATCAATTCTTTTTTTGACACCATTTAGTTGTTTGCCCTATTAAAACATGCAAGAAACAATGATTTAAGAAATACTAAATTTGCAATAGCTGGTTACTGTATTGACCACCTCATTAAAATTCCAGAAAATCTAATCTATTTATATTAGCAAACAAAATTATGCAATATGTGCTACAATGAGATAAATATTCATAAACTGCAACAGCTGCAGTATGTTTCAATTTAGTAAGCAGTTTCTAGTCCATGATGTTTTACAGAATGATGTTAACATCATAAACCTTTATGTTCATTTTAGTAATGGCAATAGTAATGAAGTTGAATTTGTAATCAGAGTTAATGTTAAGGTTTGTTGTGAAAAACAGCCTTAGCTAATAACTATGTTAATAATATTACCTGAAGTAACTTGTCTTTGTGTCCTTTAAGAGTTGACAACATTGATGTCACCTGTTGTTGAGACGATTCCTTCACCAAACCTTGAGCCACTTTTGACAATGACAAGAACTCCTCTTCCTTTTTGTCCAACTCTTGCAGTAAATTCTGCACAATGTGAAAAGATTTCAATACATTGTATTAGGAGATGTGGTATTGTGATTTATATGGTGAAAGAATGCAGAATAAAAAAATATTAATACGCCCTAATTTTAAATAGTTTGATAATCTCACTTCGGAACACTTGTTTACTCCTGTACATTATTAATATTGCAGAGAACTTACTAACTTAACTAAAATTATAAAAAGTAAACTCAGTATATAAAAATCACATTGAGTTACTTGCAACACGAGCATTAAGGACATACAACATTTTGTATGCAATGTCAGTGGCACCTCTAAAACTGAACACAACCATCACGATTAAAATATTTTGTGGACTGTCAACTGCTGGCTATGCCAACAGTGCTCAAGCTAGTCAACCTTTTAAAATTCTCCACTGACGTTCTGTTAATGAACGTTTAACTATTTGCAAGTATAAAATGTAAGCACCTCAAAACAGCAGCACAATTACAAATTATTTTTTCATTCGATTAAAGTAGCAAAGAACACAAAGAGACTATACCTCTAAATCAATTACATGCTGTGACACTTCAGCATGTGTAGCATTAACTGACTTTGTAGTTAAGGAGCTATTAGCATCCAGCCATCCAGTCAGATAAGCGACGCTTCTTTGAAATTCTTGCCTACCAGCTTCTGATGCACCCACGCCCATGTACACCTAAGCAACAACACAAAAAATATGGAAACTTAATATTTTCAAACCATAAAAGGCAAAAAATGGCTTCAATGCAAATGTTGAGACATGGACTATAAAACAGCTGAATGAATGATCACTCAAAGGCTAAGCAAAGTTACTGTTACTGTTGTTTATAAACCAGAATTTTCAATTACTGGCATTTTATGCCTCAAAAGAGTCACATAGCACTTAAGGAGGAAATCTATGTAGCTATAGCAGAAGCAGTGTATTTTACCTATTCTCAATTACCTATACGTGTTATCCGTCCTAATACTTATTAGTTCTGGCTTGCTCAACTTTCAAACCTGCTTTTAAATTAAACTGTAGAACAATGCTGCAGCATCCTTACTCAAAGCTATCTTAAATTATTACCCTACATCATAATAATACACATTTTGTAGAAAACAGTAAATTTTCAAAACATGCATGCTTTTTAAGACAACTAAGCACAGAAAAAATTGAAACAATACCATACAAACTATTGCGCGATTGAAAAAAATTAAATGAATGATGCCCAGGACTTCTCCACTTACTTGGCATAATTCACAGATATGTTTCCATCGTTGGTTCACCTCTTGCGTCGTTTTCTTGATCTCGGTTTCCGCCTTGTCGTTACAAGTTGGCAGAAGTGATACGGCCGTGTCGTTGAAAGTTGCATGAGTTTGCTTTAGCTTTTCAACGTCGCTAAAGAAAGCCTGCAATGAACATGAAAGAAGTTGACAGTGGTAAAGTCATTCATAACGGCAAGCAAATCCTTGAAGTTTCTGTTAATTATCTGCAGCAAAGAAAACGCCATAATTAAAGATACACTAACTTCTGTTGTAGAATGATTATTCTGATACAAACAGTATAGATGCAGTAAAAGTTTTGGTATGACATCCTACAAGAAGCATGCAGCCGCATTCAATTACAAAATTACAAAAAATAGAATGCATTATACCGTATTTTCCCGTGTATAAGAGACCCCTTCAATTTTTAGGCAAAAATTCTGGAAAAAAGTTTTTTCAGACGGACATTTTTAGAGGGTAAAGTACAACTTTTTTCAACTCAGTGCGGTACTGAAAACAAAATAAAACCAGTTAATGTGTTGTAGAAAAAGAGTACTGGTATATATTAAAGTGCGTACCTGCAAACCTGTAACAGGAAAAGAGAAAACGAGGAGATAATGCCTGTGTCACGATGCTTGTATTGCTTACAACCGCTTCATAGTCGAACGCGACACGCAAAACAGTTGTAGAGCACTTATTTCTTTAAAATCATTAGTGTCACAATTTATGCATCTTATTGAAAAGACTTACTCCCATGTATAAGAGACCCCCTATTTTTAAAGTGAAAATTCTGAGCAAAAAAGGGTCTCTTATACACGGGAAAATATGGTAATTCATAATAAGTTAGTGCCCTTTTAATTTAAGCAGCCAGCAATTGATTTCTGAACATCATACAAACTTCAAGGAACTACGTGATATGACTATAGCATTCAGGTAAATTTTAGAAAGCCACCTGAACACCATGTTGTATCTAAAGTTAACTTAAAAACTAGCTTATTACAGTGTGAAACTTATGTCTCTTTTAATCATGTGCACAGTTTATTTTCAAGCTGTTGCATCTACTTACAGCTTGCTCCATGGGTGGCCTTGAAGGCATAGTTTCAGCTGCACTCATCCAAGAATTCAGAGAGTCTCTGTAACTGTAGAACCTTTTCCAGTCACCTGATGTGGCATCTAACAAGATCTGGAAAGCTTTGATTTTCTCAGCTATGAGATGCCACCTCTCAGCAATTTCTGGCAGCTCCTTTGAGATCAGCTCAATTTCTGTTTGCTCTACAAGTCAAAATAGTAAATAATCAATAAACAAGAAATAATCAAAATTACTCATAATTAATCAATAATTCAGGAATTTGTGCAATTTTCATCTAAAAAATCCTAATAAAATAGTGAAAATTTACTTGCAATATTTATGATATGTACTGTTAGAGTAATTAAAACAAAAAAGAAAATTCCATATCAGTTTTTAGAAATAAAACAAAAGTTCAACAATAAGTGAATCTACATCTATCACTATACAGCGGTCACGTTTCAGAGTGGTTTTATTTATTTTTGGAGTTTCAAACTCGATAGACTGTTACCTGGTTTTTCCCGTCTGTAATGAGTTGCTTTTTGATTCAGTTCGTTAAATTGTTTCTCATACTGTTTGAACACTTGCTGCACATCAACCAAATTCTTAGCAAAAAACAAATAAAATTATCAAACTAGAAAAAAGAAGTTCATTAAACAACTTATGTTTAAAACAAAGAATATCCCAGTCAGTAAACAAACGTGACCCATGGTATGATTTTATAATTGATAGTGAGAAAATTGTCCTCTGCTTTCAGGCTTAAGTAATAAATGGCTTAAAAAACTATTATTTTAATTATACAATTATTAACATACAATATTTTTGCAAAGAGCCGCAGAGTAAGATTAAGGTTAATACACTGTTATAGATTACCACTTAAAACATTTATGATGTAATAGTAAATACACAAAAAGTTTTCAATGGCGTAGTAAGCGTTCTGTTGAATCGGTATTAAATCAAATACATTGACATTAAGGTGGGCACCAGCTGCAACAAAATATCACAAAGTAACTTCATTACTTTCTGTGGTTATTATGTTTCATCTTTGAAAAAATTTGTGACGTCATAATTCTAATTCAGAGCTTTAGATTTAACTGCTTATTACTACTATTAACAATATCGATGAGGTAACTTACATGGACTCGAGATATGAGTAGCTGTATTACAGCCGGGTCACTTTGTTTCACATCCCATGTTGCTACCTCCTTCTCCACATTATTAATGAACACCAATAATGAGTATTTGTCTAGTTCATACTGAAGTCTCATCCAGCGCTGTTGCTGTCTAATTGCTATGCTAGTCAACCGTTGATCGAGATCGCGCAAGTGTTCCGGCTTGATACGGCGCCCCTCAGCCGTACCCGTTACCTTGTACTTCTTGAAGTGGTGCACAACGCTGCCATAGTCTTTGAAAAATTCCTGAAAATACAAGATCTTGCTATGTGCATCATACACAAAGGTTAGGAAACTCGGCTTAAGTATTGAATGAAATTTTCATTAGAATTAAGCTAACCAGTCCTTTTTTAAATAACATTTATTACTGTTTAGAACACAATGGTCATTTTTCAATAATACTTGATATTATTGACAATGCACAGCGATCAGATCGCTTTCAACAATAGTCATTATTGTTTACAAAGTGCCATAGCTATAGTTATGTTTCACTGCCTTGTATTTGGAGACTGGGGCAATAAGCGCACATTCACAATCTATGAAATGCATTTGTGCAATAAGCAAAAAATGGTTTGATGCAAAAAGATACCGAGCAACATTAAATAATGATCAAAAAGTTACAATTCAAACATTATTACTGCGAGTCATCCTGCATGTAGTATACTGAGTGGAACTGTACTAGAATAAAATTTACTTTGTGGTCCGTAATTTTCGTAGACATGGCAGTCACTGCACTCTCTGGAGTATCACAGTGCTCGATGGGCATAGCCAGGATATCCTCTGCCTGATTTATCCAAGCTCCAATGTTACCAAGTGTTCCAGGCAGAGAGTTGTCCAATTTAAACCTCCACTGTCTGGCAGCTTGTGAAACTTCAGCCCACTTTGATTCTAGCGTCTTCCAGCGTTCGTTCGACAGAGTCAGATTCAATTCCGACTCATGACGATATTTGATTTTCTCGTACAGCTGAGTTTTATCACCTATCTGGTTGGCAAATTCAACATATTTCTGTAAAAATTATGAAAACAGGATAACAAATGTCATGTAATAAATATTAATTATTTATCAAATATTACTGTCAATAAATTTTTTTTAACAAACTTACTATACCATCGTAACTAAAAACTGATAGTTAAAACTTGAAAAAACAATTGTGCTAATTATTGGCCTATGTCAAATTAATAAGCATCATATAACAAAAAATCAATGCACTCGTTAGAAATACAAAATTTCTTCTAGAATGAAGTAAATAACTGAAATGTACATCATATTCCTGATTCAAGTCTGTAAAGGGCACATCCTGTAAATGTAACAGCCAGTCAGTTTGCTCATCCAGCCAGTTGTTTAATGTCTCGTACTCCTTCTTCTCCAGTCGTGATTTTAATCTGACTTCTTCAATCGCAACAGCCATCTAAATGAAAAGATATGTACGATATCAGTGAACTGAATAGATTACTACATTAAATGTGTACAATTCAATGTCTGCCAATTAAGCTAATTTCTTACAAATAAAATTGAATACATGATTACTTATGAAACTGTTACTTAAACCTGAAAAAATGAAAAAAGTGTGTTTATTTCTGTAAGAGTTATGTTATAGATAACTGTTAACCCATTAGTATGCCACAAAGCTGTTCATCTAAATTGTGTACTGTTAAAATTTCGCATAAGCTGAATGGGATTACACCAGTCGTGGAGGTTGCAGCATAGAGAAGTTCATCCTGTAAGTCTACTGACTCTGGCTCTATGAGTCCTTAAAGTTTCAACTCTGAATCTAACTCTGACTTCTTTGCGACCTTTTATTAATCAGACTCATAGTGGCCATTGCTAGAACATGTGGCGCCTGGTGTGTCATGTAAATTCCCCCCTCGATGAAAAATACAATGTAGCAAGTAACAACATCCATGTGATTTTAGATTTGCGTTGCCATTTAACTGCAGTTGTGGAGCTCACCTAAAGACTTCTTCAAATGTTAACACGAAAAACAGCCAGATTATAAATGTATTTCACAGTTAATGTAAACGTGTAGAAACTTTGAAAACAAAGACAAACTATATAAACATTACAATGATACTAAAATACTAATTATCATCTTCCTTTATCATAAACGTTCCACAGAATGAGCTGCAAGTGGCTTTTTCCATAAGCAAGGACTTTCAGCTGCTTAACTATGTAATTGCACCTGGTGTTTCAAACATTTTCAGTGCACTAGGTCAAAGTACCGCCTTATGAAAAGTGACGTCCGAGGCACAATACTCTCTTATCCCCAATAGCTACGCCGCTGCAGACTCAAACAAATCTGGTAGATTTTATATTAAGAATAGAAAGTTTTTGCATGATGCCACACAGAATTTTCCTGCACAAACCGATAGTCAATCAATAAATATTATTTTCCTTTGCAATTTTTTATCTATTGCCAAAACTGAAAATTGTTCTCTTTTCTAATCTCCCCAGAAAGTTTCGTGGAATTCGGTCAAGTAGTTTTTGTGCAATTTCGTGAACTAACAAACAAATAAAGTAATGATGATAAAAACATAACGTCCTTGTCAGAGGTAACAAAGTTTGTTTTAGTTTCAGTGTTCGTAATTGTCTTAAAATGCATTGACTTAAGCTGGAGTTTTAGTCAGTCAGATATTTACCCATTCCAAGTTGGACAAGGAAGTTAAAATAAACTGAGAATTAAATTAAGAATTACAAGCTGTGCAAATCTACTCGATAAAAGAGTTACTCCTAAAATAAATCACCACAAAATTAATACTTAGCCAACTTACTTTAGGAATTGGTGTTGCAGTGGATTTTGACCCTCCAGCCTCAGGATATTTTTTTAAGAAAGTAGCAACGTAAGTCATTATCGACTTCTCATCGGGTTTCGGGACATCAACATCTGCATAAAAATTCAAAGTAAACATAAGCAAGATAATACGTACCTTGCGCTTCCCATGTAGCTAAACATAATGCCTTGGCAATTCATCAGTTTCTGTCTTTTTGCATCAGCACCACAAACATGTGCTGTTTTTATAACTCACTAAATATAATTTTGCCTAGAAAATGGTTCCCTAATTAGACTACGCATGCACAATCTTTTCCCAATCAATAATTATAATTTTTTTTAATTCAGTTCACCCCGAATAGAGAAATCAATCATTTTTATCAATAAACAGTGCTCAAATAGTGCTAAGTATTACCTTCTGGGTCTAGAAGCCTAGGTATACCCAAGTCACGCTCAGCTTTAGTAAAAGCTTGTTCTAGATTTTCTCTTGCTGACTGGCGTCTGACTTTATTCATATCTATAAGTTCTGGCTTAATACAGTGAATTACTGCGTTGAAAGCTACGCCGTCCCTCCAGCTAGCACCAAAGTCTTTAACCTGAATATTAAAGCGCCTGAAAGAAATATAAATCAGAATAACTTTCTTATTAAATGCATTAAGCAGCACCAGTAGTCTGAAAAATTCAACAATTAATGCTTATGCAAAATTATATGAGATAACATAAGTTTACTTTTACAATCCATCATGAATCACGTAATATTCATTGTTATATTTCTACAGATATCATTTCTTTGATAAATCACAAACTTTTTGTGATGATAAACAAGTGAGAAGTTAAAACTTAAAAACCTACAAAACAAAATACAAATGTCTTAAGTCATGTATCCTTCAATATAAAACTTTCAAATTTTCTTGACAAATTCAAAATGTGTTTTCCAAACCACCTAATAATAGACAATTTTTCGTTGTTCTAATAATAAATGAACGCGTAAATTATGAATGGTCAGTCATCTTAGAGAGACCTTTTGACCTGATTATGTGGCACGATGTTTAAACTAAACTTACTCTGCAATTGCCTTCTGAGCCCACAACAGCAGAGCCTTCCTGGCACTTCCCTGGAACTTGCCCAGTAAGGACTGTTTTGCTTTTTTTGCTGGTGGGCCAGCAGGTTTGCTTTCTGATACCGCTGAATCAGTGCTGTCTAAACTATCCTGGCTTGCAGATAGTGATTGATCGTGCAAGTGTTTAGTGTGCTCTTCTATCTGTATAAATTACATAAACAATTAGTTTTTCCACATTTATACAAATTTCCATTTGCACATTGGCTCAAGATAGGATACAATAGGATGCAAGTTTTAAATCTTTATTTAAATCCCCAACTTGATAAACAACAATGGCACATTGAATAGCAATTGTATTATTAATATCTATGCACAGAATATTGAAGTATTTCATTGCAACTGCACCTATTGCAATCATATTGGTTTTGATGTATTTGTTTAGGATGGGATAGACATCTTGTTACAGCGCCAATACACGTATAATGATTATTACTACCGGACATATTATTATGAAGACAGGTGTTAATTTTACAAATTCTACACAGGTAAATGGAATCAGCATCAGTACAGCTGTTTACCTGGAAATACAAAATGATGGTCCATATAAGTCCAAGAACGATGGCTGGTTTACCATCTATGATGTCGCTAGCATTAATATTAACAAGCTTGATCTGCAATGATACAAATAAAAGATGTGCTGTGATTAAGAAAGTAACAAATTCTTCACTTGCAAATACTTTAACAAAACAAAAACCTGCCATTCGAAACCTTTAAAGAGTTTTGATACGTTATCAATTTAGCGTCTAGTTTTTATATTGTAGTTTAGTGATTTATGATCGTTGTAAGACTTAAACGACAAAATGACAGCTTTACCAATTCCCAATGTTTTAACATTTTTAACGCCTTTCGCAGCACATAATTAATTGCATTTCGAAATTAATCTATTTTGAAGATTTAATAGCTATAGCATGTATGAAAACAAAGATGAAACCAGGTCATGTGTGATGCCCAAAATTGTAATTGGTCGATGTAAGCAGCCTAAACAATAAAGTGAATAATTGCAATTTTCAGACTTACTTTTTTATTTTCTAAGAAACGGAGAGCATTGCTGATGTTGCTCATGTGATGGAGCCGACGTAATCGCTTGCCTCGTTCTCCTGGCTGAAAGTATCACACATTAATACTACACTACTCATTGTTCTCCATAAGTTTTTTAAACTCAGTGTTTTAGAGTTAAAATTTTGCACACAAATAGTTGTACGTAGACAATACATTTACTTGGACTACATCTTGATGGTTAGTTAAATTTTACCAAATTTGTTAAAGCAACAAATTGTATAATCTATCCATGTGACACAATATTACTTCAAAGAGTTAGGATACAAATGAGCAAAACAGGTGTATGAACTTAGCCCTTGAACTTGAAATTAGATGTAAAGCGATGTAATACCAAATGATAATAATAATTATTCATAAAACAGTTGATAGTAACAATGAATGAATAATAATGAATGTGGAAAGACCAATCCAGCAAAAACGAGTAATTTCACATGGGAGGTCTCATACAAAAGTTAAAAAAGTTAATGCATCCAAAAAAAGATGGGATAAAATCAAGTTGTTTTCAAATAGTGGGAATTCCCCCACCTGATGGGGAATTTTAGATATTCAAGAGAGTAAGTGGGAGCACAGATTGGCAGATTCACTGTAAAAATTATGGGAATGTTGATCATCCATAAACTATAATTCAGTTTACAGGACACCACATTATGAAATGTCACAGAGTAATTTAAAAACTATATTTCTATTCAAGTTCTAAATTCCAACAACATTTAATTTAAAATAAAGCTATAGGTACTTCTGTTCAAGTTTTAAAACCTACAAAAATTTTCTGTTGCCGTTAAGTGTACAAAGATCTGCTATAAAAATAATACAAATAAAATCTAGAATGTACTAATAACATAGAATCAGACATTCTTGGAACAGATGATGACTTCTGACATAATTATGATGGCGAAAAAGGTGCATAGGGCAATCTACTAAAAAATCAGACAAGGTTCGAAATAGAGGGAATAATATCCTCACATATGGCGAAAAGGGTGCACCGGGCAAAAACATTGGGAACCATTACGTGGCTTAATGATATAAGAGGTCTGTGACAGAATTTAACATCTCAACTGTGAACCATCGATCTGCGACTATCAGTGAAATATGTTTGACAATAAACGACTAAAATACTTATTAGCATAAATGTGTGGAGATTAAGAAAAGATGTTATGATAATATTTCGTGAGTACACATTTCAATTGAAGGACTTCTCGTAATACACACATGACGTTTTTGCACAAGAACCACATGAGTATAAAGTTAGGCTACAAAATAATATTCTGTAATGGTTAACAGTCTGAAAGAAAACACAGGAAAAAAATATAAAAAACCCATATCACAGGCGGGTGCTTTAAAAATTTGTATTATGTAATTTGAAGAAGCAAAAGTTCAATTATAAACATTCCTTAAGTTATTAAATTAGTACTAACATTTACTTAGAAATGTATTTGCTAAGTTAAATAAATATTGGCCATTACCAATTTTTCTCCGGACAGAACTTCAAGCAGAGCAAGAAGTTTTGTTCCATCTTCAATGTCAGCAAATAAGTCATCGATGCGCAATGGTGGATCATGCTAAAAAACACAAAAATTACATCATTACAAAAATACATGATGCAGGTTTATTGTGGCGTTGCAAAAAGTATTCTACATACTGCAGAATTTGTAGCTTGTGTTCCAACACTAATGTAAATATGGCAGTGCGATATTGTAAACATGCCTTAAAATATGTGAATATGAATAAAAATATTTCTTCAAAAAGTTTAGGATGTTCTAAAATATAATGTTCATTAAATTTTAGGTTTTGTATGCCATTATAATGCTTCTGATGATGTTAACTGCCCACCTGGTTAGCTAGATACTAAGACCTACAAGAGTTATAAACTCAAATGACATTGGTTTGATATTTTGCTTGAGCAAGAAGGCTTACCAATTGGCCCACAATAACCCATCCCTAGTGATACAAAAGAAATTAGCTCTAACAGGGACCCAAAGAGGATGGGGAGTCGTTAAGGAAAGGACTATTTTGAACCCTCTCCCTCTTTGAACACCTTTCTCTTAGAAAGGTTTTAATACAGAAAATAAATCAATATATTACAATTGTCAAAATTGTACCTGTGTTCTGTGAGATGAATTTTACAGACAAATTTGCGATTTTTACTGTAATTTCTCAACTTGTAACGCCCTACAGTATAACACTGGCTCCCTTTAAACCCCATGGGTCCTGGGCAGCATCCCATCTGTACCACCTCTGTAGGCCCCCAGGAATTTCAGATTAGCCTTGCTGGTGTAAAATGTATGTATGTGGAGCCAAATACGTGTGCTTCACGGACTGTATCGATAAAGGGGTTCATATGATTAGAAGGCAAAATTTTCAAGTGTGTTTAACTGCATAAAGCACATGTAGAACACGCAGCTAATTTTCTTGACAATGCACTGTAATATAATATAAAATAATATTGTAAAACTTACTATAACTTACCTGTGCTAAATATGAGTTGACCCAGTTGGTAAACGTCTTCTTTTGCACCCTTTCTTGTTGTTCTGAAATACAAAATGTAAATAATGTATCAGCAATGAAATGATCACTAGTGATAAGTACTATACATCAAATAAAACCTTACTAATTGAATGTAATATATGATGCTCCAGAGCTCGTGTCTAGACTTTGATTAGGACCTATGAACATAAATGTGTAAAATAAATTTGAAATGTTGAACTATGAAAGACTATGAAATCACATTTTATTACATTTTATACAGTTTGGCCCACTACAAACTGGAATTCAGTATTTGGTGACAAAAGCCTACTACAAATGTTGCACACTACAATTACTCATTACTTATCAAAGTAAGCAGTTAATTATAAGTGAGCAATTAATATTCTGCAGCTGCGGCTAAAATCTAGGACTTGAAAAGCCAACTGCAATCACATTTTAGGTGGGACTAGTACTAGCATAATATTAAGGATAATTTTTTAGAAGAATGAGATATTGAATAAGCCAACGACCTCTCCACTTTAATATATGTTGATAGGCATGGTGGGAAAGGGTAAAAACAAGGAGTACTGCTTTTATGTTGTTAAACATTAAATAAAAACTAACAATCAAAGATGATTACAGTTCTGGAAAAAGAAGCAAAAAAAAAAGAAAAAAATGGATGACAAGCAATTTTCTGTTGCTACAGACTATAAGCTACAATCCACAAATTCTGAGCCATTCTTCACTTTTGCTTGGCTTATAAACACTTTCCGAAACAAGCAGTTATGTTTTATACAATATGACACATTTTCAGAAAAATTAATTACACAGAACAATACTAAATACATAAATAATGAGTCTAAACTAAACATTCTTTGATTCGGATTTTTATGAAAAGCAGCAGTATTAAGTTTATCACATCTAATGCAAAATATGCAGACCTTCATTGTTTTGTAAGTTCACAATTAGTACATGTCTTGCTTTGCAATTTCAATTTCGGAAACCCATGTGCACTGTTGTGGTATAGTGTAATTAGTGGCTATCTCCACAGCGCAATATAAGCTTTCCTTGTATTGTATTCCGTTTCAGTTCAAGTTATTCTAATGTCATCCGTTATGCTAATGTGCGTGGTGTAGTAACAGTGCAAAGTAGTATGGTTCGGCTGATTTAAAAAGAAGAAAGACATTGCGATTGGTATAATTTTGTATTTAAATTTAGAATCCACAGCACAAAAGGTATTTTGCACAGCATCTTGATTAAATTGGTAAAAAGATGTGATTTCCCACATTAAGAGGTACACTAAGTGTTTATAATAATTCTAATACCTACCAGCAACTCTTGGCGACAGCGATTTAAAAACTTAAGAATTTCTATTTTTACAGGCACAAATGTAATGCATTGCTTGCTTGTAGTGTGGTAGCAGTATAATGATTACATCTGCCAGTGATAGAATTTTATGACATTTAAAACGACGTTAAAATAACGAAAACTGTTGAAATCCCATCAAAGTGATATGAAGTTCTAAAGGAGGCTTAAAAATAAAAAATACAGCTCTCAGAGTCAGAGCTAAAGGTAACCTAATATAGTATGACCAGATAAAAACATTGTAATACACATATAAATTCAACGCCGATTTTTACGTACTTATGATTTTGTTTATAAACGGATCTACAAGCTTTATAGACAGCAATGGGTGGACGTCACAAAACTGGGAAGCCGGGATCCACCGTGACTTTAAACACTTCACATCTCTGGGATCCATCGCTGTCACGTGGCCTCGCTGATACTAGATACTGAAGTTGCATTTGTGCAGTAGCACTGCTAGTAAACATGTTATCGTCTCATACCGAGACCACAGCTTTCTGTGAACACGAGCAAAAACTGCATCCCTATTTGCAAATTATTCCATTCGCAAACAACACGTCTTATTTGCAAACAAGGATTTTCATTTTAAAGCACAGAATTAGCATAAATTATGCGCCAGCTAAGCATTGCTCGAGGTTCCTAACAGGGAGGTGGAGCACCACGTGAGCTTGGAACACTCTAGTAACACTGTTTTATAGCATGATAATGTAGTTATGAACCTTAGATTGACTTGTTCCGAAGTCCAAGCAAAGCCGTTACAGGTGGTTACGAAAAAGCAAACAATACTAGAACGTGTAAAACGACACACCTCATAATCACAATAAGCACACGGACAACTCAAGTCTAAAATTAAAAGCAACAGACGGAAATTGTTACAGCAACACTGTTGAAGCCATTAATAAACAGACGCTCGTTCCACATGTTTCAACTCTGCAATGTATGATTTAATTAAACCACGGAGACAGGTGTCGTCAGATCTTCACCGCAATGTAACGTTCACTTAATCATACAGTTTCAACTGACTGAATGACTGGCTAAAGTAATTGACTGAAAACTTCAGCGTTAAGTCTCGATAGAGCCATAAATTTTTACTAATCAGCAAATAAGATTGAGATAATTACATTGAGTGCATAGTTGTGAAAAGCTTGACGAAAGTGTTATCAGACATTCAGAAAGATTTTCTTCAAAAAGGAATTTAAAAAGTATTTAAAAAAATTTCGATAACACCATTTGTAATTCAATAAACAGAATAAAATAACAAAAATTTACTGCTCGTTGGAGAATATATATATAGCTATTAACTTTTGTCAGTCAAGAATGAAACAACACGGATTTTTCCTCATCAGTAAAGCAAATTTGTTAAAGAACTGAAAGTAAGACCCATTGAAGCTATAACAGCAAATGTTTATTTTAAAGCCAGCACGAATGTGCAAAACTCATAAAATGAAGCGAAACGTATTTGGTCAAATCGGCACAAAGTACGCTACTGACTTAAATGAGTCAATGCATCAAAGATTTTTTAAGCATTCACTAATAATAAATTATCACTATACAGCACGTTTAAGCAAATGAGAGTCACATAACCAGTACAAGCAGAAGACACGGAAGAACTTTATTTCTGAAGAAGAGCTCAAGTTTTTCTCGTGCGCTTTCTAGCAGAACTACTAAACAAACGTGCTTAAGTTACCTAACAGCTGAATGTCATCGGTACAAGTAAACATAAACACGATCAAAATCTTAAGTACATCTAGCTAGACGAAGCAGAGCAGTTTTAAAATGTTACAAGGTTGCATGGCACGCGTACGCGCTACCTGGGAGTAAGGAGAAACTAGCAACTGCGTGAGTGGTTTCATCTGGTTTCGAGTTTAACTCTGGTCCGCCGCTGTCGTAACCTGTCGTCAACGTTCGTCATATTGCGTCATTGCAATTAATCACTTCCGGGGATTAAAAAAATCGTCATCTGCGCACATGACGTGGGCTGCGCGTTTAGATGAAATATAGAACGGTAGCTCCTCCACGGTAAACACAAACCTGGCTAAGCAAATACCCTATTATCAATACGTAGTGTGATGTGATGTGGTCTCTACTGCCTTTTGTAGAATAAGTGGGACATGCGATAATGCAAACCCGTAAGCCCTGCCAGTTCAGAGGCCACAGCTTGATGGCAAAAGCGTTTTTTTTACAATTCATAAAACAGCTAGATTTTTTGCAAACAATTGGTAGAAAAAAACTTAAAGTTCAAGTTGAGCATTATATTTTCTATTACAAATATTTTCTACATTCTGGCTAGTGTGAGTTCGGCTGAATGTTTAGCAAGATCAATTGGTAAGAATGTGCATCCATACGACTCACGAGCCCTACACGAACAGTAAACTGGCGATTCAAAATGTCTGCAGTAACACCTAAAAGTACAGACTGACGTTAAATAGACTACACTATAATTACAACAAAAGCAACACCTTCATTTGTATTTGTATCCTTTTTATATCGTCTTGATCTAAATGAAATGAAATGTGTGTTTGAACAGTTGAGCTTTCACACTGAACAAATGGTCAATCACACTATTAACATTCCTTTCGTTGTTGTTCTTTGGTTTCGTCCCTTTTAAGGCTTTGATTGGCGTCACTTCTACAATGCCCAGTGTGGAAGAAGAGGCTAGAGATGCGCAGCGAAATTTATTGTGTGCCTGCGATTAGTTGTTTCAGAAATTCAGAGAGTTGAGTCTGTATTCGAAAGAAAAAGTTGTGCGAACCATGGAAGTACAGCAAGATTATAAACGCGTCTTCAATTAAAAAGGAATTTCAAAACTGAATTTTAACAGAATTACTGCTCTAGCCACGAATAACAACCTTTGCTAACCTACCGTGAGTGTATTCAATATGACGTTGATAAGGCGACTTGCCAAGCCCAGATTTATTTATCATGATGTGCCAGTCCACTTTCTCGGCAGTGGTGTTCACCCGAGAAACCGTCCTGTCCGATCTTGGCCTCTTCTTCAAAAATGACGTCATATTAGCTGGAGCATACGTCAGAGACGAATCTCAAAGTATATCATATATACAAATATTAAAAACCACTACGTACTACACGCATGCACGAGAAACGATCAGCGAAAAATTTGGAAAGTGTTCTTGGAGCTGTTCGCAAAGCAAATCCAAAGCAAACAAAACCGAGCAGCAACGAAATTTTTCTTCTTTCACTTTTGTTTACATATTGTAATTGCATTTGTCGTCAAACAATCTTTTTTCTGCCACACAATCATAGCAGTCCTACACACTAGAATTTTATAGGCCTTTACATTCAGTGGGCTACATTATTATGAGAAAAGTACTGCTAACACACAGACACAGAAAAAGAGCTGGGCCAATGCCAACATTTTACAACTTCAACTTCGCCATTGTAAAATATGCCCACTAGTGGAGTATAACATGAAACACTGCTAGACTTTGAACTTTATATAGGACTTGACTTAGGAAGGTATGTAATTCACGTATTAACTGGCAAACAGGCACGTTTATAATTCAGCTCTACGTTTACAGATTATCACGCTGTCCAGTGTCTGACCAAAAGCAGATAATCAGGTTAATTTGTATTTATATGGCGTTTCAAGTACTACTTGAATAGATACCGCTCTTGACTTTGGTGGTAGTCTAAAATCCAGTAAAGCAGCTCGCCTGTTTAAAATGCAAAAACTGGGACAAACGTGACCAGTCGAAGTTTCGCGTTATATTACATAGAGTTCACACACACAATTTGAGATTTTTGTAATTCGTTTGTTTCTAACAAAACGTAAAATGCTTTGTAAAACTGATTAAGGTTCTACTAATTGTTGAAATTGTTAAGCAGATGCACGTCATTTGTCAAGTATTACTGCTTTGAATAATTAACTTAGAATTAAAAATGTGTTTTGGTAGTAAAGACGCCAGGTACCCTCACTATAATAACAGAGAAACCTAGTAAAAACGGAAAATTGAGAAGGCACGTATTTACGATATAAAAACAAGTCAAATAATAACAAATATTCTTTGATTTCTAGCTCTTTTAAGGTTTAATAAAGCTCGTATTTTTAAAATATAGTTTTAATTTTCTGGGGAATATTCAAATTCATTTCCCATAACCTCAAATCTAATAGCGAATTTTTCTCCGATAGATGGAAGCACGTTACAACTAGAAATCACAGAGGGCCAGTCATCATTCTTACAGAGCGGATGTGAAAGTGAAGACTTGTGTCACAGGTTGGTTTATTTTTGAGGTGGGATTTTCGGTGTCAGGTGATTTATCAACTGCCCTCGGCAACGAAGACGCGGTTCAGCCAGCTACTAAATACATTTACAAATTTATGTAATTCAGAATTGATAATTTCGTCAGTTCAGCTGTTTTCGCATTAAGAAAATTTCTCATTTATGAAAAAACTTTGTTCTGCTGAGGAACTTATTGATGTACAAATTCCCCATTTTAGGCTTGGCGCAGCTATCTTAACAAACGATCGGTTTGTATGTATGTAGACATCCATAAACATTAGAGGCAACTTCCCCAAACTCGTATCCTAGATTCCCCAATTGCCTGAATGCTTTTTTTACACAAAAGATGACCTTAGGAGAATGTTTATTTAGGGAAGGCGTAGAGATGGTTAAAGAAAGAAGCTAAACAGTAGATTGCCATAATAACAATGACACATTTTTTAAAGTTTACCTGAACAAACAGTGTAACGTTTAAAAGCACACAGTTTTGAACATCAGCAAAACATTGTAACATCGCAATGTTATTATAACACAGTTAGTAGTGTCACTAGATAATGTCGCTGTAGTAAGTTTTTCCCTGAAAAAGAGCCAGCGGTCAACCAGAGGGCTGTACCCAAATCGCTACAGGTGTGGATATTGTTGTTGTTGCTACGGGATGACCTGTTTGAGTCCATGAATTTACAATGGATCATCATGCAACTTCACACGATTATACTAGAACAAATTCTGCATCGACTGATGGAGTCAGATTTTAGATCCGCCATATTAATTGAAATTGCTGACAATCATATCAATTTCGAAAAAAGCCTATGGCTCCGCAAATCTGCATTGATCTTTGTAGAAATATACTAGAATGAAGTCTAGATCGAATGATGAAGTTGAATTTTCAATCCGCCATTATCAATTAAAGATAGCGGCGAAAACGTAATTTTCAATAAAGTTTAAGGCTCCGCCAATTCGCACTGGTAATCATGACACTTTGCAAAATATATTAGAACGAATTCTCTGTCAACGAATAGGTAGACTTGATCTGCCACCTTGAATCATTTTCAAAAAAAGTCAAAAGCTCTGCCAATTTGCAACGGATCGTCGTAAAACTCTATAGTAATATACTAAAATGAATTCAGCATAATTTGACAGAGTCGGATTTTCGATTTACCATCTTTTATTTAAGATGGCGGCATTGTAGTCATTTCTAATCCACGACCTTGATTGATTTAAATTGTACAGGCAGCCGAATGACGAATGAATAAGCAATGTTATAGGCCTAGATATTTTTTATGCAATTAGAACTGTTGTGCATCTGCACGCTGTGATTTATCACCGTAATCTACTTAATGTACGCAGAGTCGTGGAACAATATATTGAAATAGGAGCCTATTCACCACGGGTTCCTTGATAAAATACTCTGAGATGGTAAACTCGCTCATCAGAGGTGCCTAAACTTGTAAACCACCAGTGCTTGCATGCGCATGTATGCTTCCTCGACGCAACAGACTACCAGACGAAACAGTATTCCAATCTGTCACCTATCCAATTACTAACAATGCCCCGCAGGGCTTAACTTCGCGGCTAAGTACACACTGTGACCATAGAACTATAATTTCATTACCTTATAACTATACTGTTTTGCCTGTCATAATGCAATGTCTGTTAATTACATGAATTTTCAAAAGTTGAGATAAAAACTGAAGATGACGGAAACTAAAAAATACTTTCAGCTTCGGTTTCACACTTAAACCATATGTGCAGTGAAAGCTTGCGAGAGAGAGAGAGAGAGAGAGAGAGAGACAGAGAGAGAGAGAGGGAGAGAGAGAGAGAGAGAGAGAGAGAGAGATTTTAACACAGAATATTTCACAAAAGTTACTCAATTGTAATGTTAATATTTATATCTATATCATAATTATTATCAGCTATTATTGTTGTTTTATCAACTACTAGTAGTCAATTATAATGTCAAGTGCTTCGAGAAACGGTTTCTATTCGATTTCTTAACGTGTATACTATGGAGCAGCCGCACACGTAGTGATAGCCTTAGACCTTCAATATAAGTTTCTCATTACCTATTTTTTTGATAACAAAGTTTTGTTGTCAGAAAAACACGCAATGATGCGGCGCACACGCGACCAAAATAGAAATAATTTCTATTTTTCGAAAAAAAAAAGCGCGCGCTAGTATCGTACGGAACATGCGCGCCAACAGTGCAGCTGGAACAAGTTGTTTTAATTATTCCCAAAAGTCTAGCATGCCCCCTGATGTAGATGGGATACGCTTTTGACTCACTGAATCTCACTCATCAGACATCGAATTTTGTCAGACATTCAACACTACACAGCAACAGCACAAATTGTGTCAATAAAAACACTGCCAGCTGATCGATTCATAAGCGTTGCAACGGGCATATTCCTCGTAACTCCCATATGGTCTAGTGGTTAGGATTCGGCGCTCTCACCGCCGCGGCCCGGGTTCGATTCCCGGTGTGGGAATTTTTTTCCAATAACTTTCTTTTTTATATCGGTGCTCTTTGAAAACCAAGTAAACCGTGACGTTCTGTACAGCATTAATTCTTAACTTCGTGAATTACTAACAGTTATTTCAAGGTGCTGACAACTACTAGAGGAAAGAGTCAGTATTAATGAATTTCAGAACACAATCAACGTTGTTCAAAAAAGTTCCATAATACAGAACTTAAACGGGAAAAAAAATATGGCAGTTTGATATATTTGTGATGCTTTCAGTTGCACCAATGCAAACATTTGGATCGTATCTAGCACAAAGGCAATGCTAGGTGCATATCGAGAATGTTTCGGCAGTAATAGCAGTACATTTAAAAATTATATACTATTAACTATAATAGGTGCATATCGAGAATGTTTCGGCAGTAATAGCAGTACATTTAATAATTATATACTATTAACTATAATTACAACAACTACTTTAATAATTAGTAGTAATAACATTACTCTAAGTTTTTCTTCGTAAAATGTTAGCTAATGTATATTTTAAATAGCTTGTGTCTATTTAAATTTGGTCGTTCACCATTTTAAATATAATTTAAAATTATTACAACGTTGATTTTTAAATGTTATAATTTTATCAGTTTACATTCACAGGTTCAGTCTAACACAACAAAAAATTATCTCGGTCAATAGTGAACAAAGGGACGCAATCATTAGACAGGTCACAGATGCGACTACTGCTCGATATGAACTCACAACTTTGTGGTCACTAGACACTTAGTTGGTGGTCAGTTTGCTCACAGAAGCTACTGCAACTCATTCTCAACTAGGTTATGTTTATGTAGAAAGTGGGCGTTCCAGGAATGATTCCAAATGATACAGCTGTTAAATCAACAATCGATTCAAAACACGGTCATGCTGTAGCAGCTAACGCCAGTCACTCTAATGTTAAATTATCCCAAAGAAAATTCCTTTTTCTTTACGTTTGTGGAAATAAGAGAACGCAGTGTACCAACAGTCACTTTGGTATCATTAAATTATCCCCAAGTAAACACAAAATTCCATTTTCTTTGGGCCTCTAAAAGTGCAGAAACACAGTGTGCCAATCAGGCCCAGCTGTCGTAGCAACATCCTCAAAAGAAAAACCAAACCCTGAGTGTTTTATGAAATTAACTGCAAGGTATTTTCTTTCCATCCTGGGGTAATTCTCCGATCACATTCAAAAGAGAATCAAATTTTTTTGAATGCTTGAATTTTACTTCATTTATTTGGATGCTTTATTCCACTCAAATCTACATTATGTTTTGTGTACCCACACATCTTTACTGTGTCAATTACCCCCTCTTGTGTGGATCTCTTTCACTGCACAGATAAAAATCTGTAGTTAACATGTACGAATCTGTTAAAAGCCATGTACAGAAGTAAATGAAAACGTGCACTATGCACGTTTTAATAGTTTTTGTTTTGATTTAAGTAAGTTTTGTGCACGGTTTTCAGTTTACATTGCAAAACCAAAGTAGTCTTCAAACTTCTGTATAACAAAACAATGCGTTTCTTCATTCAACATGGATGGATTGGACTTCATTGAACATTTCAGCAAATCACCAGAAAGCAGGCATGAACCTTTTAGCTGGACTAATTCAGTATTTCTTAATAAGAGGGATTTCTTACTGGAACTTATTGTTAGGCTGAAATAAGACGTTTTCCAGAAACAGTGTTCTTTATAAGAAGTTTATAGTTTATACCGATATGAGAAACTAACTTTGGGACACTGAATCAAATTTAGGTCAAGTGACGTAAGTTTAGCTACCCATTTTTACAGTTTATTTGGGTGATTAGATCAGCCCAAGGCAGACCGGCTGCAAAATCAGCAGTGGTATTTACAGCTTGGTTTTGCGTTCCCAATCAAAATATAAGTTGAACGAAAATCCTAGTCTAAAGACTACCATAAACAAGGGGTGATCCATACATCATTGGTGGCTACATTCTCAAACGTTCTAATACTGGACGGTTAAGTAGCTAACAATATAAATTGAAAAAATAAATAAATCGAGATAATCGTCCACAGAAAATTTTACTAAAAGGATCATTATTTGCATCAACTATGCAAAGAGAAGGCAAAAATTAATTCAGAATTTCTGAACGCAAAGATCAGGGAACAGGATATAGTGGAGCACCTTTTAATTTTAGCCACCTTCGCATGATAAATACTTGATAAAATTGACTTTAGTCTGAGCCACATGCTAAACCTGGTAGTTCATTTCATTTTTAAAACGTGTTTTCAAACCATTATTTCACAGAACTAATGGTGAACAATTTTTAAGTATTAAAACTAACAATAAAAGAATGCGAAAAGGCTTAGGGACACACAGTAAGCGCTACATTACAATTTCTAGTACAAACACCTCAAAATTCAGTCACTTGCATAAATAAAGCCAATGGACGATTGGGCATAGATATATAAAGCCATAGCGTTTGTGCTTATACATATAAAATTGGAACAACCATTTGAACACCCCCAATTTTGCTTGTTTTCATCTTCCAAAAATAAAAAAGGTTTAACGATAAGAATCGTATTATTTGCTGAAAATTACAAAGGAACAAAGCATGTTAGACTTGTCAACAGATTCCACCTTACCTGCGGCAGCCTTGAATATTGGCTTTGGTTCAGTTTCAGTTGCTTCAGCTTTATAGAAATATTGCTTGTACATCACTAGATAATTACGGTTGTAAAATTACAAATATGCATGAAAATACTGAAATACTATTTGTTCACAAACTTGCACAAAGTTTAGCGCCCCTATGAGTTCGGAAAATCGTGCAAAAGAAACACTAGAGTTTTACAGAAACTCTTATAGCATCTAGAAGTATCTCACTTTATCTACAGGAACATGTTCCTAAAAGTTTTGTCAAGAAAACACATGTTGAGGATAAAATCTGACGGTTCACCGCGTGAAACCATCTGGAATAGGATATAACTATTTTGCGCACTAATAGTGGAAACAAAACTAAGTTCAACACTGCTGCAACTGATGCGTGACTTGTAAACAGTGCTGTTGGCTTCGCCAATAATTTTAGTGACACTTGCTGCCATCTAGCCAAGAACTGTGAAACTACTTAGGTCATCATAATGGAACAGAATTGCATATCAGCATAGATTTTCTCGCTTCATTTAAACTCGGATTTGTACTTCACTAAATGTTATCGCTGCTTAGTTAAAAAGCTATAGTAGCCGAGACATTTCATCAATGGTGCTAGAAGTCGTGTATTATGCAGGATGCGGTAACATCTATGACAAGAGAAAGCAATATACTGGTGACTGCAAGTGGTCTGCTGGCAGACCTGTCTGCGCTGTTTTTAGACTAACCCAACCCCATAAAACAAAAACTTCTTTAGAGTACCAGATGACTTTAATGAAGTTAATGCTCCAAGATCATATAAACTTCTACAGTGCTATTAGAGTGATGAGAAGACTTCTCTGCTAGCCGCAAGAGGCCAGCACTTGACCAGCTAGGCTAGATGATAGGGTATGAGGCGTCAGGAAAATCGGAACTGCTTTTTACAATAAGCTTTCGTTGCTCGGCAGATCAATATTCAGTTGAAAGAGCTGAATAAACCTGGAATAAAGGCACCGCTGAGTAATTACCATGACCCAGTTTCTAGCTGAGTGGGAAAACAAATTCAACTTTTTATTTGCACAAGTGACTACTGAATTTTTGTCGCTTTCTGCAGACGACATTGATGAGACCACCCTGCAGGCTCGTTCAGGGATTACAGCGACGAAAAATGAAGACGAAGACTGATGATGATATTGTCATTGTCACTGGTGTGGAAAATCATGCTCACTGCAATAATGACAACGATACTCATGCAATCATAATGATAATAATTATAATGTTGTTGTTTATAATGACCATGATGTTGGTTAATGTTGGTGATGGTGACAGCAAATTTCAGCGACAATCTTGCAGTCTGCCTTTTCTGGTAAATTTTCTTGTAAAGATGAAGTACTTTCAAATACGAGTCCCGATTAAAGGTTGAAAATTGTTTTTAATTAAATTAAAATCAAGGAACGTACCTTATGGAACTCAAAGTTTACAATCGGCTTGATTGTAAACTTTGAGTTCTATAAAGGTACGTCTTTGATTTTAATTTCTGAGATTCTGAGATTCAGATTGGATCAGAAGACAGCGGATTACATTTAACTGAAATGAATATGACTTGATTATATCAGGAAAGTTAAAGTAGATGAAAGGACGAAAACGAGAATCCATAAATCCTGTAAAGTTTTGCTGAATAAATGCTATAAAATATTTATCAATGCCTAAGCGGCAATCTACGTTACGGTTATCATAAACCAGTTTTTTGCATCAGTACAAATACTTTAGCAATAAAACTATACAAAAATCATTCAATCTTTGAAAACTTTGCAATTTCTTCGGCTGATGGCAGCACAGTTCAATACGCAGTTGTGAATTATCTAGAACGAAGCGAAGGATTTAACAGATGGTATCAATTTTAAGTTTTAACAGCGTGACACATGATTGCTGTTAGACATTAGGAAGCTTCCGTAAAACAAGTCGGCCACGTGACACCATTACGTCAAAATTAAGACGTTTCTCGTTTTGCTTAATGTTTATTCTAGCAAAAATAAATATCTATTACATAACTGCAAATTTATCGAAATTAGCAAGAAAGTAAGACCAAAAAATTTAATAACACTGAAATGTTCTCATTGTTGCCATGGTGCCTCCATATCAAGAAACTGCTTTAATTTGTTGTGCAGTATAAGGTGGCTGAAAAGCAATCGGATGATCACAACAATATCGGGAATTTTTTGATATTTTTCAAGAAGTTTATACAGCAACACATGGATGGTTTAAATCTGCGAAGAATGCGGGTGCCTCCCTATATCATGAAAGCATCCTGGTTTTATAAAATGAAATCATCTCCGCTATACCAGCAAAAAATAAAGGAATTTGAAAGCTTACTCCTTCTTTGCAACAATTATCCCTACGCCGATTTCTATAACACGTCCTCATTATACGTGATTTTCGCTGGAGAGTTTTGGATTTTCAGATCAAAAAGCAACAGTTCTTGTAGTATGAGTAAATAAGCTTTACACTCGACTACACGTTCCATCTGTCTCTTGTACAAATACTATACGTGGTTTTCACAGCAAATACAGGAGCGTGTACAGCAGTAGGTAGGTAGATAAATTTACTCAATTAATTAACAAGCCTATTATTTGCACTAAAAAGGTCGATTATTTTACCTATACCCCCATTTATGGGCGAACCAACTTATGTCCGGAGGAAAAGTTAGAAAGATAAATCACGAATCTAAATATAAACGACTATTTGCAGCACGCATCATAGCTATAAACAGAGCTAGGCTCGTGAATTTTAATTGCGTGAGAGCTAACGTCTGTAAAAAGTTAGTCTATAAATCAGTACATGTGAAGATAATAGGTCAATTAACATAAAAAAGTCGGTACTAACTACTAACAGTAATCATTTTACATTCAAGTCGCTGAGGGTTTTTTGCTTAAGAACGTCAAGTCAAATTTTAAAAAAATGTGGCCTGCGGGTAAATGAAGTTTATCGCTATTGCTTCTACCTGATCTGAATGTTTAGAAAAGCGATAGGCCTAGCATCTCACGTGGTTTGAGTTAAATCGATAGACTTGGTGAATGAGTTACAGGCTGTCATGCCCTATCCTGCTGTACTGTACACACGCACGAACTTCCTGAGATACGATAATAAGCGCTGAATAATAAGATTTTCGTTAATTCTAAGTCTCTCCAATACCTTTGTATTTATATCATAAATTGTTGGAGCGCATAGATGGGTTCTGAGTATATTAATTATGACACGTAGGCCTTATAGGCTGTGTAGCTCGTAATATTTATAGTAGGCCCCAAAATCAAATTAAGTATCCTGACTTTTAATGCGCGCAGACCTAATTTTTATGTACATTGGACTGAGTATATTACAGGCAAATAGAAAACCATGAGACACGCAGTAAACCATACGTAATGCCGACAAAGCTTTATGTTTAGCAACAACGTGAAGGTGCAGCTACATTCATTTTTAAAAGTTGCATCTAAAGCGCCACACTATTTATATATAACTAGGCATTACAAATTATAGATTGGCAATCTGGCAGCAGCCCATTTATTTCTTGGGTAATTGTTGCTGAAGAGAGAGTTTGTTTATAAAAGCTATTTAACTTGTGACATAAAACGTAGGTGGGATATTTTATGGGCTTCCCCAGGCTTTATGCAGCCTAAAAATGAAAAATAAGCGTTTCCCTACGGTGCCATGAAGTAATGAAAAAGTGCCACAATATTCGTATGAACTCAAACCTGTATGCAGTTTCAAATTTAGACATGAAAAATTTTGTTACATAGCACAACTCATATTTCTGCCTCGTCTCCCCAGCATAGTCCGCCCACTTCTGGCAGGTGTGTTAATACGGCCTTGCGAGTTATGGCTTAAAGTACCTGCTGACGATCGCATCCTTCCTACTGTACAGTATTGGATAAAATTAGCAGCAATACATTCTATAAACCGCATTAATTTTGCATTTTTTCGCCAGGCTACAATATAAAACCCCATTAATCTGGCAGATAGAGGTACAGGAAAAGGGAATTATATTAAAGAGGTGTCTCAAGGTCAAACTCGCATGCGGTCTTGCAGAAACACTGACCCGTTGTTAGCTACTGCCGCCAAAAATACTTTAAGAGTAGAGAGAAATTATGTTTCTCCACAGAAGGCCAAGTCTGGTACTATTAGTTTAGATGCTAAATTAATCAAAAACGGGAAGTACGAAAGAAAGAAGAAAGAGAAAAGGACAAAACCTGAAAAGACGGACAAATAAACAAGCAAATAAGGACATTTAGCAAATGGACGAACAAAAAATGAGTGAATGTAAATAAATAAACAAATTGAATGAATGAATGACTGGAATAGAAAGAAAGTAACACATTCATGTAAATACATTCTGTAATGATTAAAGAAAAATACACGAATGAGCGAACAAACAAAAACTGAGAAAATTAATGAACGAATATATAACTGAGTGAATACATGAGCGAATAAACAATGAGTTATTGAACAACTGATACATAGGTCTATATCACTTCTATACACAGGCCCACGGTGTACGGAAAGCATTACTATGCAATGGTTTAAAAAGCAGCCCGTTTAGTTAACGATAAATAACTTCTCTCAAACATGCCTTTGAATTGGTTAATTATGCGAGACTTTGAATGGTAAAGCAGTAACAGACAGACAGCCTTGACTAGGGCACGGCTACACACGATTAAACGTTGTATACCCGCCGTGGAGACGGCGGGATCGAGTGATCAGTGAACAGTGGCGTAGTTTATGCATATGAGGTTTATCATATAGGCACAGATGTGATTACAAGGGTAAGAACGGGGTGCCAAACCTAAAACTGTACTGTACTGCAAAATATATGAGTATTTAAATTGTCGCACTACCAATTATAATAATACATATGACAAACAGGTTTTTATTTTTTAATAACATAACATTTAATGCTCTCTCAGCCTCTCTGCACTTAGCTAATCCACAGTTCTAAGCGCATGCCCTGTTCCCGACTATCTCAAGTTACTGACACGGCCCTGGTGTGTATATCATTCACTTAAATTAGCTTTCATTGATTTGAGTTGATAATCAAATAAGTTTAAATAAACAGGCAGGCCTTGGCAAGACTGAAATTGAAACCAATTTCCTCCATCTCACAAACCTTGAATGTCAGATCATAGACGAGGCCTCACCATAGACCTACGTTCAGGAAATCACACACAAGAATATTAGATTGAAGAACTTACTAAACATTTTTCAGAAAATTCCTGGGAGTTTTATGAAGCAGCAAGCAAGGAGCTGAAACTAAACTGTTAGCATCTGTAAGCAGCAAGCCACTTTCTATTAGATAGTAGCAAAAAATGACTCATTTGTTTAGAGAGCCACATTACTCTAAATATTAATCTTGACAATTTTATTCTTGATTGACAAAATAAAAAAACTAAAAATACTTGGCTTCTTATGGTAAGTGATTAAAAAAGTACACAAATGGTGATAAAAAGCCCATTGGTTTAATGCAAAAAAAATTAACGTGAAAAAAGTGAAAGGCTACTGAAAAGGTGCCAAGCAAAATGCCTTTTGAATATCCTTTGGAAGAAACAACACAATGCTTTGAACATCTTTCTCATTAATGGATGGCGCCACATGTTTTGTCACAAAGAAGCTTGCATCGCAAAGCATACGGTTTAAAAGTGTTTCCGACGGTGATCAACGCCATCTACAGGCACAATTAGTGTATTAGCAGAAGTTATGATTTACAACATTAAAACTAGTGAAGAAAACACAAAATCAATGTAATAGGTTGAATTGGGTTCTACAACAATTTTAAGTACCTGGTAACAGTTTGGTTAGCCGGAAAGAAGTGAGCAAGAAACATTGATGTGATACGAATAAGAGGAAAATAGTGGTTTCCTGAGGAAATATCCGTAAAATTTAAACTCTGCTAAATCTTGGATGCAAGTTCTGTTCTAAGAACTTTGGCGATATGAAGTGGAGCCTAGACAACTCTTTAAAAATAGATTAAAGAAGAAATCTGAAGGGACGCCAAGATTCCTTCTTTATAATGCTTCCTTCTTCTTGCCAATGGAAGACCGTGACATTGCACGTTTTGCGTGCATAAAACGCTTTGCGAACGTGATTACGCAACCCTGCAGCATTCTATAAAAAGTGATGAACTAGCAGAAACTGAATAGCCTGAACAAAACTTATAGCATTGCTGATAAGAATTATGAAATATGACTTAAAGTTACACTGTTAAAGCATATGTTCATTAGGTTGATAGTCTCCCAACTGTAAACGTGAAGGCGCTGAGTGAATGTCAGGTCTGGGCCTTAACCAAACACTCTAGTTATGGAACCTGACACCGCAGAATTTTCTAAACACTTGGGTGGGAGAAAGCAAAAATCAACCACGTCGCCCCTTCGAAAAATGTGCCAGAACTTAAACTGACACAGAATTCCTCGTGATCTTCAAGTGGTTTCCTCAAAAAAGTTTAATGCATAAACATTCAATGAATTCCAGCATTTGCTTTTTCGTGTTGTGCTATTCTGAGTTAATAAACTGACATTTATTACACCCATGAAATGTACGTACATATAAATAATAGTGCCATGTCGTCTATCATGTATGATATTTACATATGAATGTGCACAGAAAAATTTTGAAAAGTCATGAATGCATATTTATCAAATAACAGCTTGCAGACTGCATAAGCTGTTTAAACCTAACCTGGAGTGATCAACTATTCAGCCTAATTGTACTTAAGAGTTAATATATAAGAAAAAAAAACAAATTGTGCAGATGAAGAACATGGTATGAATGCCACAAGACCGCAGTCCTTGCGACTATGTGTTATGCCACTGTAATGAACCAATAATAAGAATTCATGTGCACCCTTTACAGAAACACATTTAGACAGCCTGGCATTAGCTCCTATGTACTCTTGAGACAGTATTTATGCAGTACAATTGGTACCTGTATTTAAAAACATTTGTAAATATCTCATTTAAATTAACTTACCTGAGAGTGCCCTTATTGTCTCATGTATTTTCTCTTCATGAGGATCCCCAAATTCCCTCTCTGGTGTAGTCCGTACATATCCGAAATATCCGCGCTGTCGGGGTTCCTCGTCATCTTCATACAGATACTCCGTGGAACTTTTACTGGATAGTCGCTCATCGGCCATTTTTATTTAACACAATCATTTGCTTAGAAAAAAGGCTGGCCCATGATGAACTTGATGACTTCTGAAATAAAAACAACATACAAAATCTAGTTACTTATTTCCATTTAGATACAAAATTACAAAACTACTATTGAAATAGGCAAAACTATTGTTACATACCATTTTACTTATTATGGTGCTTGCTGTTGAGCAGGCAAGACTGCATACAAAAACATCAATGGCTGTTGAGCAGGCAAGAATGCATAGAAAACATCAATGGAAACATTTTTTAACCATCTACATGTATAAGAAAGTGTAAGAAAGTGATCGAATTGCTGTTCAGTTACTATCAAGTATTTGTTTGGCAACTATAAAATATTTTATACAATTGCTTACAGGTGCTGGTGATCACTGTGTAAAAACTCTGAATTAATGGTTTTGATGCTATCTAAGGATAAATTTTGAGGAAATGTTATTTTACCTCAACATTGCACAATTTGGCGTCATTTATTTTAATGTGCATTCATCCTACTTAGACAAAATTATTTCATAATTAGGACAGAAAAATACCACCAGAAAAATATGCAAATTATTTTGCCTTTAAAATTTCAATGCCTTTAAGTGGCAAACTGTAACAGCAGTTTATAAATTTGGCAAACAATTCAGTGTTTGAAAGATAAATAGTAGTAGATAATGCAAACATGGATAGAGTAGAATTATAGGATGTCAAACATTACAAACTTTGCACAGGAATACCGCCACAAAAGCACCAAGGCACATGCTGTGGCTTTAAACAAACTTTAACTTGAAGTTAATAATTTAAGAAAGAGCATATTTGTATGGGTTTTGCCACTTGTTTTGATACACTTGTAAACTAAATTTTTAGTTACAATAAAACTTGATTAATTTGTATTGTACAGAAGATTTAATAACATCCAGATAGGAAATGCTTAAGCAGCTAGGTAATGGTTCGTTTAAATGAATAAATAAACAAAAATGATTTATTCATTAATGAAATCGTTACAATCTAGAAATTAAGCAGAAAATAAACTGCAAGAAATTTTTCTATGAGAATCACTCTGAAACAGGCAATAATAGTCTAGGATACTACTTACTCCTGTAAGCATAAGGTTTGAAAACTTAGAGAAAAGACAATAACTGCTCTAAAAATAATATTTTTAAGAGTCAGTAGGAGTCATTTTTTCAATTACATTGGGCCGAAAAGACACAGAGGCATATCGTGGCAGGTCACCACATCAGTGACCTTCCCTTTAATTCCATTTTACTTTTATATAATAATTAATTCAAGACTAAAAATTCCTTTGAAATTCCTTTTTGTACAGTAATATATAGGTGCGCTGATGCATATTAAAATACTTTCGAAAATGGGCTTTTGATTTTATAATACTTGATTAAAGCATAAAAAACACAAATTTCATACACATGCTGAGGAGCTATTTCTCGATATAACAAATTCTCGCCAAAGCTAGTCACTTTTGTAGAAACGCATTTGGTTCTTTAATGTACAGCACAAGTATTAACAAATCCACTTGAAGTCTCTTTTTCTCAATAGGTGTCTGCAAAAAGCGCCCGAAGGTAAACATCCAGGTCAGTGCTCACAAACAACTTAACAATACCTGTTTTTTGTGTATTACAAGTCAAGAGGTATCGCATACAGAAACAAGAGTTTCTTAAACATGAATACGATTTGCACTTGATATTTGCTAACCGCTTCAAGCTCTTAGACAACGAATATTTTGTGTATTATATAGCCTACGAATAAAGTATTTGCGGTTGTTTTTGCTTGCCACTTTTAAATTTAACGCAGCATTTGTCATTAATTTTTAATCTAGGTCACCAATAGCAATTGTGCCACCCATCTTTGGAAGTTGATATTAAAATGGGATAATCACGGTGCTTAAGAAACTGAAGCGCTGCAAAAATGATAAAAATGTAGCACAACTATAAAACTAAAGTTTTGGGAAAACACATCATTTTGTACTAAAAAGGAAAGAAGCACTTACAGTTATTTTGCCAGAAGCAGACTGTATAAAATATTATATACAAATTTTATTGGAAAAATAGAAATTCTTTCAAGTTACAACTAGAAGTCAAGAACCTGCTAGTAATTTTGCAACTTATCCTGTTTTCAGAATAATTTAAAATCGGTGTTACGAATTTAATTTAGTTTTAAATGACATTACCAATTTGAACTATCATATCCTCGTCTTTATAAATATGAGCTATAATTATTTTGCAATTACAAGATCAGATACCAAATACGAAAGTAAAGAATGAAGTAAAAATAAATCAACGAATGCTCCAGTTTTTGTAAGACAAACAAAACGCAGAATACCTGCATCTACATAAACACCTGCTAATTATCACTTGAAGACACGTGATATTCCAACAAACAAACACTAAATACACAATGTCAACAAGAACACCTACATCAGCTTGGAAAAGAGCAAGACAACTACAGCCATAAGCCTAAGTAAACAACTGAAAAGTAAAACGTGTTGTTAAGTCTGGCCCACACCCACACACAAGACTAACAAGGTAACTCCAGTTAAGAAGGGGAGCCTCCCAGCAGCTGACTATGCATTGTTGAGATTTTTGCTGACACAAAACTTGATTTTGGATTACAGTCAGATAAGATCTTAAGTGCGGGAGTTTAGCAGTTATGCATATTCAAAAACTGAAAACTTTCTGATTTCCTTAAACAATACCTCTTGTATACTTTTTATATAGGGTTAACCACACCACGACCATACTGTTTTAATCAATTAAATATGTGATTAATAAAATAAACAAATGTTTGATTGCTCAATTACAAATTTGTTTAGAACTTTTTCAGTTTAGTCTTTAATTAATTTGAAGAGTCATCATTTCTTAATTTTGTGTTTGATGAGTAATCATGTCAATTAACATTATGTCACTCCAAGGGTTTTTCCTTGGGTACCATTGTAGATACATGGACCAAGCAAATACAGATTCGGTGATCACCCATCCAAGCAAATGCCTTTTTTTGTAAACTTGCACTAGCACTGCTCAACTAAAATGTTGCACAATTCCAAACTTGCAACTTTCTTTTGTTCTGTCTAACTGCTAGTAATGAGGGAGTGGCTGACCTGTACCTAGCGACTGAAATTAAGTCACGCCAAACAATGTTAGTGAATGGATGGGTGACCAATAAAAAACTGCTTCTTTGCAGTTTTAATTGTCCTAAGATATTTAGCTCATGAAGGAGAATAAACCATCTCTGCCGCTTGGTTAATCTTAAAGAATATCCTTGAAAATGAGCTGGATCCCGGTCTCACCACAATTATCTACATTAAGTTGTCCTGCTGTTGGATGCTGAATATTCGCTTGCACTGTAGAAAATACTATTCGCTAGCGATCACCTTATTTGCATTTGACGAATCTGTCTCGTGAGAGTAGGGCGGAGCCTAGAGCTCCCCAATGGATAATTCTTGCAATAACAATAACTTGGATCAATTATTCATCGTGTAGCGATTTCATTTATTGCGTGAAATACTTGATGTGATAACCAGGTGTTGCAGAAAGATAACAAATTACTTGCAAAACTCAACCAGTCTCGCTGTAGACGTATATGCACTACAAGCATTTCACAGGCTGTAGCGTAGTTTACAATAACACGTGTTACGAGTAAAGTAATGATACGTTAAGCACTGCATAACAAAATTCTAAAGAAAATCTACATATAGTTTTTAAAATATCTAACAATGAAATTTTAACAGTTGCCAGCTCAATATTTAACTGTTCATGCCGTGTAAGCTTGTACAACAACTAGCTCTCAGTAAGTGCCTAATTATTACTAAAATCAGCAACAAGGCCACTAGTAAATTTATATTTGAGCGTACGTAAAAAAAACAAAAAAGCTTGTACAACCGCTGGAACTTGAACTCAGTTAAACTGTAAAATTCTAAATGTACCTTTACTCTCAACTGACAGTGAACTAAACATAATACATTATATAATATAATTTGTATATAAATATACAACCCACCAAGACTTGAATAGTGGGTCAACCAGTTGTTAGTAATAACAAGTTACAAAATAAAGAAGAATCATGAGACCCTGTTATGTGGCACTTTGGCTATGTTATTATTCCACTCGTAAGCAATGGAAACTCAGAAAGTTTGGGAGTTTTCTTATTTATCTTGCTGAATCATCCTGAAACAGCTGTTGATGTCTAAGTTTAAAGATCATGCCTTTTGAAGTAACAAATTACAGAAAAAGTTTTATCTTCAAAATTGAGTATCCCATTAATTTCTGTAACATATAATAGAGAATTTAACTTTTGCTTCGATTTCAGCTGGCTTTAAGCAGGACAGTCAATGTTTATTTGAAATGTCTCTTAAAATTAAACAAATATGTTTTAAAGAGATTTTACAGCATGTTAACAACACAGTTTTATTTCTTATTCAAAGCACAGCAATTATATTTTGAAAGTTTGGCACTTAAAAACATAAACCACTAAGGATATAAACTAAAATCACAAAACAGTAATTACAAAAAATATTTGCAGCAAAAAATTGATTGACAACCCTGATTTTAAGTGTATAAGTACATGAAATATATGAAAATTGTAGCCAAAATGACTAATTGGTCTATGATTTGTAAAGTTTTTTTGGATGCTATAAAGAATGCTCAAATGGCTTAGCACCTGTCTAATGCTGAGCTTACATAACTGTCTGAGCAATCTCGCTTACCAATGTGGTCAACTTTCTTACTTCAGTAATTGCAACTTGAAATATGATGCTCAAGCAGTCATTCTTGGTGTGCAGTTTGTCAGTGTGTGTGCAAAACTGTGTAAAGCATATATGCCTAATGTTTATATAGAAAAATTCATCCAGCTTACCAGGAAACTTGATTTTAATCAAAAAAGTGGCAGCCCTTACAATCAATATTATGCAAGCATAACAAATTTTTTATTATGAACTGGAAGGTTTCAAACTAAACCGTTGCTGTGGAGACGGTGAAAGTAAAATAACACGGAGTAAATGTACAGAGAAAAATAACATTGATGGATGGGGGAGCTAATGTGCTGACAAATATTTACTTAATTGATTGAAGTGAGCTGTGGTGGTTTACGTATGCAAAGTTTACAACCGAGTTTTAACAACATAGCATTGACAACAAAATTTTGCAGTCCTCTGCACATGGTTTCTGTGACGAGAGAGGCCAAAAGCAATTTTGATTGCCTGTTTGTATGAATTTACATTAATTGGCTTTCAAATATTTCTTTTATGTTTCTTATGATGTTGGGTGCATTTATGAATTTCTGCTAAAACAGGAACAAAAATGGCAAGACGTTTAAACTCTCCAAACTTCTGGTCTGCATTAAATGAAACATTGTAATATTAAACTGTAAATCATATTGAATAACTACACCGGTTATCATAAGCACATAAAAACAGTTTGGAGTATAACTGAAGAAGTATTAATAGTTTGGAAAATATTAGTAGCAGAAAGAGGAAATTGTGAAAGCTTAAACATGTTAATTATGTAAAAGCTTACAGAAAAAATCTATATCGAGACAGTTTTGATTTCGTACCAGTATCTTGAAAGAGCAGCTACTTACTTAGCATAATTAATGGATTATTAGCAATGTTATTTACAAGTAACATCGTAACGACAAACTCAACAAACAAACCTTGCATCACAAATCCAGCAACATACAGACTTATGTGATTCCACTTGCACAAATGTACATTGTTGATACAGATCTCGTATGTTTGCAGTTCGCAGCTTCAGCAACACACGCGCAAAAGATGCTACGAGCTACCTGCCATCTAGTATCTGAACTTGTAGCTATTTTGAGTCAGCTTTTGTTGAATCAGATTTGCGTTAGATGGCAGCAGCTTGCAACCAGTATTAGAGTGTTTATAACTCCAACAATATAATTGAAGTATACTCGTTTGCATAATTATAATAATATTATAATTCATAATAAATATTTTATTGTTTGTCCTTGTGTTTGTTTGTTACTTACCCAGCTAGCAGCTTTCTGCTATTTATCTCCTTAACTTAGCTAAAACACGTTCATACAGTGTGTTATCTTAGAGGATTACTTTAGTAATTTTTACAATTAGCCAAGACGAATCTACCGATGTTTATCATGTAATAGTGGCAGATCTCAAAATACTTCCGATTTTGAGCAGAATGTTTTGCAGGTAATTAATTGATATTATCTTACTACGTAAAAAACTTATCATGAACAATTTAACTTGTATTTAATGAGTTCAAATGGGAGATACTGGTCTAAGTATGTCCTATATAGATCTCTTGTAACAAATCATCTGAAAGCTTTCGGGAAGACGAGTCACCTTGTGTGAGCTGACCAAAAAGCGGGGGTCATCTGAAGGCTAAAACAAGCTAGAAAGAGTTAATAAGCTAAAACAAAGGCAACAAAATAATTCTTGTATTGCACAAAATAAACCAGAATGAGGACAAGAAGAAGACGTTTATGTTGCTTATACCTAATACTCATACATGGTATACTAGAGGCAAAGCCTATTTCTTAAAGTATGCGGGATTAAGAAAAGCACAGCAAGATTACATACACGAGTTAAGGAAAAGCTTAAGTAATTGCATTTCATTACCATTGGTTCATAGGCACTTGACTGTGCTAATGCTCGAACATCGAAACTATTCGGCGCATTCAGATTAGCCAGTTTTCTGACGCGAGCTTTCTCTTTGACAGCAAACTTGCTAGAAATGGCTAACTCTCCGACAGTTGCTGCGAGTTGATTTATTGTCTAGTGTGAACGCCTCGGCGAGTTATTCTCAACACTTCTGGCAGCCAATAGTGAAGTGAGTGTCAGTTTCCTCGTGGCTGGAAAGTAACTCGCGGCAAGTTTTGTTCTTTAACCTGAACACGCTAGCAAGTTTGGTACAAGTAATTTTGTTGTTGCTGTTGTTCTTGTGTGTTTGTTTCTTGCTTGATGTTTTTAGTGTCCGCATTATCATCGTTGTTATTGTCATTCTTGCATTTGTTGTTGCTGTTGCTGTTGTATATTTGTTTCTTTGTTGCATGCTGTTTTTGTTATCATCGTCATCATTGCTATAATTATTGTTACATTTGTTCTTTTGTTGCAATTATTTTGTAATCTGATACAGAAATGCTCTCTTTTCTGTTTAGTACTAAATTTTCTAGTACGAAATATTCCCGGTACTATATTGTCTTGGTACCAAAATTTCCTTGTACCACACTTTTTAGTGCTAGACATCCTTTGTATAATGTTTTCCTTCTTCCAAAAATTCTTTATAATAGATTTTCTTAGTACCAAAAATTTCTTGTACCTATAGTACAAATTTGCCCAATTTATTAAAAATACAAATTCCCATATACATGTATGAAAAATTCCTTGTACCAAATTTTGCCAGTACAAAACTTTCCTTATACCAAATTTACCTGTACCAAACCTACTTATACCAAACTTTCCTACATTCGAGAAAACACGCTAGTCCAAACGCGGCGTAAGGACTGTAAGCTATGTAAGCTAATGGTAAATCTGCCAGATTTTTTTTGCCGAGTGGCTCTTCTTTTGCTAGGTTATTGCCATTTCAAATTCTAACTTAATGTAGTCTACGTAACTTAGACAGATAGAATAAGATGTAGCGTGTTCTGTTATAATCCAGGTAACAAATAATCCTAACCCTAACACTAGCCCTAAAATATGGAATAAAACATGATACATGCAATGCCGTCATATATAGTGTTGTCAATATGTACAAGTCATGTATTGCCTATTAATAACTGATTTAAAACATTTTCTGTTTTATTATTTTAATTGTTTATGATACTTAAATAAATTGCGATTGACTTTAATATTTTTGTTTAATTACCTGACTGTTTTTCCTGTTCTGACTGACTGTACGAGCCACAGTTATACTTTCTTTCGGCTACCATAAATTAATTGTGACTTCTTTCCAGTGATTTTTTTCCTACACAGAATTGTAAGTTTTTTGTGACTGTTTTCCTGTGACTTTATATCCAGTCAGCGTTCTCTCAACTGGTATTTCAGATAGTTGAGTTTGCGACTCGACAGGGCACACCTTTTTTTTCTAATGTCGCCCACGACCGACAGCATTGGCAATTTGGGACGATTTGTGTGGAACAGATTTTTTACATCTTGCAAAAAATTCCAGGGGGACATGTGCCTTTATAATGTCGTTTCTATTTTCAAATAATTTTAGTCAGAATTATAACATCTTTTATTTAAATGCTTTTGCTTTTGCTGCGCCTGCTGTTCATTTAATATTTCTTGATCTCGGATTATTTTTTAATACCATAATTATCTTCAAAAAAACCATCGATCTACTGTGATTTTCACCCAAACCACTATACCAGCTGGCGGAAATATTTTATAGACTGCCTTTGCTGCTAAAAGTCAACTGATATATAGTATTATATCTCTATAAATGTAATTTTATTGAACTTTTATTAATTTAATGTTTTTTGCTATGTTGAAGATGCGTAAGATAATTTCAGAACTTTTATATCGTTGATGTCCTGTGCTTCATTTAATAGTGCTTCTTGTAGAGCTTTGGCTTCTGTCTCAGGGGGACGATTGTTGTGCAGATCCAAAAACCTCAGATTCTCTACCTCTGTTAGAGCCCTTGATAACTGCGCTATAGACTCCAGTTTAGTATTATTAAGTTCTAAGATTACAAGAGATGTTCTTAGTTGGTAGACCAAATTTTGTAAGTCCTTGATGTTGTACGAAAAATCATTGTCATTTAGTGCCAGATGCTCTATTGAAGTCTCTTTCAGAAGATCACCAAGACAGCGGATGTCTCTCCAATTTAGGTCAGTGTCAGAAAGATTTAAATGACTCAGTTGAGGAGGTAGTTTCTCGAGAAAAAGTTCCAAATTCCCCTCCAGCTGGTTTCCACTTAAATCAAGAGAATTAAGGTTATGGAACGAGGGCAGGAAATTAGCTAACAACTTTAATGACTCGTCTCCAATAATATCGTTCCATGATAAATCTAAAAATTGTAGTTCTGTTAGAGTTGCCAATGGATCCAACAACTTTTCCAAGTCAATTTCATCAAAACTACATTCTTGTAGCGTAAGTCCTGTTATTCTCGTGGCATCCAAGTGACTTAACAGATTAACAATTGCATCAGCAGACAAGGATCTAGCCCTTACTTTGCGGATGTGGAGAGTGATGCATGCAGACGTACGACATTTCATTAGAAGGTTTATGGTCTGTGCTCTTAACCGACAAACTGACAAGTCGATGACCAGATGTAAATGTTTTACTGGGTGCTTATTGCGCCTTCCAAACTGCCTGCTTTGCTTAGAATACCTGATTATATCATTCAGTATGGGATAATCAACGTATAATCCCGTAATATCGATGTATTGTAGGCTTCCTGGCAGGTAGCCTTTAAACAAGGACCTCCTGAGACAGTTTTCAAGTACGCAGAAGCCATCTTTGATAACTGCAAGTCGTTGGAAACCACTCTGAGGCATCCATGGTTCCAAAAAAGAGTCGGGATATTGCACAATATGTCTTATCACTGGTATGATGTCAGACAGTTTAAAGCTAGTTTCTGGCCAGGCGAAGAATAAGTCTTCGATCTTGTCTTCAGACTTCGTTCTGAAGACTGCATTCATTAAAATTGGAAACAATTCTGCCGGCAGAATTTTTTCTCTTGCTATAATTGATGGAAACACTTCAGTATCAGATAAAACTAAGTTTTGTGAGCAGATGTCTGTCAACGACTCGACACCGATTGACAAAAACTGCCATGTTGCTTTCACAACTGGTGTTGATTTTCTTTGCGCCATCAGGTTGGATTGGACCATGTTTTCTGTAGAAGTTATACGCCAGTGCCACTGATATATAAATGCACTAACGTTGGCTTGCATAATGTGTTCATCTAAAATTGTGCAATAAGAAGTTGCAACAATATGGCGGGTCTTTGGCTATACAGAATGACGCCATAAATCAATGTTTCGTTTGGTGACGTAAGATGACATGACGTAATCATCACGCATAGGTAATTGCTGAATTATATTACTGACTAAAACTTTAAGATTTTTCACACAGCTGAGGACTGGTGACCGAGATATCGAAGCAAACTTGTAGGTAAACTGGTGGTAAACATCTTAGTTTTTTATGTTAAATCGGTTTTATTGTGGCAAAAGCAAAAAAGAACAAACAACCAATGAATAAAAAAAGTTAAGAAAAAAAGAATTAACGAAGTAAAATAAAAATAAAATGTTAATAGCAATTTACCTCGTTGATGGAGAACGTAGGCCTATTCACGTGGCATATGTGACCGTCAAAACACGTCTGCTGATTCAGTATCTTATATTAGAGAATTTATCTTGATAGTAAGAAAGCTTACGGCCCTGCCACAAAAATCTGTTATGAAGGGCCATGCCACGGAGCGCTATATCTCGGAGAAGTGCATATAAAAAACCGATGTGTATAATTCGATTCAATGTTCTAAAGCGTTTGTTAACCGTCTAACTGCACCTCACAGAAACTTCGCATCAAGGATTTACATCGTAATTTCTATTATAAAAATTTCATTCAATAACTTATGCAGACGTGAAATTTCACCAACTTCTGTACTTTACCCAGTTTCAAAAACAAGTTTGCAACTACATGCGAGTAGTTCTGATTGCAATGTCACATCTATGTTACCGGTTATCCTTCAAAAGCTCAAACTAATAAGTTGTCCCCGCATCAGTGTTAGCGAAGTCTTCGCAGTATAATCAAGTACTAATTGGCTGAGCTCGGCCCCCAAAAACTGATATCATCACTGTTTTGTCAAGAAATCCCAAGGGTTTGTTTTTCACACGGTCTACTACAAAAGTATTTCGTCCTAAAGAACTATTTGTCTATTTATTTTTATTTATTTATCACATTGTACTTTAATGTAACTCAATGACATTTTGAATACTGTCGTCACAATGCCCTTAGTTAAGCCCACAATATTTCAACTTTCCTAACGTGTAGCGTCTACAAAAGTCAATCATAATAAAACTACGATATAAAATCGTGGTTATAAGGCAAAGTATTATTTTGTCTTACTAAATGACACATAAAAATTCCCTAGCTCACACTTTTACTAGCTCACAATATATAGTAGGGTCAAGCTTAGTGAACTATGGAATTATGCAGTTTGACCTTGGCTGCATAAACTTTATGAACTTAATTTATAAGATTTTGAACTTTATGAACTTAATTTACCATTTGATCAAAAAGTATTTTGACATGAGCCAGTTGTTGCTAATTTTAACCGAAAAGTCATGGGCCAACTTTCTTCCATTTTGGCTTGAATCGCGTCATCAACAGACTTCTTCAGAAATTCAGCAACAGACGCAACCACAGTCTTGAAACGTGTAAACAAATGGAGCGCTGTTAGCAAGCTAGTGTTTGATTAAAACTCTTTCCAAAGCTGTCAACGGCACCTCAATTAGCAAGCTTAGGGCCAAACAGAAGAGAAAATCCACCATGACGTGTCCAAAAACCAACATCACCTGCAGATACAAAAAACTATTTTAATAATAGATTATAGCATAGAGAAGTAAGTTAGTAAGCAATTGTTAAAATCAAACAGTTAGTAAATAAATAGGCAAACAATCGAGTCTAACTGCAGATGATTAATTTCGTTTGAGACTTCTAGTTTTTATCTGCAAATCCAAAGTAAACAACGAAACAAATCTGCAACTTTTTAACACCAAATATAATGCACTACATTTAAAAGTGGAAAGCTAAGCCCGCCATAATTGCTTTTTGGTATACAGTAACAAAAGAAAAAAAATTACCATAGTAAAGGCAACAAAGTGGATGGGTTTCTGTAGATTGTAATAATAAACAATCATCAGATCTGGATGCATAATAAACACGGAGTAAACAAGTTTGCTAATTGGTCCAAATCCTGCCCAAGAAAGAAGTGCATTCACTGGACCTAAAAGAAATTCACGGAAATTGTTCGTCTGCTGAACCACACAGATCCAGAAGTTCACTAAACAGTGGTAGCGACAATGATAATTCGACAAAATTGGTCCTTGTACAAACAAAGCTAATTCTCTGGGATGCTTATTTAAAATCTAAAAATGGAGAGAAGTTATTATTGGCATATATGATTATTGTTTTATAGTTATGGACTGAAATGATCATATGTCCCATTCCTATTGTAAGAAGTATAATACAAAAACTAAAATATACAAAAATTTATCTAAAAATTGTAATTATGTTATTAAAGATTGAACAAAAATCAAAATAACAAGGTCATTTACGCATAATGACTACAACCAATGTCTCAAAAATGTCAAGATAAAAACCACTAATACACATGACTAACAAATGTGTATAAGTTGTAAACGAAATCTAAAGTCACATTTTGATATTTTAAACACTGCTATAACTGACTGAGTTAAGGTTCTCTAGGGTCAGGGTCTTCAATGTGATGCAATATTCTCAATATCGTAATATTTATAAAGCTAACTAAATTCTAAACTTTCTTTGTCTCAGAGATACTTTTTCCTTAAGAGTCATATCTGCAGTTATGTTTTCACAAACGATCATGTAAAAAATGTCTACAGACCAGCATTTCCTGTCTGACATGCCCAGATCACCCATGCCATGGTCAAAGCCCAAGCAAAACGATGAGTGGAGTTGTAAAGAGCCGCCATGCCGTCTGAGGGTCGGTAGTCAGGAAATTCCTCGTACGATTTGGCTAACCCAAAGATCAGCGCTAGAGCCACAGCAGTTGAGCACAGCCACCCTAACATAATGATACCCTGTAAACGTGGTAAATATGAGTATTGCAGCTGTCATTCATTCAAATGGTAATGCGCTTTTGAAAGTTGCAGTTGCCATTGTTCAGCAGTAAATTAAACGCAAAGAAGGGGAAAGCAAATTAATTTATTTACAACTTGCTAATTACTAAAAAATAGCAGGTATATCGTGAAGCCAGATCATGCAGGCTAGGGTATCAAGTACGTAGGGCGTATAAACATGTACCCTGTGAAGCCTAATTCTTCTGTTTTTCATTGTAGAGAAGTAATGTCCCAGCATCATTCCCAGCAGATATGGGGCAGCACGCGTATATGGCTTCTGATAAATGTAGTCAATGTCTGGGTTTGCATCTTCGGAGGTGGCTCTGAAAATTCATCAATGTCTTCGTCATTATTTACACAGTTAGTGAAAAAGTTTATTAAGAAAAAGTTATCGTTTCAGTGTCTACTGAGTCAGATTATAAACTGGCAGCATTTCCAGCGCAGGCCTGGCATGCGGACCTAGTAGTGGCCCTTTTTATAATCCTTGTTAGTGCTACTGTTACAATCACTAAAAACGGAACATTTGCTCTTACGATCCGATAACTGTAGCTGGTAATCCATATGAGTAAGATATAACAAATGTTGTAACCATGGATGCTGCTGTTAATATAGCAGTTAGCGTCACTCCCACTTTGCGATTCCTATAACAGAAAAACTGCGTTATATTCTTCAAGAGAAACTGCCTGATTGAAATGGTAATCTTCTTGGTTTTAACGTAAAAAGCGAATACAGTACTGGTATTCTTCTAACCCACGAAGAATGCAGGTTAAATTAAATGGAGATAAAAACAGTTTTTCCCGCACAAGGGCTTGTAAATTGTAAAATCGTTGTTCACGATTTTAGTACTTGTGAACTACTATAACTTACTTGTATAAAGTTATAATGATAATTGGACTAAATATAAACAGCTGCATGTCACAGGCTAGGTACCACGTCCACTTATAACACTAAAATGAAAATAAAAAAGTGCTTTTAAATTTTTGATACAATGGTACCAAAAGATTTGACAAAAAGTAAAAGATAAATTATCTAACCACCTAATAGAAAATTGTGGCAATCTGTAACTTAGCTAACTTCTGCTTAAAAATATTTTTAAATAATGCTTAAGAATTAATGTTGCCGAAATGTAATGATACAAATTGACATTGCAACAGTTTAATATTAAAATGACTGTGTCTGTGTAGTTGTAAAAATGTATTAATTATGCTTTTTAAAACGTTGCGCGAATATGCAGGCCTGAATTCATAATATGTCTGTAGCGCCTACGGCCTACGAGCTAACCGACGGAACACAAAGGATTAAAGGTGCATAATAATGTAAAAAAATCTTAGAAAAACGTATATAGTGCTATAGCTGTTTATCTCGTTAATTCTGTATTAGTTCTTCTTTGCTTACTTTGTCCACGTTTCTTGTGGGATAGAAATTGTGTATGTATAGTAGTGTGGACCACCAATTTTTTTCACAGTCATGTGGAGCAGCTGAATCAAACGTGTACAGAGGTCCGTGGGTGAGACGAAAGTAGAGAGATACATACATAAGCACAGTATATGCAAAAACTGGCGTAAGCCTGCAAAAAACGAACAAACGGTTTGTTACTCTATAAGTTGCATAGAGTGCTACACTAAAAACAACAATTGTCCGCATTATTTTGTCCACTTAAATGAATAATAAATGATTTTGTGCAGTCTCTGTGCAATGAAATGCATTTTACTTTCTTCCTCTTCATTATCTTCCTACCTCCACCAGCGATGAAAGTAGAAGTGAATCCACCAGCTCACTGTCCTTCCCTCTCCCTTCTTCAATCTCTCCAGGGTCCAGAACGTGACTAGCATACCGCTGGCCAAGAAGAACGTATCGACAGCATAGTGTGCATTTAGAACCAGAAGAAACATCGACTCTTGTAACGCTTTGGACAACTGTATCAGGTTGTCCAGCGTAGCTGTTGAATAAGTAAAATGTTATAGAAAAGAAATGTCTTCTAACGAACCGTTATTATTTATTAGTTTGTTTAGTTGTCGAATGAAGCTGTTGGTAATAGGATCAGTAAATTACAGAATGGCACTGAATTAATGTGATGAAAGAAATTGATTCAAGTCGGCAAACAGTTAAACATTTATAAGTGAGTAACGTTTAGGGCGACTTTGTCTCTGTGTGTTAATGTAAGTTTTTTTCGAAACGCTAGGCTTGAAAAAACTCAACATACGACGCAGCTGCTCATAACTTACGTATGGCATACATAAACGAATGACCAAGAATAATCCAGATAATGCTTATAGACTTCATTCCATCTAGCATGCGAAAGTATCTATCTTGTGGTGGCCGGACAGTACAAAACAATTTCTTGACGTTCGTGACCAGGGAGAAACACAAAAGTAGCTTTTCGCACAAAGCTGAAATATCAAAAATTCACCAACATCATCATCAACGCATTTTCGTTGTCATCATCATTTCATGTCAACACTGTCATAGTCTTCATCATCATCATCATCATCATCATCGTCGTCGTCGTCGTCGTCGTCATCATTATCATCATCGTCATCATCGTCATGCTCATCATCATGATCATCATTATCGTCATCATGATCATCGTCATCGTCATCGTCATCGTCATCATCATCATCATTATCATCATCGTCATCATCATCATTATCATCATCATGATCAACATCATCATCATCGTCGTCGTCGTCATCATCATCATCATCATCATCATCATCGTCACAGTAACACAAATTTGAACAAAATTGTACTTAAATATGCTACATCTTTATAATCATATTTTTTGTGGTTAGTTTTAGGAGATATGCACTTACGTTGGCTTCTTTTTGCTAACACTTGGCTAGGTTCTATCATTTCTAGCGGATCCATTGGTTCAATATTTTCTATCCTATTGCTCTTGGAAATGTGCCTTCTCACAACATTTTCATTCACGTCCTTCTCGTTAGAAACAATCTTCTCGTCCTCGTCAATTTGCTCTGATATAGTTTCTAGATGCAACACATCTCTACTATCATTCTTTTTCCATGGTGGTGGAAAAGGGCGAACTATCTCTAATTCCGGTGTGTCTGATGGATATAAGCCGTATTTGAAACCTTCGTAGAGAGTAGCGATCACAGCTAGGATTACGGCAAGGGCGGAAATAATTCTGTAAAACATGGAAGTATATGTAGAGGTAGTTTAAAGTTATTTTTCCTTGATTATCGTCATCGTCATTATCATCATCATCATAATCGTCAACATCATCATCTTCTTCTTCTTCTTCTTCTTCTTCTTCTTCAATACACGATAAATGTCGTCATCTTCATCATTCTTATCATCGTTATCATCAGATCCATCCAGTATTAGTACTCGAACTTACGCTGCTATGTAGTCACTGGCAACCCATATTTCCCTGTCTATTTGACATTCCGTTCCAGATACTTCAGGGCCTGGGATAAGGATGATTCTAGAATCTGCTGTGTTCCCTTCACTTTTTTTTCTATCGGTTATAATGCCAATAATATTCTGAAAAATATCTGAAATCAAGAGAGTGAGATGTCAATTATGCATAACAGAAAACGCGAAAAGTACGAAGTTTTCTTCCAAATTCAGACATATTAGACAGATTGGGCACAGTAGCTATAATTATTTCATTACCGTGTGCCCAAACGAAGTGCCCTTAACATTTCTTCATTTTATTATCTTCAAAGTAACGGAGAGTCAAGCCCATGAAACTTGACATATAGGTAATATTTGCAGGGTAAAGAGTCGCAAGCTCGTATTTGTCATTGACTTGACCTTAAATATTGGTAGGACCGTAGAATTCGTAGTGCTCATAGTTATATAAAATACCAAACGTTTAACATTGAGCTCCAATATCACTGAGGCAAAGCCAATCAGTTAAAGTTAAACTTGCCAAATGCGTAGCACTAATTCGGTGGGAGACCATTGATTAGCAAAGTTTCATAACGGTATTAAAAATCAGGCATATTATTATTTTGGAGATGCAGAGTATTTTAGGTACGGTTTCCAAAAATATATCGCGCTTCTCGTTAGTACTAGGATGTTAAATGGGCGAGCTAGTTTAAAACTGTCCTGTATATTAAAATACCTAAGTAAGGTGCTTTTAGCATTAGTACCTCATGATGTTTTCTGTATGTGTTTCGCTCTTTGTATCCGCCTTGAATCAAAGAGTCATATTTACTCAATGATTAAAACCATGTTCAACTAGCTGGGAACTTATACAATATTTGCACATGCTGAATCTCTTACTTGTTCTTTAAGTCAGTAGCCAAGAAAAGTTACTTGCCTAAGGTAAGGAGATGTGTCACATCTTGCGGACTGCATGTTTTAGGGACGCAGACTCCCATTAGAATTGGTAGAGATATATCCTAAATGAAATATAAGAACTGTACTCAGAAACCGCATATACAAGATCTATTACTCGACACTGCTCAAAAGATATCTGTTTTTCACTTTCTAAGCTTACATCTTCCTATCATTATCTTCATTATCGCCACTACCAAACCACCACCACCACTGCCCCACTACCATCACCACCACCACCACAACCACTACCACCAGCATCCAACACCACCACCACCAACACCACCACCACCAACAACAACAACACCACCACCAACAACAACAACAGCAAACCACTACCACCACAGTCGTCACCACTACCACCATCACTACCATATCAAATCATCATTCACCACCATAGTTGCACATTTCATCTTCTTTATTACATTGTCATCATCATCGTTATTACCACAACCACCACCACCACCACCATTATCACCAGAGTGAGAGAGACGTTAACGGCGTCGTTTAAATTCCCGCGGCAATAAACTAACCCCTAAAGATAATCTCATTGGAGCTAAGCAGTAATTGGCATCCATTGGTATGTCTCTAGTATTAGTGCAATTTGATTCGCAATCTTTCTTGATATCCATGCACATGTCGAACGAGCCAAACCAAAATATGTAGCCATCCGTTAGACCAGCTGGCAGCTTGGCAGTCGCATCAAAAACTATGAAAGACAAATTTTATTTTTGACTTTTATAGTAGTCCCACACAGAAGAATCTGTATGCAGTAACTTGTCTAACACAGATTTTTGCTAGTCGCGGGGTCGATGAATGCTGTTTTACAAACTTTGTCCACATAGATTTTTCGTTAAATACCACCGCACCATGCAAAACTGTCTGCAGTTTACCAAGTTTGTCGCGCAGTTTAAACGTGCTTGATTTTCTGCCTCAAATAAACTGACCCTGCTCGCATGTGCTGGCTCGGTACAATGATTTGTCTCAGGCAAAACAAAATCAGATCAATAAAAAACAATCGTTTAGTCATATGTCATCTGATAATTGTTTACTGAGGCTCTCAACTAATTGTTTTTTGATTACTGACACAGTTTGTTTCATACAAAAGGTGCTATGTGGGGTCAAATTTTGTCCGAGAGGGTTTTCATCAAACAGTTTGTTGTAGACAAATTTTTACGTGCTTGTGCGAGTAATATTTAATAAAAATCTGCGTGCGACAGGAAGCTGCAGACTGATTTGCACCGCGTGCTCCCTGAATTAGAAAATACCTATTGACAGAAATTTTGCGCAGAAGAAGGTCGAAACAGCCACTAAACAATGTTCTATGGCCAATGATTATCAAATATTCAGCCACTCGAAAAGAAATTATGCGTATAGTACCTACTCTACTCTACATAGCGTTGTATACAAATACATGTTCTTACTTTGAATAGCATATAACTGTAGATCTATCAAGTCAAAGAGAACTTTTAGGACATCTCTCCGACATGTCTTGTTAATGAACATCCAGTCCCTGCTATCAACAATCCTTTCTATCTTCACTGAGAAACTAGGCTCTGATGTTACTGACTCGAGCTCTTCTCGAATGGCATTTCGTATTTTGGCTGCTCTTTTTTCACTGTCGGGATTCAGTCCGAAAGCTAGTGCCTGTCTGCTTACTTTGTCCGGAAAGAATAACCCGTCAGTTCTAAACGTTTCTTCGTTAAAATAATCATGTGATTTTGCAGCAGATATGTGAATTATCATTGGCAAAGTCATCGCCCAAAGTGCTGCTCTGAATACGTCAGCACTCATCCTCGTGTTTCTTCTCTTATATCTGTGGCACTGTGAATCAGAAACTTGCTACGTTTGCACTTGATTCAGGTCTTAAAAAATAAGTATCACAGAAACGATTCTTTCAGTTTAGTAACTTATAAAGTGCAGTAATATTATTGAATCAGTGTCACTACCGCAGCTTGCGAAAAATCTGCTATTCATGCTAAAAAACTCTTGGTAGACTTGTAGTTATAAACTGATAATTACTAATTACACTTTACTTATTAGTCTTAAATGCGAGTGCTGCAGTTAGTGATAAGACCTTTTTTGACGAACTACTTTTTTGTCTGCTAAGTGAGTGAAAAACATTCCATAATCGTAACCAATTTCCATTAAAATTCCATTGAAACTATCTATTAAGTGTATTATTAATTCGGAATTTGACAGTCTGTTTTTCCTAATTTGTACGCACAGTTACAAAACTGCCAAAAACTCTCGCAGTGTACTATAGGTTTGTGTCAAAACTTTCACAATTAAACATTGTGCGCAATGTGTAATGTGTGTAGTTTGTGTATAGGTAGAGTAACACATTCAGCCCTTCATTCGGAAGCTGGAATGAAGCATTTGTATCATATAGGCTTTTGCAGAATGAAGCCTTTAGTCGCAGTTATAGTCGATATAGAGTTATAGTCGATATATTCAAAGTAATCACTATGTAAAGCATACACGTGTATGCGTGTTCAATTTCTATTATTCATCTGATTTTTTCAGTCACTAATCTTGAAAATTCAACAGAACTTTTCACACGCAGAGAGTTGTAAAAATCACAAATAACTTCATGACATAGGGAAACACAATTTCCAGTTTCTACAGTTGGCCTAAAACCAAAAGTATAAGCATTAATTTGCTCTCATTAAGACACCTTTGCCAATACGATTCTGGACTTCTGACCTGACCAGGATGGTGTGATGTTTACACATGCGTCTATAATTTGTTGTAACAGATTTATGTTCGACGAAGACTGATTGATTTAAGGGGCAGCTCTATGGAAAAATATGATTATTTTTGTTAGTGCACAGATGTGCTAAAAGAAATGTGCCTATATCAAGGCATTACAATCTGAAGATTACAGTCTGGCAGACTTGTCAGATTTCATTCAACAAAGAATATTGCATTTAGTTAGTATTGTACGAGTGTATGTTATGAGCTTCGTTTAGTTAGGTCATCTGAAAACATATAAATCAAAAATATGAATTTACGTGCATGCAACTAAAGGCGTTTATTTTCAGAGCTTCAATATGCACTCTCCATGCAACATAGAACGAGTCAACATTTCTCATAAATAGTACAGGTATCATTCAGTTATTATATCAATTTTGTCTTAATGCTGTCTTAACTGTTTGCTGCTATTACGAAATCATTTTATCTTTTCTTCATATAATATTAAATCAGAAAATATTATTATAATCATTATTAAAATCATATAATATTATTTCCACAGAATTTACTTCATGAAGATAAAGTAACTAATTAAATATGGAATGCAGAACTCGGGAACATGTAATTTATCTATAACAATAAATACTTGCACATTAAGAAAATAAATAATAACAACTTAAATATAACAGACTTTTGACCTACAGTGACAATTATAACAAAATCTTCCTGTATTAGGTAACAAAATAGCTAGTGTTCCTGCCGCCCTATATGATTTGTAATAAAAAATTAATATGTAAAGAAAAAATATTAATAGTACCAATACGCTTCACTTTTGTACATTAAATTTCCTTACTTCTAATCTTTTACATTATGTTAAAGGTGCCTATGTGGTATGTATCGTATGTTTACATCTAACTATACGACTGTTTTAGTGCATAAGAATATCTCTAAACTGCAGTTGCAATAATATCGCATTAGCCAATATCACAACTGATTACAAACTAATGTTATTTTATCTGCCAAAACAATGATTATTGAGACGTGACTTAAAAATTTTTTTCATTAGTAAACAAGACTGCTATGACATTAGTAAACAAGCTTTTCTTTCACTGCTTTTATTTTGGATTTCACTGTTCTTATTTTACTGCCATGTAATAATAATATTGCAAACACTTTATATTTGATTTAATACTTCTAAAAGTACAATCTTGTAATAAATTTCCAGTTGAAAAAAGCCAGAATGTGAATTAGTTAGAATTCTGAAACATGTAATCGTGATTAATGTTTCAATTAAAGCGCATTTAAATATAAAAACTAGCACTAATAAATGGTAAGATCTTGCGCAACAGAGTTTTAAGATTACATATATGACTAGAACACTGGAGGGGTTAGGTGTTTCAAATTAACTTTTTTTGCTTTTGTTTTTATAAGCATTTCACCACTTTGAAAACTAAAATCAACGGCAGGGCCTATTAGTAAATTTGAATGGTTTGCTGCAGGAGCAGATTCTAATTATTTATTTAATACAAGCCTCAAAGAATAAACACTAAACCGGCAAAGGTGTTTGCACCATGTTGAAACGCGTATACATTCCTCTCTCCATAAGATGAATCGCAGAGGCAATTGCAATTGTCAGGCTGATGATGCTTAACTTTGGCCGATAAACACACGACGTGAGACCAGTCAACTACTACCTTGAGCCCCATAGTGACCGTGCATGACGTTGACACACTTATTGGTACAATTCCAACTGTCAAACTAAAATATTTTGTCAACTTTAACAGTTTTTCAATTCGACTACAGCTTTAGTTCTTTTATAAACGTCACACGCACACTTCTAGTGGAGAATGGAAATCATTATTTGTGTTTTGTTCTAGCAGACAAGAATATGGAAAGTTCGTCAAGTGAAGATGATACCTTTTGCACCAGCTGGAGTTGACTAAGTGCAGTTGGTCTTAAAACCACGCTGATCATGACACATGTATGACTTTGTCAAGTCAACTATTCTTGATAAACCGCTGCCAGACTGTGCGGTGTGTCAGTGTTTTAGCATTCCTATAATCTTATAAATACTTTTTTTTTATATTTTACTTTCTTAAATGTATTCACCTGACAAAAACAACGGCAACGGCAAGACAAGTGACATAGTGACTCACATTACTTGACATTAAACTTATAAGTAATAATTAACGAAGAATTAACATAATCTTCTGTAAGGCTTGCTAAAGAAAACTTATCTGTGCTATAACTATACTTTAAAGTTGTTGTACATGTATTTGCTTCTACAAACATTGACGTTACGTTGCCAGACTGCCGTTGCCACACGTATGAACGTTAGAACAACTCTTGCTTCTGTTTGCAAACAACTTAATCGCCGACATTTGCTGTGTTTTCTAGAGACAGTTTTCTACAATATCATGAGATGATGAAGTGGTGTGGGAATATTTGTTTTCCAAGTGACGCAACCAAAGCTGAAGCCGTTCCAACTCTGCAGTAATGCCATCAGTTAGTTTATTCACCGACCCAAGGTTGTCGATGACTTCTATTGACTGAGTGAAGGGATCATATCTGACGTCAAATGGTCGATTCAATGTGGACACGTATTCGCTGAAAGTTCAAAAAAGTACACATATGCATCAAAGCTGGACTTCAAATAGAAACTTAGGTACATTTCATCTTTAATGTTGCTTCGCATGTGCAACAAATGTTTTAACAGCTCACATATTGACTGTGTTAACTCACAAACAATTTAGAGTGTTGTTGAAAAATTAGACCTTCAGTGAGTTCAGTCTGAACTAAATCATTTTGAATAACTACAAATACAAATGCATGTAAGTCAAGACATATAAATGAGGATAAATGCTGAAAGTGGCGGTTAATATATGAACAAACGTGTGAATGAATGAATGAATAAATGGGTGAATGAACGAATAAATAAACGAACGAACGAACGAACGAAAGAATAAATAAATAGATTAATGAAAGCAAAAAAAGAAAAATGAAGGAAAGACAGTAAAGACATAAAAAAGAAATAGGAAAGAAAGAAAGAATGAATGAATGAATGAATGAATGAATGAATGAATGAATGAATGAATGAATGAATGAATGAATGAATGAATGAAAAATTAAGTAAATGAGTAAACGAACGAACTACAGCACAAACAAATAATTATGTCATGTAACAGGTAAAAAAATAATAATGCTTTTCGGAATTTGAACCTTCAGATACAAAACCAGAACTCCAGAACAATGGCTACTTAGTTTCAAGTCTTTACCGCGTCATACAAATCTTTAAAACCTACCTGAATTTTTGCCTAGCATCTTCGAAGGATTCAGAGACAAAGTAAATAGGTTGATAATCATCGTCTTGGTAGCTCTGGACAGCGGTCAACGCTGGCACAAATGTTCGGTGCTCTGGTACGTCAGACAGTGCGTGCTGAAAAGTATTAAATAACTACATTTTTTCTGAAAGCATGACCACAAGTCTCCAAATATTAAAAAATGTGTAAATGAAATAATAAACAATGCAACATATAATTTTTCAGTTAATCGCACATTAAAGCTTATGCAGATGACGTGCCTTTGTGCATACCTATATTTCACGCCTGTAGGTTGTTTTTAGTACTTCATCTACCTATATAAATATTATGTGAAAAGTAAAAGTACATAGAATTTAACACGAGTATTGGACCGAAAGACAAGAAAAAGCATAAAGAGAAAGACAATTTCTGGAGCAGAATAAGCCACGTATGGATTCGTCACTGAAATAGCAAGTGGCTCATATTGAAATAATACTGTATAATGAAAAGACAGCTACTTACTTTTAGTTCCCCAAACGCTGAAAGTAAGCCAGCACCATACGCTCGTATCTGTCCGTTTTGTCGACATAAACCAAACTCCACCGTGAACCAGTACAGCTGTAAAAAATCGACTTTACTGAGACAAGGCAAAGCTTTACTAGTCACTAATATGGTTGTTTTTGTTACTATTGTCGTAGCAGCAGCTGCTTTTGTCGCTGCTCGCCGCCATCACTATCGCCACTCTTGTGTTGTCGTTGTCGTTGATGCTGCTCTTGTTTTTGCTGTTACTGCTGATAGTTACTGTTATTATCATATTTGCTGCTACCCTTGCCCCAATGTTAATATTATTATTTACCTTATTGACTTATCTATTTACCGTGGCAAACTTTTCTATGTCCTCATCGCTCGCTCCAAGCGAAGCCAGGCCGATTTCTTGAGAAAAATCAGCAAAAGCTCTGTTTGCTAACATCGGTACATGTCCCAGTAACTCGTGGCAGCAGTCTCTGCAAATACCCATGATATAAGGTCAAAGCTATTTAATAAACAGTGTGAGAGAATTTTACTAAAGGTATACTTTATACATTAAAAGAGAAAGATTTAGGGACTAAATGGCTGGTGTGAGCAGAGCTTTACTAAAAGTGTAACATATAAGACAAGATGTTAGATCTTATATTAGGAGGCTAAGGTGGGATCATATGTTGTATCCAGCATACTATTCGCAACAGCATGGTGTACTACAGGTTTTAGTTCCCAGTTTGACAATGCTGCTAGTAGATTTTGCCTTTTGCGTTCCTCCATCTGCTTTTCCAAGTTTTTAAGACACAATAACTGTAGTTTATTACATCAAACAATATGTAACTTACGGTTCTGGGGAGTGCATAGGGGCAGAACTATGACGAATGTACTGTGTGCACTGGAAAATACGGAATGCCAAGCTAGCCAAGAAATCTCGTGCTGTTACCAGACCTGCTGCTGGCCTGAGCTGCCATCCTGTCCTGGCTGAAAAATCGGCAGTTTTTCCAATTTAATAATTATAATTGTTAATTTTTACAATGCTGTTATATGGCAATGAAAATCAGATCATGAAAAAGGATGTTGAAAGTGAACAACCAAGAATTAATCATTTGTCTACATAGACTATTCTATTTTGGTATTTTCCCTCCTTTAAGCAAACACTTACATTTGCTTTGGAGAATCTTAAAAATAAAGCTAAGATTTCAAAATATAATGCGCCATTCCCAGCGCATCCATATATTGGTAAAAAGAATCATTAACTTGATGTCGATTAACCAGATTCAAAACATGGACAGAAGCATTACCTTGAGTGAGGTTTTTCGAGCTATGAAAATCTGTCAAATTAATTAAATTGTGTGAATGCTGAATGATTTGTGTGAATACTGATTACTAAGTACTAACTTTACAGCAGTTGATTTTAATGCAGCTTCTAGTGTCATGTGTAAGGTTCTTGCACATAGCTAAACTAGATACTGCTGTAGTATAGTCTGTGGGAAGGGCTTCCTACCTATCACCCCTCCTTTCGTAATATACTATAACCTATCCATGCATAACATGATCTTGGAAAGTGCATGACACAGATATCCAGGAGAGTACAGTGTAACTGCTGAATCTGAAAGCAGCCAAAAATGCTTTAACTCTTAACTTTAACTTTACTTTACGAAAATGGTTAAAATCCTAAACTTGATTATATAAGAGTCTGAAGCACTAAACTTGTGCACATCTACTATTTGACTGATCTAACATAAAGAGACTATCAGTGGTGATACCAAACTACTTCAGTTTTGATGTTGTGGATGGAGCTTTATTCACACTGATGAGATGTTGGAACTCTCTACGATGTGTCTTATTCTAAACTACATGGAAATGCGTGACTAGCCACCAGTGTCCAGACGTTGTGGATTGTGGACGTATCCTGAGTCAACCACAGAGACGTGTGAGCCATTCCTTAGTTCATGTTTGATTGGTGCTGCAGCCGGCGTCATCACCGTTGATTGTTATGGCCATAGACTTGAAGTCGTTGATGTGTTGCTGTGACTGACTGGAGTGAGCCACGTCCGCGGACTCCTCTCCCATGTCCTTGTCCTCTCAGGGGAAGGGTTAACTGATAAGTAGACATTTTGTTTTCTTTTCACTTTGTCATTTTTGTTATTATGCTTTATGCGAAACTGTTATTGATAATTTAACCTGTTCTAATTTATCTAAACAGAGTAAAAAGTGAATAAAAATAGTAAACATAATCATAATCTTTTCCTCCGTTTCATATAAGATTTTGTTGTTGGAATGTTTGGAATCTATGTATGTCATGGTCAACATGGAAAACCATAACGCCTAAGTAGACCCCCGTAAAACGTAACATCAAACCTTAGACCCGCTGGTTTTTCAAGTGAGCCCTTCGACATTGCAACCTCACTAAAGATATATTAATTATACCTGTGTCGTTGAATTTTGGTTCATATGCCTTGTTGCCCTCTGGAAAATTGTAGGACAACAACCGCCCACGTATGTTGCACAACCCTTTTATTGTGAATAAAAGATGATGCGACAGGGTAGTCAGATTTGTGGATGAGTTGGGAGGTAAAGAGTTGCACCCCCACCATAAAAATCTACTAGCTCCCAACATATTTGGTGGCAGCGGTGGGATATGTGCAAGTTTAGCTATGTGCAAGAACCTTACATCATGTCTGTTGCCTGTTCGTGGGTTAAACTGTTACTTATGAGTTATGATAAATAAGCATTAAAAAACTGCTATTTAAAAAGAACTATTTCTAAAAAAACTAAACGTAAAGATTTTCCGTATTGCCTTTCATAAATCGCGAAACGTCTTCTAGTTGCGGTATTTTGTCTGGAGAATAACCGCATTCTTGCTGCAGCAAACGAAATACGTCATTGTGTTCTTTGCACGCGTGCGTGGGATAGAGGTCTGCCAAATTACGAAATATTATCCCCCTGAAATTCACAAGAAGAAAGATAAAAAGGTCAATTTTATTTGCTTAAAAAGTAAAAAAATAGCTAACAAGAAAAACCAAACGAAAATTGTGTCAAGGTAAATTACATATTATACTATCAACAGCGATGACTACATCCACAATGCTGATCTTTAAAATTACAAATGTCGCACTATTAGCTTTTTTTAGGCCTTCACCTAATGAAATTATGAAGGCTAGATTATGCTGTTGCTATTAAATTTCACAATAACATTCTTATCTATGATTGATAATTTAATATGTACATTATTTTAATGATCTTTCGTGACTCACCAGGTACGTACTTCTGCTTCAGTGTACTCGACTCTTGGTATAACATCCCCACTGCAAACAATTCCAAAATATTGTACGTATCTGTCGCCGAGTTTTACACTTGCGAGAATTTTATCAATGTCATTTTGGCTCGTTATTGAGGAAAACGTTTTTTAGTGTACTCTCATTGCAATTTGCAAAATACGGTGATAAATTAACTGGTGCGCAAATGCACTCCTATAGCTGTTTATAAATGTTTTTGGAGTGTTGAAACATAGTTTCAAAACAGCTTCGTAAATAAAGAGCGAAAGACACCTACTGTTTATAACTGAAAGCAATATCGGCAATCATCTTCCGTCTTGCACGGTAAGCTTTGTCTGTGAAGCCCTATAAAAAATAAAATAAACTATTTTATGAAGTAAGCTTATGAAAAAGAAACAACATGACATGATGAAAGGAATAAAAGGATACGTCTAATAAATTATTTGTGTAATTTCCCATTAATTTTGTGTTTTAGTGAAAAATAATAGGCCTAATAAGAATTTCAATACATGACATAGAATAAATACATAAATAAAAATACAATAATTAAAAAGTTGTATAAGCTCACATATATGTAGATATATAAAACAGAATGCAAAACAGGCCTGCTGCTTAACAAAAGAAAAAGTTGAAAATAAGCGCCTGTGGTGTTTTTCACCCACGCTGTCCATAGCGGACGATTATTAACAAAACAATAAATATAACAGAGATATTCTGTAGTTTCAGAAGTTTTCTACCTTATATGAAGAAACTGATGAAATAGCGCTTTTTGCAATTTGATCTAAAGAGTATTAATTGACTTACCGGATGTCCGGTGTCAAGATCTGGTTCAAATTTAGTCACGAGATGGTTGCAGAAATCAAGCTCCACTATTCTTTTAGGAAACCACCAACTCTCTGTAAGCAAGACCGGACATAAAAGTCAGTTTACTTATAAATCTGCGCATGTGAATTAAGATTTACAAAAGTGGAAAGTAGGCTACACGAATCAAGGAATTTTATTTCAAAATAGATTTGTTTTTGAGTGGCTGGTGTATATCTTGTCAAATAATTGCCTCTTCTGTGAACTAACAAAGTGTTTCCAGAAAGAACATCACCAATAGATTTCTCACTGCAACATTGGGTTGACCAATAAGAATTTTGTTTACTACGATTACTGTAGCATGACTGGCATCGATATAACAACATAAATTTCCAGTCTGTAAAATTGTGCTAATGTAAAATAACTACAGATGGCAAAACGTTCATGTTAGTAGACATATATGCTAAAATCATTGTTCCATTTAATTATCTTAGTTGCTATAGCTGATTTTGGCAAGAGTCGATGTAGATGACTTGTTTGCACTTCCCAAAAGACCCGTTTCCCGCTAGGACCATTTTAATGGTTTCCCTTTGGAGTTCTTCGAGAAACTTTACATAATCTCTTTGGTTAGTTAAGAGAGACTTATCAAGTTTCTTTTTGAAATGAAATTTTGCTAAATTTCTTCTCTGTGCCCTGAGCTCCCTCAGTGTAGCTTAACCTTTTAGGTCGTCCACAAATGGAGTATCCGGTAGTAATGTAACTTCCGGTACGTTTGTACTTTGACGTAGATGTTTGACCAGATGTAAAATGTTCTCTTTGTGTCCCTCGCATTGAGTGAGTATCTCAGATTGTGATGAGTGCCTTTTTCCTCGTCGTGATTCAATGTGAACCAGAGTAACGCGATGGCTCTATAAGAAAAAATATTCAAATAGAAAAGAAACAATTTTAAGTGAACCAAAACTTATTATAATGTACTACAGTTCGTAAGTTGGCTTTGCTAAGATTTGAACCCGATTTTGTTAGGAAATCACATAGTATAATGGTGAATGAATTCACTTTTAGAAAATTCCTTCTGAAAGCGTATACAGTAAGTAAGCCCTTTTATTTTTTCGCTTTTATATTTTTGCTTCTAGACGTTGACAAGTAATCTTACGGGATAATAATTAGAGTAGTATTTCAACTCTTTGACGTGCATTGTTCCGAATTTCATGAATTAGACTATAACGGTGCGTTTATTGTTCACGCTTTTCTGTACGATTAGCTCTCCTGCCAGACGCTGAGTTGATGAAGTCCTAATTGGCACTCAGGGCGCAGTGATCAATGGTTTCCACTCCAGGTGAAATGGCTTCAAAGTGGTTAATGAGTTCGCCCTCTTACCGAGCTGCTGATGTTAATCGAGGCTAGGCTTGACAAACACGAGATTTCCATCTAAATTTTATATCGAGGTTTTGTTCACCATCAGCCATGGAAATACAATAGTTCAACAGGTAAGGTTATAATTAGCAACAGCAGCAATATACTAGTGTACGTCATACAGGTAAAATAGTTCGACAGGTGCGGCTATAATTAGCAATAGCACCACCACACGCGTACGCGCGATCAAGGTTGAATGTTAAAGGTGGTGAAACTACAACAATAACAGTAACAGCAACCGCAACAGCAACAACAACAACAACGACATCAAACAAACAAACAACAACAACAACAACAACATCAACAACACCAGATGTGTACGTCAGCAAGTGATTCATGGTAAAAATGCTTTGGAAATAACAACTAAAAATTATGCAGAACTTGCAGTGGCTTCTTCTGGGATTGTTACTATAATCTCGAATCCTGGTTTATCGTTACCTTTAAACGCCGAATCGATATTCAAACATATTTCTTTTTCGTTTCACATTAAAAAAGTTTGAAGAATTTTTATTTCAGTATTTATATTACTGTTAATTTTTCTAACGACAATAACATCAGCAACACCTGTATACGTTAGCAAGTGAAACACGGTAAAGTGGGTTGGAAACACTAACTAAACATTAGGCAAATATTGCAGTGGCTTCTTCTGGGACTCTTACTATAATCTGGCATCCAGGTTTATTGTTACCTTTAAACGCCGAATCGATACTCAAACATTTCTTTTTCATTTCACATAAAAAATTTGGATGATTTTTATTTCAATACTTATATTACTGTTAATTTTTACTATCTACAAAGAATTTTTCAATTAGCTTAATGATTAAGCCGTGATTAAGCCAATGTACGAACAGTTTTGCCAAACTAAGACAGTTTCATTACGGTTCTACAGCAAACAGTAAGATTATACTTCCAGCAATGGCGCCTAAAACCTATTGGAAAACTATTTTGGTGTTGGTTAAGTTTTCTTAATTTTCAAAAACCCGCAAATGCATATTTCGTGTTTAATGGATTATAAATGAGCAAAACATGTAGATAGCGCCAGCGGCCTCAACGGCAAAAATTTCTGAAATGACTACTATGCCAAGTAAAATTGTGTTCACTCTCATAATTTTATAATATTATGATTTAATTGTTTTAGAATTTAGATGAATGTTAATGTAGGAAGTAGAAATGGAAACCATAATGGTGCTCTCTAACGTTTTATTATTGACTTTGTGCAATGACACCATGTACTGTCATTCAATTGTAGACAGGTATAATATAACAGATCTTCTATTTCATCCATATTTATTTTAAAAAGAATTTAACTCAACTTCTCTAACGCGTAGTTTGTGCTCAGCTAGATAGAATGTCATGTCTAACAAACAAAAGGAAGGGCTCGCACGTTTTTCCTTGAGCTCTATATCGTCGAGTAGGGCACTTTTAGCTGCAGTTCCAATAAAACGTGGAATTTCTAAATTAATTTTATCAAAGTTATTACTCACGCAGTTTTAAATTAACATTTGGTTAATTAATTTTATTTTCCAATACAAGAGGTACTGCATACAGCTGATAGTACGAATGGCCTTATAAATTGTTGAATTGTTGAAAATATTCGGTCTATCTAAACTTACAGGGATTTGAATCGGATTAAACTGACACGGTTATCACAAAAACACTTGTTCAAACTACTATCTCAAGCAAAATTGTCTTCCGTCAAATAATTTTGACTTAAATGTTTTAGAATTTAGATGAATATTATTGGAGGAAGTAGATTATTACAAGTAAACTGTACTAATATTGTTAACTGTACTAATATTTTCTAAACGTACGTATAAATTATCGATATTGTCCTGTTGCTAAATTATTTATAGTTAGACTTGTTGGATGTTATTAAATGTATTAATTTTTCTAAACGTGTGTAGAGATTAGACGATATTGTCTTGTTGTTTAATTATTTATTGTTAGAATTGTTGGACAAATAGAAAATTAGAGCCGAACAGTCATTTCTGAAAAAAAAGTGTCTGAAAAAGGTGACAATAAAACGTTACTACCTCGAATGACTTTAGAATGCGTGGCAGCAGTTGGAGACCATCTCTGAGGGAGAAAATGAGTGTTGCTTGTTTTGTTGTTGCATCTTCTGCGCCAGTGATTACCTCGAATACCTCCTCCTCGCTTCCCTCATTAGACAGTGTCCTCTGTCGTTGAAGTTCATCGTTATGGGTCTGGGTCTCAAACTTTGCGTCAGAAATGAGAGAACGGCGCCTTGCAGGATACCCGTTCTGAAAAAATCAGTACTTTGATACTCGCAAATCACACATAATGCGTTCGCAACTGTAAAAGAACAAAAAGTCAACTTTTTTACATATATCTATGTACATCTGACACAAAAAACATCATGTTCAGTATGCACTCTGTACCACAAACCGAGTACTTTGTAATAAGCACTTCTATAGCTGTGAGACGAAAAGAGTTTTTAGGCTTTATGGATTCACCATGTGGCGATTTACTTTTCAATTTAACAATTCTGATTATCCCACACATGGATTTTGTGAGCTGCAATTTTATCTGGTAAAAATAGTTTTCCAACTAAAACGTAGTACAAAATTAACTATAGAGCCCTCAGTAGAGGGACATATAGCTGCCCCAACGAGATCGACTTTTTTGAGACGGCAAAGATGTATTTTCTGCATTGACACTAAGTTTCTGTGAAAAGCTGCTATCGCATTACAGAGCGTCTGGTTAGTTATGGGTTAGAATTCGATACAGACAGAACTGGAAGGTTAATTTTTAATAGAAAAAACTCTAAACGTGTACAAGTAACAATGCGCATGGGTTTAAAACTTCAAATAAAAATTTAAACTCCGATACGGACATACATGTATTTGAAGGCTGTGAAAAACCACAGGTGGGTGGTTTCAAACTAAACAATGTACAAGAAAACTACAGCAAAATTGTGTTTTCTGCATAACATACATTAGTGATTGTTGTTCTTGAGATATCCTGTTAATGAATTTTAGCTGTTACTGTTGTTTAAGGATCACCTACATCTGAGCGGTGAGCACATTAGCTACAGAACTTTGTCATACGCGAATCTTCAAAACACTGTAAAAAACTAAAATCTGTGCTATTTGACCTTATAATTTATAGGCTGCGAACTTGAAACATGCCCTACCACTGTTTGAGGTATCAACTTCCTGCACTATTCCAGGGCTGAGAAAAAATGCCGACAGACAGACGGAACTAAATAATAAAAAACCTAACTTCATTTAGCAATTACGTGTTACAAAAAAGTGCTTTTGCGGTCACAGTTTCCGAAAATAAATACCTATGTGAATGAAGTTTAAACTTTTAACACGAAAATAGCGTACAACTAAAATGTCAGAAAAATAAGAAACATCATAAACATAAAATGAAACAGTTCAAGTCAGAACTATGTTGGCATCAAAACCGCAGAACATATTACAGTGAAAGAAGAGATAATTTTCGCATAAAGGTAAGGAAAGATAAATTCTACCGACAAATGTTTACAAACAGGCTGCAAAGAAACAAGAATTTTATTGACTCACCAGGTTATCGTTACGCGCCAGTTCAAATAGCTTTCTGATGAATCACTATCGATTTTTTTAAAATTTAAACTATATGTATTTAGTTGCGCTTTTGATGAAAATGGCGCTATATTTGCCGGCTTCATTGTTTATCACAATACTTTGTTGCCGCTGACAAGAAGAAGTTCCCACTAAAAATAAATCAGTTAAATATTTCGAGCATTTTTATAATTATGCAGTTTATTCATACTCATGAAGACAGCCAAAACTTAACACACGAAATTTAGTTTAACATATTGTTAAAATAACTAGTGTTGCGTCTTGCTTACCATAGCCCACGATTCGTTAAAGCTTGAAACTGAGCCGCAGACTGAATGTAGGCTTTGAATCACACCTTTTATAAACCTCAAGGTAATGATTATAAACCCGACAGCTTCATTTATAACCAAAGCAGTTGCCAATTAGTTCGTTTATGAATGTGTATAGTAGATTGCATAGCAACTATTAACATTGTTGTAGACCCATAATGATTTTAGCCAAGGGACGAGAATTGCAGACCAAGGCTTAGACGATGGCTTTGTGTAATTTACAGCCTTACGATAACTGAATAATTTTTTTACAAGTAGCACATAATAATTTTAATAACAGTAAATATTTTTTCCGACACTCACAGCATTATAAAAAGAAAAGAACTTTTGTTGAAACTTTAAGTTATAAAAAACATGTCTCTTAGTGTTTCGACTGCAACCTGCAGTGATCTTCAGTTATAGATTACACAAACGAACAAAGAGTTTTATAGGTAGAGCCTACAGTACAGAAATTATTCTCTAATTATGTATTTACAAGGAAGCTAAAATGTAATTAATTAATACTTGTAGAGAAGAAAAAGATACAGCAAAAGTATAGGTAGGTGTCTGTAAACAAAGTTAAAAGAATTGAACTACTTTGCACATTCAGAGAAGGCTTGTTTTGGTACATAAATAAACTGTTTCATTAATTTATCACAATTATTTTTAGCTTTGGCCATAATGCTGAAATTATTAATATCAGCTTAATGGTCAGAGGCACAAATATGGTCATGAATGCAAGACTGAGGAGGACTTTTTAATTTCTCGTCAGTTCTAGACGAAATATCCAGATGTTCACATATTCTTACTTTAAAGTGCCTGGATGTTTGCCATGGTAAGCAGCATTAAAGCTGCCACACTGAAACCTTTAAACAATACCAACCTGTAAGAATGTGGATATTTTGTCTTTATGCCCTTTCTTTCCATTTAGCGACAAAATACCAACATTCTTACAGTCTGGTATTGTATATAGATTTCAGTGTAGCAACTGCAATTAACCCGGATATTTAGCTATACATGGTTTCGCACCAATCCACATTAATATAAATTAATAAAAAATAACTAATAACTATGCTGTTCATTGTTTTTAGTTCCAGTTTGTAGTAATATTTGTTGCTGGACGCTGCTGGACCCTTTCTACTGCCGTGAACCTTGTTATGGTTTTTTCTCTTATTTTTATCTTAATTATAGTCAATTTTACAACATTTTAACAAAAGCACTAGTCTACATTATTTTATTACGAACGCTGGCGCTGTGAAATCAGAGCCTGGTGAAACTACGTGCAACGGGGCCCATGGCGCTGTGTTGAGAATGTAGACAAGTTATGAAAAAGCACTAAAGCCACTTTATATTTCTACAGAAAAAATGTAGGTACTGTGTTACTATTAAAATACTGGTCACTTTTTGGGATCGCATATTAATTAATTAATAAAAACTAAGTTGTATGTTTTATTATCTATACAGTAGGACTACAAAACTACGCGCAATTTAACTTAGCTTCCAAGTCTTTTATTTGAAAATCGAGTAGGTCTAAATGAAACCACAGACCTTTTCCGTTATTTTGTCATATTTTTATGTTCAGCTTTATTTGTAGATTTCAGTGTAGCAACTGCAATTAACCCGGATATTTAACTATATATGGACTATAAAACGTACATTTTACTTGGCTTCCAAGTCCTTTTTTACAGTAATTTTTATCTGGCGAGGACATGATATTATTTATTTGTAGCTATGGATTGCAGCTACAGCTGCCAGTTTCCTTTCCAAGCAACCAGTTCTTCCAATAAATACATTTAACGCAAAATGTGTGCAATGGCAAAAAAAGAATACTCATGTGCACAATTACTGTGCATTAAAATTCAGATTTTCCTATCCATTTTTTCAAGAGATTTTTAGTTTAAATCAGGTTGCGCATTTTAGCTTTAGTGCTGTGTCTAATAACTAAGTACTGCGAGTAAGTTTCAAATAAAGGCGAAATGCATCTCCGAAATTGCTTTTTGTGGCAGTGTCAACATATAATAACTGCTTGAGTCAGAACACAACACCTTTAAAAATAAAGTAAAGATATAAAATAAAATAAAATAAAATAAAATAAAATGAAATAAAATTTACACTTCACCTATCCTGATTAACACTTGAATTAAGAAAACATTTTAATAGGTCTACATATATAAAAATACACTGTACTTCCTTCCTAATAGATAGTTATTTTCATTGTTTTGTGATATTTATATGGTCTGTGTAAAAAAATGTAATCACAGGTTGCAACTACATGTTTTTTCATAAAAGATAAACAATATTTATGTTATTATTTATTTTACTTTGTCTTGTTTTGCTTTATTTTATTTTATTATAAAGTGTAAGTTCTTCAAATAAAATGAAGTAAATACCAAAAATAATTATAAACTTTTTGTATTTTTTGCAGTTTTTTCATAAATGTCATGTGTTAGAGTTAGGCATTTTTGAAAATGAAGACCTAAGGACTAAATATTAGTTTCAAATTGCTTCTTTCACTATAAACTATGTAGTCATGATACCAAATCTATTCTGAGCGTTATATGAACTTTCTTCTGTAACACAAAATAAGGCGAAACATTACAAGAAAAATCAATAACTAATTTTTGAGGCGAATGATAATAATAATATAATAATAATAATAATCTTTATTTAAAGTCGGCTTTTTGGAATGAAGAATTAAGATAAGCTCCAAATAGCTTTTGGACCGAATATAAATAACAATCTACACCTACTTAACAGAGACTATTATTATCACACTTTTACCCTAAATGCCATGCGCGAGGCAGGGCAACAGCCGATACCATTTTAAAGTTTTTGGTATACCCGGCCGCTGAATTGAACTCATGACCTCCCAGACGGAAAGCCGACGCGTTACCACTAGACTAAACCGGGTGGTAAATAGAAATATGCACAATATAACATACAGTATGTTTGTATAGACTAATCTACCATATAAACAATATGGAGTTAAGTAACTAAAATATGGCGTCTTTTTCAGGCATTCGCACAGTTAGTTGCCGAAAATCAAATTTGCTTTAAAATAATTACGTGAAATATGATCGTGAGAAAATATAGGGCATCTTTATAATCGAGCGAGGAATTTTCCCGCTGTTACTTCCGGGCAAATAATGTTGTGAATAGATAAGGATAACGAGGACGGGATAGAATGTCATACTCTTTCATTGTATGAACTATGTAATTAAAACGAATAAAGTGACAATTTCTTCAGAAAGTTTATCTCTTTCTGTATCATCCAAGCATTAATTGTAAGATATTTTTTACAATTTTAGAACTTAAAAAACCGATTTGAAAGATTTTACCTGCTGGGCATTATCTGCAGTGTGGAGTTGCTTAAGGATATATTAATTTCTCGTTTTTTTTCTTTTTTTCTTTCTCTACCTTCCCCCCTCTCTCTCTCACTCACTCACACACACAAACATACACACACACACACACACTCTTTCGAACAACATGAAAACAAACACAAACTTATTTGGAGTTTCCATAAATCTGCTTCGCAACAAGAAGCAAGGAAATCGAAGACATGTGTGTTTGTAACATGTTAAAATTCGTTTGTAAGAAAAAGCTCATTTTATTTGCAAATTCACACATACATGCACAAGAAACATTATCTGTATCAAACAAACAGAAATGCAAAGATTAGTAAAGAGTATAGCGTAATACAAAAGGCATACATGTATATCTAAATAAAAGTTCGAAAATGTTTCTTTTTTAGATTTGAAAGTTGGCCGCGTTTGTTGGCTTCAGTAAGCACTATGGAGCTGTCGCTCATCTTTCTGATGATACCGAACACGCAGCAATACACCATAAGTACTTAGTGAATCGCATCGTATATTAAAGCACGGGATGGATTATCTTATAGTGCAGAGGTGCTTAGCCACGAGGCTTAAGCATTGCTTAACTTTGTTCTTTGGCGAAAATTTCTATGCATAGAAGTTTCCAACTAACACGAAATGTTTATTTTTAATTGACTAATATAATTTTTGCCGCGCTGATTTTTCTACGTTGTCAGTATATAAAAATATATAAAATGAATTTATTGAATCTCACCAATACACATTTTCAAACATTTTATAAAGCACAACGGCACGCGCTTTACAAATATAAAAACGTCATTTCAAGACAAATATGATTTCTTACTTCGGCGACTTGTTGAAAAATGAGATTAAAATATTTGTTAGTGTAATTAATCTAATGTCTCCATGCCTACAATTTTTATATGGCTTACTGATTTTTACAACTATATTACTTATATATAGAAGCATGTTTCGTTTTGAAAAGCACATTTCGTTTACTAAAATACTTAAATATGTAACTGACGACTATTTTGGTTATATCCCTCATTTAACAATGAAACGAAAGAGGTGGGGGCTGCGACAAAGTTTCAGATTTAGAAACGCATGTTTTAAATATAGTAATCAGGCTTACGTGTTGTTATAAGGTCCAAAAATCAATTTACAGTCTTCTTATTAAATGTACGCTGTAAATATTTACTGCGAAAACATTTCTTACAGCAACACACCACAAACGCATAGCGCATAAGAGCACTTAAAAGAGGAATGTTGTAACAAAGTTACCTCAACGAGAAAATAGCCGAAGGCTCAGCGTTGCTTAACTTCGGTTTTTTAGCGAAACTTTCTATGTTTGGAAGTTTCTCACTAAAAATGAAAACTTGCGATTAATGCTAGCTGAGTAAATCATGTTGTGAGTTTCTAATTACGAATATAAGCGACTTTATTATAAATAACTTTGTCGTGTCATTCCTTGAATTTCTTTCTACGTCAAAATAATTAATAGCACAAGAAAAATAATGAGCGAACGTATCTGGAGCATTGTCTCATATTATTGTGACTAATAAACCGATTATATGTTTAAGAATACAGCGTTTATTGTACTGAACACCATGAATGTTTACCGTCAAGCCGGTTCTCACGCTAACACACTACAAGCACTTAAAAAGCTCGGTCGCATAAGAGTGGAACAGAATAACAGCCTGTTACCCTCAACGAGGTAAACAGCCGTTAAGCGTTGCTTAACTTCGGTATTTTTTAGCGGAGCTTTCTATGCTTGCAAGCTTCCAATAAATATCAAAATTCGTATTTATTTGTAGTTTAGCAATCGAGGTGTCCAACTTTACACAGATTGGGAAACGTCAATCAACCACGGGTGTCCACTTCGTAATAGTCAATCAAGCGCCCATGCAACAATTCTCAGCTGAAAAAAGTTATCACAATGATACGTGGAAAACGTATTGGAATATACTGCGAGCGTCAAAGTCAAGTGTGTAATATTAGTTTTATTTTTCCATCCATGCAAGATTTCTACCACAAGAATCACAGATATTACGACTTTGAAACGTTGTGCTTGGGTACTTGATGCAGACGTATAATAACCGGAAAGGTTAGAAACAGTCAGATTTATTAGAAGTTTCTCCAAACCAAAAACACTAAAGAGTGCCGCTAAAACAGAGAAAATATGAGCTGAACCCTTTCATAAAGTTCACAAGTTTGGCATTTGTTCATTGACGCCCGACATTTTGATGAGAGTTAACAACGTTCAATCTTTTACACAAAATATTGACATAACATACAGTTTTGAGTGAAAGAAACGAATTTTTTGCAATGACTTACCTAACAGTTTCTTGTAGTCTGGTAAGTTTTGTGGAATAATTAACAAATTTGTACTAAACGTGCACGCATTCTTCATGTTTTTTTCTGATTAGTCTGTACGTTTTTATGCTGTAACTCTTGCCAGCAAGCAAGAGTTTGTGAAAATGGGCCAGGTGGGAGGGGCCTAGTCCCGTTTGCCAATCTGTATATTGATAGAGAACCGGCACAAAAAAAACGAATTACAAGTATGAATACCTATTGTGACTGAAGAGTAAACTTAATTTGTGCTTAACGTTGTTAAGATGCGTATATAATTTATTGTTTAGTATAGTATTCATTGTTTTCTAAGGTGACAGTTTACAATCATATTACAAGTCTTAATGCACTATGGCACAGTTTTTTCACAATTTTCTAATGCAAAAATACGAATTACCCTATAATGCAAATTTAATTTTTTGATGACAAGAGTAGTTACAATTAATGGAATAAATCCACAGTTAAGAAAAGAAAAAACATGATATTTCAAACTGCCGCTGTAGTTTATCTTCGCGTGAAAAAAGGGAAATATCACATGGAAATACCAATCCTAATTTTTTGGGGGAGTTTTTATATTGTTAACGCATAAAGATTGCAGGCTTAAAAAGAATACAGACACATACGAGAAAAAAGACAGAAGCCAGCAAGTAAAAACACAAGGTAAAACACAGAAGTGACTAGTGATTTTACACGTCTGTGCTTTTACCTTGTGTTTTTATTGCTGTACTTCTGTGTTATTGTATCCTTTTTTAAGTGTGGCATCTTTATGTGTTAGCAGTATAAAAACTCTGAAATTACGAAATGAACTATGAATTATGTATATTAAGGATAAGATAAGATTAGGCCTATTGTAGGATAATGTTTTAATACTGTGACCCTTTATAAAATTATAGCTGCCTTTCACATCTGTAGCTTTTAATGTTTAAACGAATGAGCGCTTGCTGCCCAATGCAGAGTGAGGAATGCCGATGTACTAAACATTACTTAGTACATATTATTTTAAAAAGGTCTGATTTTCAACGACATGTCGAGTTTACAGCTTCTTCATTCCAGAATCATTTGTTACTGCTGCTGCCATTTGTGAATTCCGTCCCAATTCCTTACAAGCTTATCAGTCATAATCACGTATATAAGAAACCACAAATATCTTTACCTTTCGTGAGATTTTCATTCAAGTTAAACGTATAAATTTGTTTTTCTTGCGAATAATTTAAATTGGAAAATGAAGAAAAATTTATTGCAAATCGGGACGTGTCATATTGGTTAAAAATCCACATTAATTCCTCGTACAACTGACTTATTGTTTAACATGGATAGCAGTAATAAGATGTTGCCCATTGGGCGCAGAACCCCCACATGACTTTATGATATTATCCATGATATATGAAGCATATCTTCTTTAAAGGCTCTTCCCTTCCCAGGCTTACAAATCAGTTTGTTTTTACTCCACAGTCATGTGCTCGTTGTAATATTTATTGATCATTTCATTGCAATTTTCTTTGTTTTGTTACCTGTATTGGCCATTAACGAACTTATATAAAGTCACTTGCTTGCACGATATTGCTAATGCGTAGGCGGCTGACTGAGTGTGTAATGTGAGCTCAATAAATCATCGGTGGTAAAATTTTATGGTTGCTACAAACTCGCGGATTTTTTCTCACTTGCTTCTTGCTAATAGCTTACTATCTGACAAACGAAATTTGGTATGGAGGTCAGGTTATTTTACGCATCTTATTAGCATTAGATCAAGCAAAATGCATCGATTCTGAAACGATCCTAGTAGTACAGGATGAGAGCGCACACGAGAAAGGACATTGCTGATCCCTAAAATATCATCTTCTTTTCTTTAGCATTCAATCCTGATCATGCTGCCAAAATAACTAATAAAATAATTTATTTTTGAAAAAATACTCGTCAATATGTACGTTATAAAAGCAGATGCTACTAGTAATCGTTTTGACCAGGTGTAGCAGGCCAAATTAACCTCTGCTTAACACCTAACTTCTTCAGTTTTCCAACTTTGATAACCATAGAAGATTAACTGCAGGACCAGCTTACACTGCAACACAACAAAAGTACCAGTGGATCTACGTTATGGCTTTTATCACATTATGAACAGTCAAGTTAATTGAACATGATGTTACAATTGTATTATGTTGTTTTGAGTATGTGATTTTATTTTACTGTGTGAACACTATTGAGAAGTGTGCTATTAATCGTTGATTTTTGTGGAGTTTAATATTTTTACTGATTGTAGTTTTCCCGGTTGAAATTCTAAAAGTCTACGTGTTCAGACTTGTGCCCTTATTTTAAGATTTAAGTCAGTTAGCCTTTTCACTTAACTTTCCCTGACAAAGCTGAAACCCCAATAAAATATTGCAAAATTAAGCAATTCTTGTGTATATCACTCAACACTGCTGATATAATGGAGGGCATAATCTGGCCTGGGTGTATGAATTTGTCTACTCTAGGGCCATAATGTACCGGCGGTACAAACTAGCCCAGGTCGCTCTAACCCCGGGTATTGTCTGGACGTACACTATGATCTGTTACACCGGGAAACTGTGGACGGAGACAAGAGGACAGACTTGGTAAATGAGGAGCTCTCCGTGTTAACCGTGTTTGCCATTCTCTGACAAAGTTTACGACAGTGTCTAATAGCTGATAAATAAGCATAGAAAAGACGCGTTAATGAGATTTAAACCCGATGTTGTACCGCATATGAATAGGTAACATGAGGATTTGAAAAACATTTGTCAGACCTATAATGTATTGTTGACATTATTTTTTCTCATTGTTACTTGAAATGACAATCGAACAACACCACGGACGATAATACGGTGTCCATTTCTTGTTCATTAGTTTGATCATTGGGCTTTGTGATTTAACAATATTCCATACTTGACCTTCATACAGTTGAGCATTCATACCAAAGCAAAAATGAAGAATAGAGATATCGTTTTGTGCAGTATAATTTACTTAGAACTGCTTAAAACTTTCGCTGTTGGATACTCAAATAACTTGTGTGATGCTGTCAACCACAGTATTCCCTTAGAAAGCTTAGACGATAAAATGCAAAGTAACATTGTTACCATCAGTCAATATGGTTGCAGTATTCATCTGGTCACGCATTTAAATGGACAGTCAGAACCCGAGTGTTCTGTTCATTGTAGATTTGATTCAAGCGAATTTTTTAACGAAAATGTTACAGAAAGATGGGGTTATAATAAAATGCAACTAGAAGCACTGGACAAGCTATTGCCGAATAAGATGGATATAATTTATCATTTGTATCTACAAGATTACCAAGAGAAAGAGCTGCCGTCAAACTTTTTAGCAGCGAAAACGCTAGACTACTTGAAGTTAAAAAATTTTTCAATTACAAACCTCAAGGATTATGGTATACAAGCCAAAAATGTTAAAGAAATTGGTCTCTTTCAGTTAAATAGTATGATATCTGTTGAACCTCGCGCTTTTGCTCGTTGGAAAAGTTTAGAAGCAATAAATATTTTCAGTGCTGACAAATTAACTAAAGCAGATCTGGATTTAAGTAGCAATCCAAATATTAAAGAATTTAAAGTCGGTCAGACGTGGTTGGAACACATGGCGATGCCAAAACTACACCCAGATGTCTCTACCACAGATGTGGAGATACAGTTGAGAGGTGAGAAAGGTTCGGGTGCTTCGCAGATTTACGCGTGCTGATTGGCGTGTGCTTCAAAAAACAACCGCTTTGTGTCTTATATGTACGGTGTTGATTCTCTATAATAGATACGACACTGGTTTCCTTGAAGCCCTCACCTCAAAACTGATTCATCCAATCTACAAATTAATTAGCTGTATAATATCGTTTTCCAGCAAATACGAACATTGGCATGCCCTATTATCAAATATAGGATTATGTAGCATAATAGTCTAGAGTCATTCATACGTTAATTAATTCACTGAAATGTAATAACCTATGATAACGTCTTGAAGTCATTAGAAGCGCTTCTGTTAGACCAACCCAAATGTAAGAAATAAGAAATTGGAGTTATGATAGCTTGTTATCTACGAGTTAAAGGTCTACGTTTTCTGTGCTATTTATTTCTTAAAACTTTTTAATACTACTAAATTGGGATAAAATATATGAAAATACGTACTATCGGGATAAAAGAGACAAAGATATGAAAGATATCAATTTAGCTTTGAATAATAGTTTATAACTTTACAAAGTTCGCTTCTTACAAACAAAACGAAAAATACAAGATAAACAACAACAGTAAAACTAACTGACTAATTGACTGGCTAACCAATTGATAATGTGACAGACTGAGAGAAAGCAGGCTACCTGACCAACAAAAGATTGGCGGATCATATACCACAGTGATAACTTTTTTCTTTTTAGCTGATGAATTTCGGAACCAAAATACAGGCATATCAGGAACCAAAAAGATAAAGATTATTCTTGCTGGAGAATTGACTTTTTAATCATCCATCCACAGTCACCAATATTTAATGTTGTTGCCACAAGGAATCTCCAATTCGTAACTGAAGGCCGTCAAAAGTGTCGAAATATGATGCGAAATCGTTTATTAACAAAATCAAATATGTTCAATTAGAAAAATGTTGATGCTTGTCAAAGTTTCTTAAAAATGGACAAAAAAATATTTTTATTGGTTTCAGATTCCCCGCGCCTCATTTGTGATTGTCACCTCGCTTGGATCAAGAATAACACATGGAAGAGCAGCAAAGTATGGTGTAAGGAACCCCCAGTAATTCCTCCTGATCGACAAATCACAGTTGACGAGTTTCTTCCGTGCAAACCTAGCTTGACAACAGTTACTAGTACTGCTATGCCGAGCACTTCTAGACCTACCACGGAGAGACGTCCTACTAACAAATTGACCCCTACCACGAAGAAACGTTTTACTACCACTCCTGGATCTAAGGGTACTAAGGGACGTGCGGCACATGTTAGATCCCCAACAAACGCCGTAACATGCATATTATGGTCAACCACTTTTGTCGCCATTTTTGATATTCTTTCAAACGACATGTTTTAGGTGTTTTTCCCAGTTAATAGCCTACTGTTGTTGCCCTGATGGCTGTATTTTATTTAATTTGTCAATCTTGTTTATATTCTATCATTCTTATGGCAATGTTAGGTTATTACTTGGCTATTCCTCTATAAAGTAATATTATCCCGGAGCGCTAACGTCGCGTATTTAGCTTAACACGTGCGCTAATTTTTTTCATTGTCATTTCATTACACTAGGCATCCGGGATTTTTTTAATTCATGTTAGCTCGCAAACGCAGAGGATTAGAGTTACGAAACTTTCAGGGATGATACTTGGAATATCGAGTCAATGGAACAAAGGCTCAGGACGCTGGACATTAGTCAGTTTATTATTATTATTATTATTCAACTTTTCCTAGGCCTTATACTCAGTATTTTCATAAGTATTTAGGTATCGTGGAGTAATACTGTACAACCACACCTGACCAGGTATAGTCAGGTAAACAGGGTCATGGCATTAAGCTCGAAGGTTTACATTTGAATTCTTTCAGTCTTCGTATATAATCTAGAAGAATAGACAATTATATAATATTGAATAGGAAATTACATTGAATGTGTTTCTGTGAATTACGAACGTTTTGCTAAAACTTAATTATACGTGAGTAAAGCTAATCGTTCACGCTAAAAGTGCTTCAGGTTGTACATTACTGCAAATACCTTACTCCTGAAAAAGATACATGTACTTTTCGCTGGTTAGTTAATTATGCAGTTTATCTGAGTATTGAGTATACAAAAAAATTCTAAGCAAAAATGGACTTGTAGGAGAACGTACTTTACTATCAACAAAAAGTTTTGCAGTCACAACTATCAAATTGTTCCATGCTTAGCTCTGTCTACAGTTCAGCATGTGCATTCAGGAGCGTCGTCTCCTACGGGAAAAGTGAGTAAATATTACTGCGAAGTTCAAAATTGCAACAACTGTACAGAGTAAACAAGAATGACTTAGACAGAACTATTATTATCTGCAATGAATATAAATATAGTTTTAATTTTTAAAATGTCCAAGTATTCCGAGATTTAAAGTAAAATCTTTGTATTAAGGTAATGCAGTTTTACTTCACACACTTAATGTCACAACATGAGCACATCTAATATGCGCAGTAACTGCTTGAAGGCAGGTTGGACCGTCTTGTTTATATGGTACAGAGACATGAGAAAGATAATGTTTCCTATATCTCTGATATTGTGGGTATTGTTTGATTGATGGGGCAGAATTTCAAGATGTCGCAAAAAAGGGAGGTGATACTCGACATTCGACTAAAGCATAGTGTACACTGCACACTCAACTCAGTGACCAACTTTGAAGCTTTTACAGAAGAATAGGCGATGAAAACTGACAACACCTCCTAATAATTTGACTCAAACCATCCGTGAGGGCAGGCAGTCCCATCTAAAACCACAGTGAGGTTAGTTGACGATTTAGGTTAGTCATCACACATCAATTGACAGTATCCTTACACAAATTACGTCTAAACACTAAATTGAGTTCTGCGGTGGGACCTTCGTAAACATTTAGCAGATTAACTAACTTATATATATTAATTTTATTCATACATTCCGTTCGTTCCTTCTTTCTTTCTTTCTTTCTTTCTTTCTTTCTTTCTTTCTTTCTTTCTTTCTTTCTTTCTTTCTTTCCTTCCTTCCTTCCTTCCTTCCTTCCTTCCTTCCTTCCTTCCTTCTTTCTTTCTTTCTTTCTTTCTTTCTTTCTTTCTTTCGCTCGTTTGTTCTTTCATTCGTTCTTTCCTTCGTTCGTTCCTTCATTCGCTCTTTCGTTTCGTTCGTTCGTTCGTTCATACGTTCATTCATTTAATTGTTCGTGGTTCATATATCCGTTGGACTAATTAAAAATCAGAACAGACGCCCGTCTGATGGCCTTTCTGATGATTATATTCTTTTATAATTAAATTAAAATCTTCCAGTAACAAATATGATAATTTGGGCAGGTAACACGTTGAGTATTACTCTTTTGTTTTTAGATTATCCCGTAGTTGTCAGTTTTAGTGGTGTGTAATTCACATTCCCTTTTTCTGTTCTAATATTGTTATTATCAATAAACATTTTAAATATTATCGCTGGGTTATTCACATACCTATATCTCCAAATTTGTATTATTATACCAGTTTTTTTTCTTTAAGAACTAACAATTGTTATTTATGAACATGTAATGTTTTATCACAATAAAACAATAAAGAATATCTACCTCGATACTATAACTTTTTGTGATTGGAACTTTCCTCCGATTATCCGCACTGGTACTAGCTTCCGGTTTGCTCATCATTGTTTCCGGTTTGCCTGGAAAGCGATCTCCTGAAGGCGGGAATTAAATCTACCAAGTGAAAAGCATCGAATTTAATGCCAGCTACACTCTGACTGAGGCCTGAGTGATATTTATACCGCTTTTAATAATCAATCAATCAACGATCACGAAACCAGCAGCTTGCTTGACTGAGATCTCGCAGAGTCAGACGCATCTCGTCCAATGTAATAATGATTCACTTGTTAATGTGACATAATAGATTTTCAGTCATTTTAAAAAGTTTCGAGAGATATAAACTTATTAGCTTATTGCTAGATTAACTTCAGAGAAGTATTGACCAATTAATTAGTTAGTAACAAGGAATTTGATCTACCTGTGTAATGATAAGCTATTCCTCCCATCACCATCGCAACTCTATTTTGATACATTTGCTTCACATTTATTCCTAAATTTTCACGTATTCCAATGGCTACATATGCATTCTGACATTTTTCTCATTTTCTAATGGCTTCATATTTGTTCCAACATTTTTACAGATTTCAGAGGTTTCACAATTATTTCAAACTTTCACGTCTTTCAACAGCTTCACATTTATTTCGACATTTACGCATCTTCTCGTCTCTTCATATTTATTCCGGTATTTTCACAGCATCCATTGGCTTCACACTTGCTCAGACACTTTCATATTTTTAAATGGCCTCATTCTTGTTCTAACTTTTCACATTTTTCAATAGTTTCGCATTTTCTCTGTCATTTTCAAATCTTTTAATGGCTCCACATTGCTCAAACCTTTACAATTTTTGAACGAATCGAACGTAATATTAATATTACCTACAAATTTTTGCTTTAGAAGAGCAGTAATGTTCTTTGACGAAAAGCACTCATCAGCTTGTGTAATCCATGTTATTTAATTTCACCGTTTATTTTTAGTATCTGTTTGTTAGCCCTTCCAGGAACTTCCAGTGTCCACTTTTGTTTATTTTAAAAAATAAAGTACTATTTTTGTCGTCGTCGTTGTCGTTGTCGTTGTCGTTCTCCTTGTTATTGTTGTTATCGTTGAAGCCATTGAAAGGCATGAGAATGTTGGAATAAATATGAAGCCATTGAAAGACGTGAAAATGCATGCATTAATGTGAAGGATGCAACAATGTCGGAAACAAGATGAATCCATTGGAGGCTATAACTGAAAAGGCCGAAATAAAAGACGTGAAAACGTGAGAAGCCGTGCGAAGCTATTGGAAGATAAGGCAAAAATGTTATAGGCAATGTCACTGGATGATATGCGAAAGTGTGAGAAATATTGTGAAGTCATTTGAATAAACGTGAAAAGGTCGAAAACGATTTTTAAATGGTTGAAAGCAGAACGAAAAATTTTCAAATGCTAAATCAAGTTACTGCAAGACATGTGTAGGTGTCGAAAACAGTGTGAAACATGGTGTGTGGTATTCGGAGGTTATAAGTGTTGGAAACATGGAAAGTAGCTTAAAATTGGAAAAACATGAGGAGTTTTGAAATAACATGGAAGTGCATATGATGTGGGCAGATGTGCATGCCATGTGGGCTAGTTGACCCGGATTTATGATTTTGAGGGACCTACTCCACCTGTTGATACCATCTCTGATGTTAAATTGCGAATGCAGACAACATTGATGTACTATTTTATTTATCCACTCATATTACGGTAATCTACTCGAGTGTTCTCATATAGCTTGAATAATTTCTTTTCATTACCTGCTTTAAGTGCTTTTGCAAATCGTTCTATTTCTTTTATTCTGATCTATTATTTATAATTACAACAGCGGGACCTACATTTTCCATCTGGCTTGGACAGTTCTGGTGCTCTTCTGCTTTGCACAATCCTGAATGTTGACGAAGCCATCAAAGGATTTAAGAAAGTGAGAGAAATTGATTGCAGAGCGAGAACACGGGAGCAGAGTGAAGAAGAGACAGGGAAGCAGCAGAAAGAAAGAATGAAAGAGAGAGAGAGAGAGAGGGAGAGAAAGAAGAGGAAAGAATGAGAGACAGAGTAAGAGAGACAGAAAGAAAGAGAAAAAAGGACAATGGAAAGCGACGGAGAGAAGAAAGACACAGCGAACAGAGAAGATAGAATTTATTTAATAACGTACTTTTCCCTTGATAATTTTGCAATGCGAAAAGGGGGTAGCTGGCGTCGTCTGTGAACGAACGATGGAACTAAATTGTAGTACTAGTATGTATGTACTAGCCATTTAGCAAGAATTAGCTTATACGCATGCGTGGCCCACAGTATAGGTGGACCGAGAACAAGACCGTCGCCATCATCTTTGGTGTAGTTCACTTTTAATGAGAAAATCTGTTACAACGTAGTGTCCAGATCCTCAGAGCAGAATATGTGTATATAATATCAGTTGAAAATAATTTCGACCGATAGGTGTCACTACGGCCTTGCAGTGTAATTTTAAATTTACATCTGCCACTGTAAGTTCTTTGGTTATTTGCGTTTTGTAGAATCTAATTACAAAATTTCGTTGAAATTAATTTAATAACACGCGAAAATTTGCGTAAATTGAATGATGCAGCGTTTGCTCGTACATGTTTTGTTTGTTCGCCAGTCTGTGCCTAATCATTGCTAAAATGATTAGAGTTGCCCATTTTAAGAATTCATTGATTGTAATTTTGAATAAACAAGTGACTCTTAACTTGTAATGTTAGAATGAGGTAAAATGATAGAAAAGGGACGAAGTAACGCCATTATTATGGCGAAACAAAATTATTAAATTGCACTTATGCACTGTATTTGAGCAATTATGTAAAGTAAAGACAATAATCCATTAAATTCAAATCGATTTTGACACGATTTTGATTTTTATAGCAATTAACTGTGAGTATGTGCAACCGACTGTGACAACATGTTGCGAATTTTTTTCACATTAAGCGCTTTCATCTAAAGCTAAATTCTTTGTCACAAATACTCTATGTAAGTGACAGGCTTTAGAAGTATAACGCAACAATTAGTAGAGGTAAGGTGGAACATGTAAAATTGGAAAATTTAATAAAATTGGGAAAAAAGGGAAAAAGAAAAAGATGTCTCATATACGCCTTTAAGTAAGGCTAATCATAATTTCACCAATACTTCTGTAACCGACATAATTTTTCAATAGAAACTTTAAAGATTCAGTACAGTTGAACAAAATATTCTTTTCAATGAAAGGTTTTTTCAAGCAAACACTAAAAATAAACTGAAAAGTTTTTTGGTTTGGGATGAAGCTATGTAAGAACAATATATAACTGAGTTTAATTTGTAGTTGAATGCGTCAAATACTCATCAGTGTACATTTTTCGCTAAGCTAACGAAGTACTGCAGTTACAAAGTAAAATATCTGTGCAGCTTTGACCTTCCTCTTTTTCATTTACTTACGTCTTCGCAAAATTTTACGAAAAAAAATTTTGTTACTCTCATTTAAATGATGAGCATTTGTGTAAACTGTGTCTTTACTCAGACAAATGACAGCTAAGAATGTTTCACTTTACTCCAACTTCCCCTACTAGAAATCTGTTTGCATTTACCAAAATATTTACCGGTTTTTGTGGAATAACGAATTTATTTATTTACTTGTTTATTTATTTATTACTTACTTTTATTCAGTCAATATTTGTGCTTTTAATTTTTGCTTGTGGAACAATGGGAAACAACGGGGTGCAGTTCTTTATAGTTTAAACAGGGTAAAAGCGTCACGCTTGCTACACGCTCACTAAAATCGCAGTCGAAATAACGCTTCTTTGATCTAACCAGTTTACTAACTTGTTATTTACTCTAACATTAAACCTTGCATTGTGGGGAAGAGACGCCGTCCGTCTAATCTCATTGTGACGGGCAGGATGAAAGCTCTTCTCATTTCCGGAGGTACCGAGAGCAGCTAAGAGGGAAGCCAGTGACATTTAAGAGAGGCTGCGGTCGCCATAGCAACCGTAGAAACGCCAAGACGCTGCAAAGCCGCAGTGACGTGTGTAATGTATAAATAGTTGTTTTGGTTTGGCAAAGAGATGTAGACATCGTTTAACATCTGGCAGCTGAAAAAACGCACTTACAGGTGAAAAAACGCCTCGCAAGAGGTATACAATGATTTTCTGTACATGGCCAGGATAGCCTAGCATTAAGGTAAGCTTATAAACTCCTTATTAGATCAAGTCGCAATTGTTTTACCTGGTGTTTTGCAGAATTTGCGCAAAAACTGCGACATTTTTTAAAAGAAAAACATGTACGATTTTGTGATTTAATTTCTTTTCGTCACGTAGTCATATTTGTGGTGGTAATAGCACGTAAATTTCAGGTGTTGCATAAAATTTTCATTTAAAACTAATTATATTATGATTATAATAAACATCACATATGTTGACCCAAACATAGATACGTTTTTACACAATCCGACATTCTGCAATTTGGTAATTGTGGTGAGACTGGAATCTAGCTAATTATCAAGGGCAATGATTCTATAAGATGAGCTCTGAACATGCCAAGACATGCTTTTTTTCAATTAGCACCCAGAGGTGGTCACCGATCTCGGCGCTGCGTACTTTTCAAAAACACGAAGTACCCACATTGAAAACTCTAGTGTTTTCCTCGCGCCAACCAGTTTATACTTTTCTTACTAAATAAAGCCACAAATCTACTTACTTTACGAAAATCGCATATTGCTATATTTATTTTTAAGACAGGATATTAGTACCAAATACTATTGTCACTCAGGTGTCGTTTAATAATTACACGCGTTCTTTTTTGCAACTTCTGACGTTTTTCTCGCAATTTGGTCTTATAAAAAAATCACGCGTGCCTTAAGAATAATGAAGTGTGTTTACTGCAAAAAACTGCACTCATTTGTGAAAAGACGTGTTGTTTGGATAGATTGAATACCTTAGCTCCACCTTCATTTTCCTGACTTCATGCATGTATTTGATAAAACGGACGCGTCCTTTTCTTGCCAATAGACGCGTGGTCTCTCGAAATTTGATTTGACAAAAAGGACGCGTCCTTTTCTTGCTAATGCACGATTGGTTTCTCGTAATGTGACTGGATAAAAAGGAGGCGATCTTTTTTTTGCTAATACGCGTGTGGTCTCTCGCAATTTGATTTGACAAAAAGAACGCGTCCTTTTCTTGCTAATGCACGATTGGTTTCTCGTAATGTGACTGGATAAAAAGGAGGCGATCTTTTTTTTGCTAATACGCGCGTGATTTTCTCACAATTTGATTTGATGAAAGCGGCACGTGGAAAACCGTTGTTTGTCACATAAATTTAAAGTAGCTTTATGAATTTCTGCACATTATTGGACCATATGGTACTTGCCTTGACACCAAGTATAGAGAAATATTGCCCCAGATGAAAGCCTTTTAGGTACTAGATTATCCCTGGCTTTCTTTTTTTGATATTTAAATTACTTTTCGACGCAAGTTTATGTAGTGTTTGACAGCCAACTATAAATATTCACCTCACATAGTAATTATAATGTATAAGGCATAATATGGATTGTAAACTGATGAACAAAAACCGGAAAAAAAGCTATGTAATGGAGCTGCCAAAAACTCGAAATTCAAACGTTGCTTAGCATTACCAGTTCATATGAAAAAGTTAATTCGTAAGGGACTTAATACGATTTACAGATCGCACAAAAGATGCTGGGGCGCGGTGTATTGTAGTTAAGGGTCTGTCGTTGAGTTATTAGACAAACTTGGTAGCCAAGTACATGCCGTGATCACTCACTATTCCATATACGCAAAGACGATTCGCTATTTACTTGTTCTTACGTTACAAATATACTTTCTTTCCTTGACGAATTTTTTATCATACGGTCCCTATTAATCAATACACGTAGTTAAAATAAAGTACTTTTTATTGCATAATATCTAACTGCGTTTTGAAAACGATTTATTAAATTTTCTATGAATTTCTTTTTCTATGAAATAACGGTTCCATGAAATAAAATATCTTTTTTCATGAACTAAAGGAACCATGCAAAAAATTCTAAGAAATGGAAATTCCGGAAAAAAAATCTTTTTTGGAAAGATTTTTTCTGGGGCGTAATTTTTCTGTAAAAAAAATTCTGTGAATTTTTTTCTGGCAAAAAACTTTTCTAGGAAAAAGCACTTCTGGGAAACGAGTCTATCTCGTTTTTGACATCGACGGATTTAAGAATAGGTAAAAAACCTTCCCTTACATTCATCCTCAAAACATAAATCAAGTTAATTTAGGAGCTGTTCTTGTGAATCATTTCAAAGCCTTCCATATCATTCCAATGCAGAAATAACCGTCAGCAGAGGGGCAGGTAGAATATAATAAAATATTTCTGGGCTACGAAAGGGTTTGTCGTCCACTCTTTTCCCAAGCCTAGATCATTGTGGGTAACAATCAGGCTTTATATCAGTTACACTTCTCCCTGACATTAATGGAGTAATTTCATTGAAGCCAGTGAAGGTTAGGTTTTGTTTCCGTTTTAAGAGCACGATCACGTGAACAAAGCCGGAAAGAGTTAACATTTAGCACATGTTAATAGCGTGCATATGGAGCGTGTTATTAATCGACGGCTATATTTATTGCGTCAGATGACGTCAGCAGTTATTCATAAATTGCTGAAACTCTCTTGGCTGTCTTCTACCTTCCGGTAAATGGGCTAATAGATATGTCACTAGGCGAGAATAATTGAGTTGAGTGGATGCAAACTGTTCGCACTAGTGCACAATAGATAATGTCATATATGTATATGTACGTTCTTGCAGTAAACAGTTTTTGCGTGTTTGCTTGACAATGTTTGGCAGGGCTTCATATAATAGCCCTCAACTCACAGTATTTATTATATATGAAGTGTGGAATAGCTTTTAAGCAAACTAGTTGTAATTTTGCGACGCCATTATGACTCGAGATTACTCAGGAATATAATGCGGAGGTTTTATTTTAAGCCGTTTAGTTTACTGCCTTAAGTTACGAAATGCTAATACTGCAGCTTTATTTGGTAAACACTTTCGTTCTCAGGGGGCCTAAAACTAAAAATAAAAAATACAGAAAATAAACGATGGCTTCAAAACGCCTTCACCTTTATACACCTGCTCGCCTTCGGTGTGCATGTATGTAATTTTCAGCTTACGATACCACTGGGAGTGAAAACTTCTGTTAATAAATTGTCCTCCTAATCCTTAAGGATTTCGAAGCATTATAGTTTTAGTTTATGTGGCAAGCCTCAAGAGTCTCAGAGTTATGTATGTTGCACATTTTTACCAGTTTTGTGTACCGATAAGAACATTATCTCCCTGTGAATTAATACTTATTCAAGAGAACCATGGATAAAAGCAAATATGGAAATTTTTAACATTGTGTAATTTGTCACCAAAGACGATTTAATAAGGTGTTAAATCACACGTACAACTTCAACAGCCAAAATAAAGAGCAAATAACTGACGCAAATGTCGAGAAATACTTAGATAATTGCGAGAGCATTTGCTAGTTCTCGCTGAAATGAATGTCCACAAATTAAACCTAATTGGGTTCGCACTCATCGTTTTTTGCCATTTATTTTTTATTAATTCTCATTTATTATTTCTTGGTTACAGCATATATTATACATCTGTGCACTAATTAGGAATGAATTTATCTTAAGGAAAACATTTTACAGCCCGAGTTAATATGTAACTGCAGATACATTTATCATACTCTTTTATATTTGAACCAACTGATTCATTGTATATTTGTTTATAGAATCATCATTACAAAAAACGTACATAATGTGAAAACAACAAAGACCAACCAGAATGTTGTATGATCAATGTTGAAAGAGACGTTTTCTGAAGACAATATAGTGTTCAAACGTAAAAGACGAATAACAATTAATTCATACAAGTGGTAAAAATAAATATTGCAATAATGTTAGATAAATGAACTGTTATGTAATTCTTTACACAATGGTACCTGGGTTTTATACAGAAAATAAATAAATTTCTAGCGTATGAAAGGCTGATTGAAAAAATCAAAAGTGGATGGCAGAAAACACAGGGAAAAAAATTGAATATTTTTAAAAACTGTTAGTTTGTCATCGTTAACGTGGACATTTAATGATTCAGAGCTTTTCATTTCCGATTTGGTTGAGTCGTAATAATTACAAATTCGCTCACGCATAGGCATTTTGTAAGGTTTGTGATATACCGATCGGATTCGCTGGCCAATTTATGAACGCTGATCCCAATTTGTTGCAATTTATAATATATTTCCTTGTGGCGTTGAGTGATAAACAGCTTTCGTGTAGTATGCCTGTTTGAAGGTACGGTATATCCTTATCTTAGTTTGAGCTTCGCCTCTGTTTGTATCCTTTGCCTGATGTCAATTATCTAATACTGCCACCAATAAGTTCTTACGAAACGTTATTCATTTTTAAATATTTAAAACTGTGAAAAGCCAGAATTGATAATTCTAATGGTTTATAGACGGGTACTTGTTTCTAGATAAGCAAATTACACAAACTATTATTAGGCGATTCCTAGCAATTGGAAACCCTTCGTCTTAGCTCAAGTCGTTTCAAAAACAAGTTGTTTCTAGACATCCATATTTGCTCGTACTGTTTGAGCTGCATACCTTGTTACCAGTCTTTACTGTTAGGAGAAACAATGTCGAACGGTAAACTGATACGAATGCCAACAGACCAATAGGTAAACCGATACGCCATAAACAAACAAGCTGAGTCAAGTCGACATTGATAACTGTCATATTACATGAAAGCTATTTATTACTCAACACCACAAGGAAATCTCTTATAAACTGCAACAAAACCACCAAATTATCAACCTGGCTTCTCGAAAATATTGGGCCCTCTGTTTTTTACCAAACAATATAATCACTTCAAGTGCTAACCATATGACAGTTTGGCAATTGCAGATATTTAGGCAGACAAGGGAACAGCAAATACTCCTTTAAGTTCTAATATGCTCAATTTTCGCATGTGCGTACTCAATTTAAATAAAGGTTCTATCGGTGGCCGTCGGTCGCTCAATGATGCTACATTTGGCAAGAGCTTCATATACATTATACATATCCATACTGGTTTTACACAGATATCCACGGATGTATCCATATCCATATAAGTGACTTCTATTTCCTAGTGGGATTAAAAATGTAGGAGACCAATGGAATAAACGTACGTAATTAGTTAAACCAAAATTCAGTTTTCATCAAACACATAAACGTGTATATACTACAGGACGCAAATGTTGTAGCGAAATACATTGTCAGTTTGAATTGAACGGTGTTTCCCGTACATTCAGCTAACCCTTAACACAAAATGAAACTCACAACAGTCAAACAAACAGTCACAAAGTTACCATAGCTTACTCAGCCAGTCTTCGTCTACCTCCTCAATCTCCTATCCATTACATATCGTTATTGTTCAGCCTGTCTGATTGCCTGACAGAGCAGTTGAAGTTGAATATACTAACTGCTAAACTTAGTCACTTGCATTATTAACTGTACCGTCGTCATATCATTAAGCTTCATTCTATGGCAAATAAAATAGATTGTTATTTAAAATTAATGATCCACCATAACTCTATTTAAATCACATACAGATATCCATGGACATATATCCACGGTCTAAGTGTGATATCCATATCCAGAGGATATCCATATCCACACTTCAATTTATTTCAGTCTCAAAAGCGTCCATAAGCTTAGTTGCACACAGGAAGTGATGAAAGATAAATGAGAGTTACTAATTAATAAATTAAAAAAGTGAAAAATGTGTAGATAGATGAAGCATAACACGGAGGCCTGCACATTTAAGAACGTCTAAGAGAGTTTTGATATATAAGAGTACATATTATATCCCTCCATCTGCTGTAAAGTTTAGAGGTACGATACACCTCAGACAGCCTGAAGCAACTTAGATATCTTATCAATATCCATATCCAAGCAACCCTGGCATTTAACATTATGATGTGTGTGTGTTATTGAGATCGACATGCAAGTTACAAGCACTTTGAGGCAAGCGGGACGCATAAGGCTAATTAAATAGATTGTATACAAGCAAGTAGTTTGGATCCATCCTATTGTCGTTGTTTTTGGTACGAGGACAATGGCCGCACGTTGAGATGATGCAATGGTTGAAAAATGAATAGTTATCTAAATTACACTTAAGCAAACGTAATGTTTCTCAGATTTATCAACAACTCGCAGAAACACGATGAAACACGTATGCGCGCCTGTACGGCTTACAGATTTTCCCTTCCTAACATGCTACTTTAGGGTGTGCTAGCTACATTTCAGCTACACCAAAGACCGCCTGGATATTATTATTAAAACAATTTTTGTTCATCTTAAAATAATTAAGTAAAATAATGAAAGATAAACTCTTAAACACTTGTAACCTTGATTAGATAAGACGTTCAGCGTTCACGGCGTGGTGGCGTTCTAAAAACAAACGGCTTCAAAACCATAGATCCAGCAATACAGGTTCTGTTGAGGTCTTCCACCAAGACTGTTCACAAGTCCAGTGTTGTTGAATTGGAAATATATTCACTGTTACGTTCAGTAAATTCCCACTAAAGCTAACTCGTTTTATTTTTTATTTTGTATTTTTTCTTTTAACGGCATCCACATGTGTCAGATATCGCTATCAAATTTCTCCGCTTTGAAACTCGTGTTCTCATCCATCATGCATCAGGTGCAGAAAGCTTATGAAAAAGGAAAGCCGCGAAACCAACTTGATTTACTCTGCACGACTCATTTGAGGCGATGGCTTCAATAATATATGGCTGCAGCAATCTCTTTTAACTCATTTAGATTCTTTGGATTTTCACGTTGGTGCATGCAGTATATGAGTTAGAAAAAAGATTTAAAGAAGAGGTTAAAATTAACGATAATTGCAACACAAATATATTATCTAAAACAAGAAAGCTGCACAATGTTGTTCCAGCAACGAGCAATAAAAAGTATGTGTCATCGTTGCATCGTCACCACTATCACAATCATCATTACCATTACCGGCGGCAGCACCAGAAGAAACAACAACAGCAAACGAACAGTCAGCTCTAACATTTCCGTCATCGTCTCATCGCCGTAATCGTTTGTTATCGCCATCGTCTTTATTGCAAAACCTTTTAAGTATTTAATTGATTAATTGCACTTATTTGCCTTAACTCAAATGTTACAAGAATTTTTAACATCAGTGAGTGTTTAGTTAAAAAGTAAAAAGCAAGAAGAAAGTTTAGCAAATGACTTCCATAAATAATATGACAGCATGAACAAGACTCTGGGATACTGCGAAGTTGAGGGCCATGACACTTAGTATCGACATTTAGTAGTTCACAACCCAGTTTTTGTGATGAACATTGAAGTCTCCAAAGGCCTTGATATTTGCTGAAGGCGACGACGAAGAGCTGCATCAGTACTTTGCGATACTGCATGTAGTACTATGCCAATAAAGACTGGACAGATAGAAATCTGTAGAGAAAACAAACAGCCATTATTCAGCCATAATGGAACTTAAAACTGTTGTAGCTGATTTTCGAGCCGGTATCTTGCAAGCGATTGATAGAGAATCTAGAGTAGATACAAAGATCCAGAAGTAGGAGATCTAGAGTAGAAGAAGAACAATCGAAACGGTGGAAAAGAGTATCCTGATGCTGCGTAAAATTCGACTGAGATTTTGTCATTCAATAATGTCTCCAAAGGTAATAAAATGCCAACTGACATAGAGCTTTCTGAAACAGAAAATTTTCAACATCAGTAAATTTGGATGGAACACCTTTGATAATGCTGAAGCTGATGTTATCATTTTTCTACTGGGCTGGTTTTCTTTGGCCACATAAGGTTTGCAACTTTCTAATTTGGTTTTTAACAATGCTTAATACACTTGCATGAGGAAAGCATTAGGTGGAATAGGCACTCTTTTCTAGTTAAACCTTGAAGCAACAAGAAGCCGAAAGAAAGTTAACTTGTTTGGATTTGTATAACTTGCTACATTTTAGAACTTAGATTTGAACTTTGTTCCTTTTACATTCTTTCTGTTAAGACTTTTACTAGCCAGCTCACTATCTATTTAATTCTAAAGATTGACGGACAGTATAGAACGATCATTGTGGGTCACAAGATACTGGATTATATTATGCGCAGCTAGTTTGATACTGACATTTAGTTTTCCTGTGTGTACAGGGAGCAGGTGGATGTTATAATGTTAGGTTATTATTTTTCTGTTTGCCGAAATAATAATAATCTAAATTATAGGTCGGCTTTGTATGACGTCATTATACGTTACGTGACACGACTTGTGAACGGGCATTAGGCTCATTAGTAGCGGCTCTGCAGGTAAACAACAAAAATAATGATGTAGAGAAATATAATACAGCTGCAAACGACTTAAAAGAGAAACTCGTGTATCTGCTGTTGTTTACTTTAGTAATGATGTTGTTTTTCTTCGATAAAAGTCAAGTTCTCCCCCTATTCTTTCTCGGCATCTCTGTCTCTCTCCCTCATGTGCGTGTGTTTTACACAAATATACTAATTTTTTGTTCGATATTTATACTACTAACAAATTTTTAAAATCTCAAACATTTTTACAAATATTAGGGTAGCAAATGTTAAAGGTTTATTGTTTGATACATAGCAATGAGTGGCACGCGGATGTAATATCCAACCATGTGTATATTTGCGTAGGTACATCACGTTTGCACTCTTCTAAATACTATATGCGAAGGTTGATGATAATGGCAGTGCTAACAGTCATTAAGACCACTATAAACTGATCTATAATGACGCCATTGGGCATCAGGAATTATTTCAGGAAACGTCATTTGACACGCGCTAAATCATGAGGTCGATGAGTACCGAGGAAAGCCTATAAGAGCTGACAACTGAAAATTGCGACGAGGAAACGCAAGTTATTTATAATGGCGACAAGCGAGTTTAGTACCACTCCCGCTACTGAGTAAGCAAGGCTGAATATAGGTAATAATAGCGCAGGTATTAATGCCATAGGTAACAATGGCGCAGTAACTATGGCACCGGAAAAAAGGAAAGCTTCAAATCAACTCATATTTTGTTAAAGTGTGCACTTTTTCTTGTGGAATCAACTGATTGCAAGTTTTTCCCACACGTTTCTCGTCGTTTACTTAAAGTTCCAAATATTATGGTGAGATGACCGTATATTTGTTTCGATTTTTGTATGTTATATTTTTATTACTTGAAAAACAGGGCCTTTTTGTAAACGAGCTATTTTTAGAACGAAAATTCCTATATAAATGCTTTTTAAGTAAAATAAACAAACAAATAACTTATATTGAAAATACTGGAACCTTTCCTGTGGCTGTGCGGTTAACTTGTAAAATTCTCAACTGCAGTTGTGCCGTAAATGTTTGAAAACTAATGGATCCTCGTTTTTTTACACTCGTAAAATAGTCCGTTTGCTCCGGATTCCATACACATCAACGATTCTATTAGTTTATTTCAGGTAGATTTATAGCATCGGGAAAGAGAAAATAAATTGTGCCTCCTGAATGGGAGCTATATAAATCCGACTATTTGCAAACCTACGAGTGCGAAGATAACAAAATTAACAGAGATCCTAAACTGAGCTGGACAAAAGAAAGTAATCTAACCGCTGCCTCTGAGTGGAAGATTGCTTTACCTTCTGAGCAACAAAAATCGAATAAAAATCCACGTTTAAACCGCTTTTTTCAAAATGGTTGTTGAACTCCGCGATCTTAGTTGCTTACCTGCCTGTTTGTTTGAGGAAATTCGGTGAATGAATGTTCATCTAATTTCCAGTAAGTTCAGTTCGCGAATGTAGCTTCCTTTGTCCTAGCTGTAATATAGTCAGTAGGTCTACCGGTTGGCCAGTAGGTTAGTTTATTGATGTACTGGGTTGATTGGACTGACTTGATGCTTTTTAGTGGCGATATCTATTAAGCGACTATAAGTAATTGTTTGCAGGTCAAGAAACATCTTGCTGAACCAGTTAGTTCTTCGGCAACTCGCGGTGTTGATCTGTCGATCTGTTGGTGAAGGACACGAAATATAGATGATATGTTGACGTCGCGAAGCCACTTCGCTCAAGCGTAATAACTATCTGAATTACTGTAATAGTTAGTTCTGAATGACGTCTCCATTACTGGCAGCTCATCAGGGACAGATTCTTAACAATCATAATCTAATGGAGCATTATAATAAAGGCTAATGTAATGCACTGCATCGTGTTTGTGCAATAGTTATGATATCCTTATGGAACTGGCGCACAAAGGTGCGAATTCGAACAGCCAAGCAGCTACGTTGTGTGAATGATTATTAAGTGTATTCACATTAATATGGTTTACTAAAACAACGATTTACTCACACATGTCTTTTTATTTGCTGAGATGTTTGAACAGGCAGGAGAACAGGGAGAAGAGAGAAAGGAAAAAGACGAATTTTTAACTCGCATTTCGCGAGGACTTGTCACGAAAATGAAACATGCAGTATTTCTACCAATCAGAGGACGCATAGTTTCTAACTGGCGGCAAAATTCCTTAAGAAAAATTCCTCATAAGGCACCTTATGTGAAAGGCACCATAGAAAGCAATATGATCCATTTTCGTGAGGAATGCTACAAGGAATTTTTCCTTAAGGAGTTTTGCCGCGCGTCCTCAGTATGAAATGGGCAGTATATCAGACAGAGCCATAATTTCAATATATCCTGCTCTATACTGGCATTCGCTACAACTCTCTTGGCGACCGTATTAATGGAAATTTATTGGCTAACGTAAGCTTAATGTAAGAGCAAGGTTTTACATAAGGTTGTAGAAGGATAATGGGTAGTAAATGTGTTAACTACGTAGGTGGAGACTGCATTATGGAAACGATAACATTTGATCATTGACATCCTCTTTGCTGACGCAGTACAACGAACGAGCTATGTTGAGAATAAGTAGAAATTTAGAAATTGATGTTTGGATATTAATGAAGTAATAAAATAGATACTGGCGCAGAACGTGTGGTGGTTGTTGGTTATATATTACGCAGTGTGCTGCTATCTATAAAATTATGAAGGGCAGTAACTTGCACTGTTCTTCTGCATTAGATTGTAAGAAACATTATTAATTACTAAATTTCGCACTAAAACTTGCTTGTCCTTAAATTTGATTAATTATGCCAATGTAACAAATACATTGAAACCGGAAATGTATCAGTCATGGTTTAAATTGCATCACGCAAAAACTCATTAAGCAATCCCCGGAGCCGCGTATTCGAAACCTCAACGACATTTTGCCTGCATATTTTCCTTGTAAACATGATTGTAAGATAAGTCCTTACAATCGTACATTAATTAGCTATAATTAATATACTTCAGTCATCGATATGTGACTAACTCTTGCATAAAATTTCGTTATGTAATACCATAATTTTGCCATAAAGGTAGTAAGGTCATATTTTACTTTTGTTGCAATAAATTTGTTACAAGATCTTAATTTCAATGAAAACACATTTAAATCTTATAATCTTGCCGAAAAATGAAAATGCAAGCAAGTCGATATTGATTCTGTTAGATTTGAATTAGTGACCTATGGATAGCAAGCCCAACACAACATCATTGTGATCAAGGGAGATTCAATTCACTCCCAGTAGCTCACTACTATAACCAAAATTCATTGATTCGAACTCCAGTTTCGATTTTTCGCTCTTTTCTTGTTTTCGCCACGTTCGGTTTCTAAATTTGGTATTATTGTCAATTCAGTCCATCATGAAGCAAGCTACTCGGCGTCACTCACGTGACCTTTGTCTGAAAATAAATTACACGCAAATGTTAGAATCCTATTACCGGCTGACATAATTAATAATGAAAAAGAGTTCACCTTAATCTCCTCTGACTTCCTGATTAGATATGCAATTAGACATCTCCTTTCTTATAATATCTTCAATTTCAATCAACTTAATTGCTTTATGAAGCATGAAGCCATTAATTAACTCGCTCGATATGACTGAGGCCTTTTATGGATCTATTACAGGAGAAGCCTTATTAATGCATTTAACCGGTCGATTAATTTTGAAGATTAGTCGCATAAATTTTGGTGAAGTAGCCTAGATTGGTGTCACAACGCTATATATATGCTTTGTCTTGCTTAGGAAATTTATGTATACTCACTGGATGCACTATATATTTTACACTATATACACATTTCTTGGAATATTCAAAAGAAAAAATTCAAAATAAAAGTTAGACAACGAAATTTGTCCCGAGTTCTATCTCGACCCGCATTCGGATCAACTGCAGACGCTTCATTAAAAGAAAGGGTGTGCCACCAATTTCAATTTATTTTTTCAATCGTTTGTTTATTCGTTCGCTCATTCATCAATTAGCCACTCATTCAATCGTTGCTTTCTTCAGTTTGCTTATTCCTGTTGTTCACTCGTTCGTTTTTATTCGTTTAGGTACATCAGCGCAGTTTAGTATGATACACATCAAAATTTCGAAAATAATAGTTGTTAATTATCTAAATCGGCGCAAGTTGCGATGATTTATGGAGGTCATAAGGACTTTATTAAACTAATCTTCCAAATTAGGTAGTAAAAGCAAAGTCTATTCTCCCATTTCAATTATTCGTGCAGCTTGCCTTGACAAAGATTATTGACTTAACAAATACCACAGATTATACCTTTTCATTTGGCTTTTTGATAATTTATTAGCGTATTTAAATTCGCAAAATAGTACAGTCTTTATAGAAATCGATAGTACGTTCAGCAGTTTAATAGGGGATGTACAGAACATATCATGAGTGGCAATGGATGCACGCTTATTAACCAAAGTTAAGCAATGCCGAATCTGATAAGCAAGTAGATGGATTCGACGGTCGTCTTCGAAATAGGATCCATATAAGCCTTCTAACCAGATAGGGAATTTCAAGCAATTTTTGTAGAGTAGGACAAACGGATAACAACACATGTGAATGCAGTAACGAATTTCAAATGTCGAACAATAGATACTTGATAAATAGATGCAATAAAGTAGACACTAATCGACGAAACATCTGTTAAATAAATTACGGGAAGAAAACGTTACCAATGCATCTCTAAAAAGAAGATGCATTATTTAAAGCTTTTGTCAACTTTGTAAATGATAATTGTATCTTAACAGCTTGCAAAATGGTAGAAAAAGCTCAAATTTGTAGCTTAAACTTCGTAAATTTCAGCATAACCGTAGCAAACAAAATTTATATGGCTTAATACAACATTTAGAGAAGGGCTTTGTACGTACTATAATTTTAACTAAATAAAATATATGTATAAATTGTAGAAAATTAAATTTTATGTAGTGCTGCTTATTAACTTCAGTAAATTAATCAGAGTCTATGTTATACTCGGAGATAATTATTATAATTATTTGAGTAAATATTTTGCTCCCACTTTTAAAATATTAAGGCTTGTCAATTGTTAATTGCGTTTAATTGCGTGGCTTTGTTGTGTAATTAACTATAATGCGCATAGATGTCTTACATGTATAACTGAATATTGTGCATACAAGTAGAGAGTTATGATCAGTTATCATCAACGTCATTACCGTTATGAACTGCCACTGTTCATTAACTAATATTTATTGAGATTGTTGAACATTAGTAAACATTAGTTGATGCCCAATAAAACTCACATTAGCGTATGGCGATTTATCTTCCAAGAAAGCAGACAATGATGAAGTAAAAAATCTTCCGTATGCTATTCATTAAACAAGCTAAGCAAGCAAATACACAATTGATCGAATTGCTACGATTTATCGTGTACTCATATTTTAATCAACAATGTCGATATTTGCAAGAAGAGGCCTTGTTTAAAAAGAAGCAACTTTACTGCAGTATAATATTTCATTGCTTTAGTTACAAATACATGTTATTCGTTTTAGAGAGTATGTGAATTATTAAAGATAGGTTGTTGTAAACCGGTTCGGAATACGGAACGGGTAATTTTTTCGTTTCTTTAAACTATAAACATTGTGATTCTTTTATAAGTACGGTAAAATATGGTAATCCTTTTTCCATAAAATATCACCAAGTAAATCTTCCATTTCATTTCTGAATAAACGAATTTTATATGGCAAAAAAGTAGCTTACATGCAAAACTATAAATGTTTAGTTCGAATAGGCCCAACAAACAAATCTCCCTTGACTCGTTGTAACGATGTAGTCTAAATGGGTGGTCCGGACTTAAGTGTAACCCATAGGTAAAGAATAAAACACTTAGACGAAAACACTGGGAAAAACTACAGAATTAATATAACAATATAACAATTTAACGAGCATCTGGAATGCATTTCAAAGAAAATATTAATAACAGAGAATAAGTCTGCTAAGATAAAAAACCAACATAACGTTTTTTCACCAGTCCTGTGTCGACATCACCAAGCGACTTTCCCCTGCCTCCATCGCCGCCTCCATCAACGTCATCTCTGTGGCTCCTCACCAGCAGGATTCGACGAGAAATGGTGCACCATAGAACGGTTGGCTACTTGACTTCTTTCAGTATCTGAATACGTGAACGACGTCACTAAACTTTGACGACTCCTGATGACGTCCTCGCCTCTACCTATTTGACTCTAAAACAGGGTATCATTCGCCCTCCTGTAGTCGTTACAATGTAAGGATCACCAATTTCGCAACCACAGCATGGAAGCACAGCGGCAGTGCGTATCATCAACGTCAGGTATGTACAGGTAAATATCATCAGCAATAGGTATCATCGACTGCTGGTATGTATCATCAGTGTCAGGTAAATATCATCAACGACTATCACCTATGACAGCCATGCTGAGAGATTTCTCGTCTGCAAGCGAACGCTATAACTACTAGACCATCATTTTATGACATGGGAGCGTCCGCACCACTCGACAGCTTAGAGTGGAATACCTGAGCGATCTCAACTGCCAGAAATTTTGTTTACGTGGCTTCAATCACATAATATAGTAATGCATAAAACGGTGACATGGAACATACACGCAAAATCTGGTTTCAAAACAGGTTAGCCTCTAGCGTTACATCAAAAACAGTTTAACTACATTTTTTATGAAAATTATTAATGGTGGAACTATAACAGTTAGGAACTAGTTACATAACCCTGCCTATAATAAGCCTGAGCGTCATCTTTTTATGCTATCATTATATTTCACGTAGTATTTGCTACTGAAGTGACCAATGTATCATAAAACGCACCTTGGGAAATAGCATTCATTCTATAAAGAGCAGAAGAGGTATATTTATTCTATAAATAGCAGAAGAGGTTATACAACATTGTAAATGTTGTATAACCTCTTTTGCTCTTTATTGAATGAATGCTATTTCCCAAGGTGTGTTTTATGATTCAGATGCATTTTAGTTACTGCAACCATAATGTCAGTTAATAGACTTCGACATTATAACCGGCTTTTTAGCACTTAGGAAAGCCTCGCGTACCTTCGCCATTTTGTACCCAAGTGGCGCTGAGGGTTAGGTTTCACATTGATAAGCTCTGGTTCGCGTTTTGCTTGTAATTTCGTGACTTCTTATACATGGCTTGAAACAATACGCATAAGCCCGTCCAGAATATGCATATACACCAATTGCTTTGTTCGTTCGCGGCTTTTTCTGTTTTTCATCAAACTAGTATCCTTATTCAAATGATACATTATACCAAAATTAATGAAAATCGACATAACAGTTCAAAACATTTTTACTTAAAGAACAAAGAACAACAGCCTTCACTCAGGTATTGTTTTCTACAGTCAAGCCAAATTCGACTTTAATAGATCTATTTCAAGTTTAGTAAAAACAGTATGACACCTGGTGCACCGTCAAAATTTTGCTTACCTTTGCAATCGTCGTAGAACTTATTATTATTTTTTACACCTACAGGTGTGCGCTCTTGAAAATTGCTAAGCTTTGTCGTTTATGGTTGTTATGCAGTGCAACGTTAATTGATGGTTTGTCGTGAAGCTAGCCATTTCATGACAGGCAATACATTTCCTATGTTTTGTGTTGCAATCCATAAAATGTGCACGCTATATACTGACATTTTTTTCATAGTATCGAACTTTATTTTCATGGTGCTTAGTCTTCACATGTTAAAGCAAGTTTTCCAATATATCGTGGCGCATTGTTAAAGGGCATTGTATTTTTCTAGTATTCCGCGATGTATTGTATCCTATACACATGAACTGCATTAAAACTGACATGACGCTTTGTATCCTACCGTGTTAAAGCTTCCTGTAATTGCCCTATTACTACTGGCTTCAGTAGTGTTAAAAGTTTTAACGAGCCTGCTGTGGCATCATGTCCTTAAAGGGAAGCCATGCAGAGCAGGTTTTCCTTTTGTTTTAGAGGCGATATTTACTGCACTGATTTACGGCTTTGCAGTAACTCTTTATAAAGTTTATATTTTGTAGAAAGATTTACAGGGTATAAGTGGTTAGAGGTTTCTGCACTGAAAGGTATTGAACTTCAAACATAAAAGCGACGCTTAAGTTTCATGTTATGAATAACGATGAATATAAGTAGGTCTACTATAACATTAATCAATCTAACACAATTGAAATAATAAAATAATGTAGGATGCTCTTTGTCGAATTTTAATTAACTATAAGAGTGCAAGTTCTATGGAATTTCTTGATTTGACTTACTTAATTTGTATGAATTAACTAATTAAACCGACCAACTACTGTAGTTGTTATATTATGCAGCTGTGAATTGCTTTTGCTATCTAACTTAATATTTACACGTCATTTTTACCATCTATCATACAGTTTACAAATAACAGAAAAGCACTTGATAATGATGTGAAATAAAACTAGTAAACAATCTTATTGACATTTGGTTGTATTTTCTACATGTTCTATATGGAAAAAGCTTTATTCTACATAAAGTGAGGTGTTAAATGGATGGAAAACTTCGAGTGATCGGCTTTACCAAATGGTACAAAACTATTAAAATACCTTCCACAGATGCTTATAACGAATTCGAGTTGATAATAAACACAAAATATATACTTTGAGTCATATGGTAAATCCAAAGGAAAGATTAATAAGAGTTCAACAAAAAGTAAGTTACTAACTTCAAAGACAGTTTAACATACTCCCTCCCCATACAACCATTTTGAAGTTAACACACAAAAAGCAATGTACAATACTAGTAAATATTTGAGATACGTGCAAGCCAAAATGTAAGTGTCTCCAAAAGAAAGTAATTTTAGAACCTTCATGAAAAGAGTAAACATTCTAATTCAACTCTTTTTATTTTTTCAGCAATGTGAACAGTAAGAAGATGCCGATATCTATAACAGCGTTAGGGATCTTGTTGGGACTGTGCTGCTCCCTAGTGTTGGTTACTGGGCTTCTCATCGCCCGGTACCTTCACATACGGAGCAGACGCAAACAGGTCAATCTGGATCAGCATTACTCGGCCATAGGAGCTGTTAAAGTGATACCCAAGTTGAAGCTTGAATCCTCTGCGCAGGTACAATATGTTTAATTTGCTTTGAAATGTTGGCATGCTTTCAGTTTTTATGCAGCCAGACGTGTCATGAAACCAATACACTCAAATAATCCAAGCCATAAAAATGTAAATGTGAGTGTACATTAGCAGAGCACTAGAAGAGAATAAAATAAAATAAAACAACATAGAAAATAAATGTATTTTCTGTTGGATACATAAAAATGTCTAAAACAAAGTTATTTCCATTGTCGTCCACGTTAAAAGAAAACAAAATTGATTAAGATTTAAGCTAGTAAAAACAAGAGCAAAAGTCAGCGGATAACTTTGTGCAAAAGTTTCAAAACTTTCAAAACTTACACCAGTAATATTTAATATTATAGAGTACAAATAAATAACCATAAATGATATAACTGTAATAATTTTATAAGTGTGTTTTAGCCTGTGAAGCTGTGAAGAATGATGAGCCTGTGAAGTTATTTTTATAATCCACAATCAGGGTTAGATTAATTTTTTAAGTATTTGAAAACATTATTTATAAGGTTATTGTACCATCCAAGTATATTTGATGAAGGTTTGCTTTGCAGCCTGCTTTTACCACTGAAAAGCCCCAATCGCCAACTTCCCCACTCCGCAAAGTCTGTACGTCACCCCGTCCAGACGACGTCTTTAGCATCATCAGTGAAGGATATGAGCCAGGGCGAAAAGGAAGTGACGGCAGTGTCTCTCGAGGAGCCGAAGGAATCATCAGATCTCATGACACCGTGGAACGCCGCAAGAGCAGTGAAAGCGAGGCCAGGCGAAGTGACACAAGCTCATCCATCAGGAGTCGCTTGTCTTCGTATGAATCTCTTCGAAGCACAAGAACAGACAGCGTAACATCAAGGTCTACGGTCGCCCCGCGGGAACGCACAGACAGCGGAGGAGCACGTACCATTTTCCCCCCACGAGAGCGTACAGACAGCGGAGGAGCCCGCTCCAACTTCCCCCCAAGAGAGCGAACAGATAGCAGTGGGGCATCAAGATTTATGGCCTCATCACGGGAACGTACAGATAGTGGAGGCGATGATAGAAAATCCATGGAACGTGAACGTAGCCAAAGTGCCAGTAGCCACAGTGCTACAGCGGCTCAGAGGCGACGAGCGAGTGAAGCTAGTTACATCAGCAGTGGTACATATCCTGGAAGCAACGAGAGCAGAAGAAGTATAGACAGAAGAAAAAGCGGTGAACGTAGATCAAGCTCTGCGACTAGGACACGGAGCGAATCACTGTCAGATCCCATAATTGGTGAGTAACTCTGATTAGGGCTATTGTATTACTGACTTATCAATGGTGAATTAATGTCATAAAACATATAAGTTAAGCTAATCTGTAATAGGGGCTCATATTTTGGCTCAGACAAAACGTGATAAAGTACAATGCGATACTGGAGAGCAGTTGGTGTGGCCAAATAAAAAATTATCAAGTGAAATTAATCAATTATTTTGCGTGAGTGGGATGAATACTTGATCTAAAGTGAATCGATTGCAGGTTTGATAATTTATTAGATTAATTAATTTAATGAACCAGTTAATTAGAGCGTTAATGAGTTCATTGATCGATGCTCTATATGATTTTACAAAATATTTTTCTTATTTTTTTTGTGGCCTGTTACTGACGGCACATCCATCTAACTTAACTTATTCAAGGAAGGAAAAAATCAGACAAAGAAGAAGAAAATGGAAACTATAATCGTTTTGATTAATCAATCAAATGTTAGAGCGTATCTTAAATTGGACGGTTTCTGATATGATCAAAAATCGCACTTTAAAGTTTTGTCTTTAGAAGTTATCAAGGAATAGTAATTACAGTTACAATGTCGCTAGAACAAAACGTAAAAGGATCCTGGCGTACCAGGGAACTTTCTGTATTGAGAAATTGCTTTATCACGTTATCAATACTTATGCTTAGTGATGACTACTAATTTGCCCCATAGTCACTTAATTTACAAAGTTGCTTCCCTACATAAGTGAGGAAGCGCACAACTATTAATATCAGGACGCACTTTCCATGGTCGCCTAAAATTTAATTATTACAGTTAGATACAGGTGTCATGTAGTATTCTGCAGTTTGTTTTAGGTCATACCTACATAGTCTAGTTAGCATTTAATGGATTTGCCTAGAACGGAGCACTTTATTACCCATGAACTGACTGCTCTTGATTGTCCTTGATCTTTAATCATGATGGTCATAGAGGGAGGATAATGAGGAATTATGTTCAAGTTAATTGGTCTAAGCCAGATATGTGACATTATTACTTTAAATGCTTCAATACGGGCCTTTGATTTGAATACAAATTGATAACTTACAAATATTTAAGCATAAATAGTAAAGAGTTTTTCTAACATAGGCACGTTGGATATCGATCTATATCGACGGAAGCAAGACGTCATATCACAAACTCTGGATGAGCCAGCACTGGGAAAACTGCACTTCCGCTTACGATACGATTTTGACAAATCAGACTTTGTTGTTCATCTTATAGAAGGTAATGAAATGCGACAACGTAGTAATCATAATAATGATGAGGTTTTTGTCATTAGCAGAGCTGCAGGAGTTGTTTACACCCGAGAAAAACGATTTTTTCCTTTCTCCATAATTACTGGCCGTTTGACATTTTCAGTTGCCGCGTTGATTTTGGCTTTCTAGATTGAGGCATATGGCAGCTGTAATTCACTGTTCGCTCTAAAAGAAGGATCCTGAAAGAAAATTGCAATAGTTTGAATTATCACGACGTGTTTAGTATAATAATATAATTATACTAACTTAACCAGTTGGTTGATTCGCCTTTTAATTCACGTTTGACGGTCATTGCAATTCTGATATAAAATAGCGTCAAAATCATATGAACATTTTAACTTAGTGAGCCGCCCTAACAAACAACTGAGCAGTCAAAAAAGGAAAGCAAACAAAAATGATTTTGCCACTAACGTCCATAGTTGTGGCAGGACCAGAATCTATTTCGTCAGTTGTAATCATCTAAGCAGAGATGAACCGTCTTAACCGTCTTAACCTGCAGAACCGTCTTAACTACGATCAAATGTGTGCATTAATCGTCGTTTCTTACCGAGGTAAGTAACCAGGGGCAGTATGATAGTTGAAACTGCAAAGGAGCGCTGCAAAGTTTTGGCAATCACTCATCCATTTACTGATCAAGTTTAGTCACTTAGGCGCATGCATTGAGCACTCCAATTCGTAGTTGTATGGAACTAATTGTTTTCATAAAAATGGACGGTGAAATATGGAACGATGACTATAGGTACACAGCTGTTGCATAAGAGACGGACTATTTATTTAAATATTATAATTTTACCTGGGGATGATAAAAAAGCTCACGCTGAAATGTCAAACTACATTGTGCTTTACATTCTAGATCATCCTAAACATCATTTAAAGCACGTTTTTCAAAACGAATTTGACCGTTTTTCTATTTTGTCATTTGTCGGTATTGTGAAATTGACCGAGGTCTGAAACCAATAACAGAACAGAGCTGGAAATCGGTCCATGGATTATGGGCCACTTGAGTCACAATTTTTCTTTGGGGCACATGGGTGTAGGTGTTCGAAATGTTCGAAATTTTATTATTTTAAGTGAGATCTAGAATAAGAATAACTGTCTTTAAAACACATCTTTACAAAGCAGTAAAATTTTATCATAGCGTTAACTGTAGGTCTACTATGCAGAGGTCGCTGTTTCTGCCCTACGAAATCTGTGGTACATACGTATTTAGTTAATGCAGGTGTCCATTGTTTAGAAATTTGAATGGTTTTGCAGTTTTTCAGAAGCTAATACTGCAGATGTCTTCTGCAGACCTGATCATTATGGGAAAGCTCTGTTAGGGGCCTTTAGGACGTTGGTTGCTCTATAGCTGAGGGTCGTGGGTGTGAGTCAGAATGGATTTGGGTCACGGTATCTGTTAGTCAAGTGGATGATGGGTAACACTTAATGACACATTTCCAGCCCCGTGATAGAATACTGGCGTTTGGAATCGGTTATTAACAAAAATTACCTGCAGAATATTCATAATAAACGGTAAATATTTCTATGATTTGCTGTGAATCTGCAGTTTTGTAATGAGCTTTTTATTACAGCCCACAATCTACGGACAGGTGATAAAGAAGGTTTCAATGATCCCTACGTAGAAATCGTTCTACATCCGGAAACTGACCGGAAGCTACGCCGCTCCTCCATACAGCGCAAAACTGTCTTTCCCGTCTACAACGAAGTCTTCAAGTTTCCCCTCACCCACGAGGAACTGCTGGAAAAAACCCTGTTTTTCTACATCTACGATTTTGATAAGTTTTCCAGGGATGACGTCGTCGGCGAAGTCCGGGTTGACCTGAAGAAAGTTGATGTTACTTCCGACTTGGAGGTGTGGAGTGACATTCAGAAACATACAAGAGTAAGTGTTAAGTGCCAAATTAATCATTAAGACATCAGTGCAGAAACAGTTTTTTCAAGTTGTTTTGTAATTTCGCTCAAAAACCCTCTTGTCGTTCGGGCGCCGGATTAGGAGCCTTTTGGATATACTGCATATATAGTTATTTTCTAAACAACATGTATATTTTACACAAAATTAAAATTATCTAATAGAGTTTAATAGAAGTAAATTTTGGGCATGAATAAAGTTCCGTCAGAATATTGAACAACAGTAAAAAATAGTAAAACCAATTAGCCTACACAGTTTAGCAAAAAAAAACGTTATTACCGCTATATGTTAAGATCTAGTAGAGACAAAATAACATTTATATATCTAACAAGACTGACTGAATTCAGGTCCAAGTCCGCTAGTGTAATGTCTTGACCGTGTATATACCTGACTATACCTGGCTGAGTGTGTTTAACTTAGAAGCTGTCAATGCTTACATTTGACAATGCAATTATTACGTTTGAGCGTGATTAACCAGTATGCGTCATGCTCGAGACTAATTTGAAATTTCGTCTGCGTACTATAGTTTTGGAGTTATTTAATTCACTACTTGCAGGACAAAGCAGTTTGCTCTATTTTCACATTTTGGCTTTTGTCTCGGGTCTTTAAATGATGCCAGTTTCACCATTGTCTGAGCCACTACCCCATCTCTAGATGTTTACGCAGCAAGTTTCACGACTCTAGTTACTAAAGTTTTATGCATTTATCCATTTTGGATCTTAAAAGAACCACGGTTTTTTTAAAAGCCCAGGTACACAACTACCCTGCAATATCTAAATACATAAGAAAAAAATTGAATTTAACTCGAAGCCCAAGGTGGAGTTGAATGGCAATCGAAAAACTGACCGATGTCCAGTTTCCTTGACCGTTTGATCGAAGTCACTGTTAAGGACCTACTCCAGGTATCTCCTCTTTGAGTTTGTGAGCTAACGTGAATTAAAAAGTGGATAACTGGGCGCCTAACATAATGATGAAAAATCAACGTCAGGGGTGCTCTTAGATCTCCGACGCTAGCGATCGCGGATAAAAATATATTAGTAGTGCTGACTAGCGACAAAACCAGCTAACGCGCATACCTCAATAGGTCAAGAGATGTTGTAAATATGCTCAACAAAGGTGTAGAAATAATACGCTTAAGTCACCGTTCGCTACGCCGGACTAAGTATGGGAATAAACCAGTGCAGTGATTTGATACGCTATTACTCGCTTGTGCTACGCCCACTAGGTGAACCATTAGGAAATGACAGATAAACAAAGGAAAGTTAAAGAACGAGCATTAGCACTAATTGATATTAGATACCATTCTATCTTTTGCCACAAGTTCATTAAAAAGAACGCGCGTGCTTACTTCAAAGCTATCATTTACAAAGTTCAACATCGCTTAAAGACTTGGTAAATTTACCGCGTTACTGCCAGAAGCACTTCTCCAGTACTCCTTTAGTCACGTGATCTGCAGGGCAACGAACTATTTGTCTGTGAAGTCATCCACTTTTAGGGGCACATGAGTAGATGGCCGTTGCCGTAATTTGCGCTCTTATGCACGTGATTATCTTAAGAAAATTAGCCAATGTCTCTTCTTAATCAAGTGCTATTTAGCCCAAATGTACATGGGCAAATGTTAACATTACTATTGCTATTATAACTGCCTGTAGCATATAGGTTTGCCTCGGACACAACGGACAGCAGGTATGCGTATTTTTCCACCTGTCCCTTTTAAAGTGCCATTTGTCACGTAAAATCGGTATTTCGCCAATAGATACTGTCGTGGCGTACTGGTAAGAATGACCCTTTACCTTCTTTGTCTATCCGCTTATCCTCTGTGAGCGTCCGCAACCGTTTCTTTCATCCCAGATATTTCCTTATCCAAATTTCAATATTCTATTTCATGTTAAGTATATAAATAGCAGATTGTTGTGCATCGCATGAACAAGTAAAGCTGATAAAAATATACTGACCGATGTACATATATCGTTATACACACTAACAGATAAACTGATATTAAATTTTAGACATTTATTTATTTGTATTTTTAGCTGTTGCTCATACTGCTAGGTACCAGAAATTGTTGAATTTTCTTTAACTGTTTTCTGCCTTTTTATTGTGCATTGTGGTTATTATATTTTGAATGTGTTTAATTGCTGTCGCTCAAAATAACGCATTAAGCAAAGACGTGAATACTTTTAATCTTCTGTTAGTTAGGAAATGCGTTTTTGGTCTGTTAGGAGAAAAGAAGCTTATTGTGGAACATCTAGGGCATTAAGAAATACTTCAAATGGTTGTTTTTATATTGCTGGCTATTAATAACAATAAAAAATTACTTACTGCTAATGCATTTCTAATAAGGAAACTATTTTTATGATGGCCAACTTTAGGCATACACTAGTGTAATGCTAGATGCTTACTAGTAATCTCTTACTAGATGCCAGAGTAAGAAACGTTAGGACAATGACGCATAAAAGCCTCACTAGTTCATTTATGCCAACCTTCGTTGTGCTTATAGCCACACTCTTGATGACAGAGTAAAAAAGGCAAATCTGAATCTGTAATTTCACTAATTTGGATGCAGTCTTGAACTCGAACTAACCAAGGAAGGAAATTTCTAAATCTACAAACACTTGACTACGTTCACCATCATTAGGACAACCCCAACAAGCTGCTTCCCCAGTAGTCCAAACTTTGAGCTTAACCTTACTTGATATGTGGCTGTGCATTATTGATTACACAGCAAATTAGTAAAATAACGCAAATTGCTGAGTATCTATAATTGGGATAGCTCAGGGGGACGGCAGGTATAATCATATCGCAGTTAGCTTAATCATCTCAGGTGCTTGCGGCAACAACAGCGTAAAGCTTTTGTCAACAAGTCACGAGTATCATTTAGCTAGTGCACATTTCCCAAGCGAACATTTTATCTAAGCACTTTATACCAGTTCTCATTTCGTCAGCTCTCAGTTAATAAATGCCACACTTGGTCCTTGCAAAAAAGGCATGGGTAGTTTAATATTTGCCCCCATGCAGAAAGTTCCCGTTTTTTTGTTGTTATTATTGCTTTAAAGTCAACCAAACTAATCCCTCTTCCGTGTAACATTTAGTAGCACATATTTCGTCAGAAAAGCTTCTTTGAGAACACGAAACGTACTTTACGTGATTTTTTCTTTACAAAGGTTATCTTTAATCTGCGAGAGTATGACAGCGAGATCGCTGTGTGAGTGACTGCAAAATGACGAAAAAGAACAGAATAAAATAAACTACTTTTGTTATGTCTAAAATCTAATACTGCTATTACCCTGCAGTAAGTTTTATCCATTTCGAATGTTCCTTGATTTCTAATAAGTTAGTGCAACATTATGCTGGGTGTTAACAGCTATAAATCAGAAATTAATAAATGCAAGAGTTTATTTAAATAATAGTGATTAACGTGATGGTTAACTAAAGAAACTACATTTGAAAGGTCGTTGACAAGTCAAGACTTAAACCCGAGACGTAGTGTTTAATACGCTCTTAAACTGTCACTTGTGCACCTGTCCTTATTCTACTCAAAATTATAATCACGGGAAACTTGCGAGTTGGTAGAGTTTCAAGAGAAGCAATGAGTTGTCGAAACATAAAGCTGTTGTGTCTCAAAAAGTGTCTTCTAAGAAATTGGGTGGCCATTTCTTTCTTCAGCAACCGTGACAGTAAGTAATGAAAAATACCTTATAGGAAAAATAATTTTCACCATCATTGCTCATTGGTAATGATATTGTCCAAAAAATGGCAGTAATGATATATTATATCAGCGCATTCACTTGAACTTTCTTAAATAGAGGTTAAGACCCTTTGTTATAATTGATGATGTAACAATCGCCCGATATTGTGATACCAAAAAATGAATGCATATCGTAATAAAAAAATCAACATATAATGTAATAAAATAACGATAATGCAATAAAATTAACTGAAAATGTAATAAAAAATTAACGCATAACATAAGACCACAAAACGCATATTATAATAACCTGAAGTTTAAAGCATATTGTATCAGCATAATGTGATAACAAAAATTCTAACCGATAATGTAATAACTGACAAAATTAGTGTTACCTATTAAAATTTTCTTATATATAGTAAAATAAGTTTTATTTTTTGGAATATGAAGGTGGTGGGCATTAGCCATTCGACGCATTGGTATCACAACCCTCTTCATTATCAGCCCAATGAGACCATGACAGCTCCGTTACTCAACTAACCTGCTCCTTTATATTATGATGTTGTTGTTATTGTTCTTTCAACGATAATTTAGACTCGTCACAAATTTCTAAAAATATGCAAACAAATGTTCAGGTAACACAAAAACTATAAAGTACATAATGCATTGATAAAGCCAGTACGGTTTTGCGCGCCTTTTCACTCATTTGGCTTCGTTTTTACATACAATTTTAAGGGTGACGTAACGGTACCCGCTTCACTGTGTGTAGCGAATTTGTCGTGAATCACCGTGAATTCAATGATATTATAGCATCGTCGCAAAGTACGAAAAACTGTGATTACAATTAAATTCACAACCATTCCGGTATAGTAGTGCTATCTATATTTTATAGCATAAGTAGTTAAAATATAAAATAATTAAGCATGTGTTTTATATTTTGTTTAAAATGGTGTAGTTTCATAATGAATCCCAAGTAAGCAGTTGCAGCAAGAGCGCCAACTGAATCCGAGCCGATTTTATATTTACCAGTTATATAATGCAGCTAAATGAGAAATATAGGGAAATATAATAGTCGAACTTGTCCAAATTATGACTCATTTTAATACTTTTTGACGTAATGCTACACAGAGTTAAAGTCTGTATGTAACTATTGTATGCAGACACATTTCCTCTGGAATACTACCTACGGAATGGAAAAACTACATGAGAAGCGCCAGTTAAAATTAACTTGAAATAGTGAGGGAACGCCATTCCCGCGTATTTCCACAGCACTACGCCGCTGGTACCAAGTAACATTAATTCCGTTAGTTATTAACATTGTGTGTTGATTTTTATTACGTTATGCGTTAATTTTTCTTCTCGTTACAATGTCGGGCATTTATTACGTTATCAGTTGTCGCACAATTTGTGACAAAATCTTTGATAGACTTATAAATCATGTGTGTGAAAAATCATGCAGTATGAACAACACTTGCGTAGATTACATTGTCCAGCCAAGCTGCTCTTACGTAAAAGTCGTTTAGGTCAAATATATACAGAATAGCGTAGTGAAATATGCTAATACATGTATGTTCGACTGGGAGGTATAAGTGTACAATGCGAATATAAGTGTATTTTAGAGTGTCACAGTGCATAAGACCATGGTAGTTAACATTTTTGTGCTTTGATCAACATATTTATCATATCAGCATATTTCAACTACTGTTTCTTTTAGAACACCCTGTACCAAATATCATCGCCTACTCTTGCATAATGGCCATTTCTCAGGTCGACTTGCTGCACCTAGATGCAGTTGGGTGATGATTAATTGAATAAAATTGCCGGAAAACGCTAGCATTATGCGGCAATTATGAACCGTAGCGGGGGCGTAAATGCAATTATCTCTTCAGCTTCCGCATCCTCATCTCCACGGCGACACTGAATTACTCATGATGCTGATTTGATGAAGCTGAGCGTTCGTTTTTTTGCAGATGAGGGATGGAGTAGGAGAACTTCTCTTCTCACTGAGCTATCTCCCTTCGGCTGATCGATTAACGATCGTGGTTATGAAAGGGAAGGATTTAAAATCCGCGGATGGGACTCAACAAGGCTGCGGTGAGTGTATTTATCTGACCGTAGACATAAAAGACAATATTAGTTGCTAAACGTTGTAGTAATAAATAATTGTAATTTTACACTGGAAAACATTGAATAAAATCAAGTAAACTAAGTTTGGAAAGTGTGTGAATGTGTACGTGTCTGTGTACAAGCGATGAACTGTGCTCCTGACATGTTCGCCATTTAATATCCACTTTGTTGCAAATAAAGATGGTAATGTTAGTTTGATGAGGCAAAAGTTTTGCGCTTACACGTTTCGCAAATGATAAAAAACGAATGTGCGTGATTAAACCACTAAAACGTAAAGACTAATTAATTGATTAGCTTAACGATTTCAAAGATGTAGGAGTAGAATGGCGTCACCATCACGTTGGAAAAATAGCAAAGCATTAACGCAAAATAAAATAATGCAAAAGTTAACAATGATGTTCATGAATTTGTACCTGCTGCCTTAGATAATATGATAAAATATACACACTCGGCTAATTGTCACAGGTTAATCCTGGGCATCTCTGATCATAAAGTTATCGTGAGTAAATGTAGCAAGCTTTGTTGTGGCACCACATTTGTTCAGTGTCATTTGAGTTGTTCTTAAAAATAAAACAGTAAATTTCGAACATGTCGGGAAATGCACGACGGCGACAGATCTGAAATATCTGATACTAAAGTGAAATTTGTCTTTCACTTTGTTAAACATTGCAATAATTACAAATTTTGGCACCGGTAATATCACCTGTTTGCAATTTCAAACTTATGGTCACTGAATCAAAAACCATGCAAACGACTTTTATCGTTCTGATACAGGCCTCTGCCTTTCTATAAGAAAAAGATAAAAGTAACAATAAATAAAAAGATAACTGGACGCAGTGTCAGTAATTAATAGCTTTAGTGCCTTTAATTAACGTACAGGTTTAAATTTAATTTGTTACAACAATGTAATCAGAAGCTGGGGGTGTTTTTTGCGTGTTCTCAACATTTCTAAACAAATGCATCAACAACATCGCGCCTCTATTTTGGTTTCCTTAATCTTCTTCGATATTCTTTGCTTTTCTCGCGTAAAATTCTCGGCAAGCAAATTGCTTTCGTGTTCAGCCATTGTGCAACACAGCATCTCTCAGTCCAATTTTCTCTTCTCGGTTTTCCAAGCTGCGTTGAATGATTCAGTCTGACAAAGAGGGACTTTGCATGTATCAGCGAAGAGTAGGCGATGCTAGGGGAGAGTCCAAGCTGGGAAAACTAACATAACACCACCTGCGTCTCCCTCATTTCTCTCCTTAATTGTTATCTTCTATTCTACATATATTTCTATGGCGTAGCTAATCATCGATTGTTAAGCATGCTAACTCATTTTCTATAATTCGGGTGACCAAAATATACTCTTTTTCTTGATAAAGTGTTTAGATTGATAGGCAGGTCTTAACTGAGTGATGACACGCTTTTCTAACGCCCCTGTTTGAAGACGCCTGTCGGCGAAGCCATCAAAAATGACAAATATTTTCTCACAGCTGACAATATGTGTCGATAGGAACTCGAGCTGAGTCGCGTTATTTTACAATTCAGTGAACTCTCTGCAGTAAGCCATTTAGGCTGACATTTTTGAAATAAAGTGTCAACATCAGATGTGTTGAGGAAGAATTAGCAACGACCTTCATGTAAACCAGTCTACAGATCGGTTTAACTGAAAAGTTGCCTCTTAGAATTTAAGTGAATTTTAGATAGTTTGATAATACATGAATTGCACGCTACTGCTAAAGTACAATTGCATGCCACACTCACACGATTGTACACAATGTCGCAGGTTGACACTTGGTTTTTCCTAATTCCTATAGCCACTGGTGGGTTATAAAGCTATAGAACTACAACTACTGCATCCCTTTCACAAAACTTGTTTTATTTATTGCTATCTATACGCCATAGGAGAACTTTATAATATAACTACACTATTGCATAAAAAATGTTGCCCACATGATGCTATAGTATATGTATATCCATCACTATCTAATCGAGATCCTTCCAAGATAACTATACCACGGTGACAGGGATGACAATGATGGAAATGACGATGACGCGATTTTAGCTTCAGTACTAACCAAATTATGACATCATCATAAGTCACCGTTTTGTTTTTACTTGCAAGATAAAATTGGACAATTGAATTCAAGCTTCAATTAGCTTATTGGTTATGTTGTTCCAGATCCGTTTGTGAAAGTCATGATGTCGATTGAAGGACGCAAGGTGAAGAAAAAGAAGACCAGTTTTCGACGGAACACGTTTAATCCGGTTTGGAACGAATCGCTAGCGTTCGTCGTTCCGCAGGACCAGTTACAAAAGGCCAGTGTGCAGGTAGTTGTATACAAACATGACTTATTGGGAAACAACGAGATTCTGGGACACTGCAATGTTGGACCAAAAGAACCTGGGAAAGGTGGTCAACATTGGACGGACATGATGCACAACTTCCGCAAAGCAGTAGCGCACTGGCATGAGCTTAATCATTAAAGAAAGGTTTTGTTCTCACACCAAAATTTTTTGACTATCTACGTCAATTTGTACTCTTTCTAACGTCAAACGATTGTTGTGCGGATATTGACATTATTTTCGCTTTCCATTTTTACCTTCGCCCATCGGGAATGCCCTTTTTGCGCTTTCCTTAGTAAAAGTATAATAAATAAATTAATTAATTAATAAAATAATAATTCCTTAATAAATTATTTACTAAATGTGAACTATGCTTTACAATGGACCTTTTTATCCATAGAATGTGAGTTTGTTTTTATCTCTTATCTACAATAAACCCATTTTCCATATACAGGTATTTTTGCAACAAAATCAATTCATTCCATCGTTGTATTATACTGTACTTTTACTTTAACGATTTCGTTCGTACAACACGAATTCGAAACTGTGAATAAATTTCCAAGTGAGAATATAAAAATTCGTTATCACGCTTATATTTTTCGATATGAATGCTTTAATATGGATACATGATTATGCCAAATACCTTACATTGCCAAGGGCGCTTCCATATGCACCTGCGGCTGGAGAGATCCAGTTTTGCTAGTTCGTGCTTACAAATAAAAATACTTATCTACTTACAATCAGTCTAGATAACACAATATGAAACCTCAGTGCAATCCAGAGTTTTACAGTCACTGCAGCCGCACAAAAGTGTTCCCGCCTTACGTCCTTTTTGTGTTTTTTGACAAATACAGGTTTGCAGTCGAAATTCATACGACGGCAACGGCATAAATCAAAAAACAAAATGCTAACGAATGTGTCACATAGGCGTGAAACAACATACACAATTATTAAAAGTGCTAAACCATAGTTCGTTATTATCATTGTAAGTTGTACCTACAGTTCACCTTGCCAGCTTTATTCATTGCATAATAAATTACACTCGCCATCTCTGTACAGTACACAGTTATCTGCATGACCAACTGTCTTGCTGTTCTCGTTTATCCCCGTGAGTTATGATATTGTTTAGTCCAGCGCAAAACTTCTAAACATTTAAAATGTCTTGAAGAATGTATGCTATAATTATTACAATAGGTGAGAAAATTAACAGCAACAACATTCAAAACCAATCACTTGTTGAAAATTCTATTCTTTGTTTTAACACACCCAGTGCAAAATAAAACGGATTCCATCCGTATAAAGTCAGCATCTATTTTTACATGATAATATAATAACGAAAATGAAATCTGGTTACACAAATAAAAATCAATAGGGATGTAAAATGAATAAGATAAAGGGGAATGTAACGCAATCAACCGTTGTGATAAATGACGTGTGACATGTGATAAATAAAACAAGATTTCATATCGTTTTCATAACATTAAAATAAAAACACTAGACAAGCTTGTATGTTATAAGCTATATAATGTTGAAAACAATAAAAAGCTAAGAAAACCATATACTGATAAATCGTTTTCACTTTCACTGAAACTTGAATGTAACTTTCCAAAAGCCACAGACGATTCTGCCTTTTAAATTTGACTGAAAACTTGTTGCTGATTCACAACTTATTGTCAATTAAGTAAAAATTAAGTCCGTTCCAATGATCAAAATACTTCGAAGTAAAGTATTCCCAAATTTACTAGAAGTTTCACTATATACGGACGCTAATTTCAGTTGAGCAAGATCCCCGCTTGGAGGTAGGGGTGGAAACAGCATCACACCTTCACTGAATGTTCTTCTGCCCAGGGATAGTTACTTTGGGAAGATATACATAAACATCAAAAAATAAAAAATATCAACTTTTAGGCAGCTTTACACATCATAAGTGACTTAACTAAGAAATTAAATCTAATAACAATTTATCACATTTTGCCAAAGTCCTTAAGTCTTTTACAGTTAAACGGCTAACTCGTCATAACATTGACATATTATTACAGAAATTTATGAATGTTCAGTTATTCAAATGCTATTGGAGCAAAATCAGTATCATTAACTATATTTAAATTTTCCAGTCACTGTTACAAAACAGTTTTACGATATGTCACAAGTTTTTAGCACCATTAATAAAGAAGTAAATGAAAAACAGTTAAGTTTTGCCACTTTTAGATATTCTTTACTATATTAGAGCTATACTCTAGATACATTTAGTAGATAAAATATGATATGTTACGTTACATAGAGGCACAGTAATACTGATTTAAGTGATACTGTAATTAGACTGAGCAACAAAAATAAAATTTTAATGGGTATTGCTAAATCAGTAATATTTTAATACTTTGGCAACCTTTACAACTTATGACTCTATAGAAAGTGTAGCCATAGTTAAATAGCCAACTTATAGCCATATTTATATGTAAGTAACAAAAAGTACTAATTCGCCTAAAATATGTCTAGTATTTGCACTCATAATTAATTTGAGTTAAGCTAATAAATTTTCACTAATCTAGCTTTTCACTCCAGTCTAAAACAATACATATATTCAAAAATACAAGATAAAATCGGATATCGTGATATTGCTATTACTATTGCTTCGCTGATTATATATGATTTAATAACTTCAACAACAACTGCTAGCTAGCTATATCTAGTTCAACAAATAAAAGCTAATACAATTCTGGCAAGCAACGATCTTTAATAGATGTGCATTATTAAAATATTTTATGAGCAATAAGTATATCACACTGGTATATATTTGCATAACATTTTGTATATCATACATAATTAAACTCTCCATTAAAGATTTACCACAAAATAACAAAGTAAATTAAAGACGTCTTATAACTGTGTCGAAATTACGCTTCTAAAAGTAATCACTGCAAATAATCACCATATTTCACACCCACACAATACTATTTTTATTAATCTATACATTACACATTTAAAACCGCTACCTGTATATTTGAGGTACTTCGATACATAATAAATCTACACAAATATCTTATTAATTATCTTAGCTAGTAGCTGCAACCCTGAAATGCAAAGAAGTTATATTAACTGATATGTAATATCTGTTTCCTATGCTTACATAATGATTTGTTTTTTGAATCTGCATTTACAATAACTGCTTTCACACATCACATGTGCATACCTACTCGCACATACAGTACTGCCACTGTTAAGAATAAGCAATCAGCCCTTATTATGCTGCTGCAGTACTTATAATAACCTACATAACATTGTTACAACATTACTAGCACATGCGCGAAGAGTCAATATCATGCATCTACCATTCTAATTTCAAGAAACCTAAGTATGTGTGAATGAGTTATCAATTCAAATTGGAATTATGAAGTAAAAAATCTTTGGCTCTGTGTTAGAATTGAAAAGCAGAATTAGGGTTTAAGATAACAGTATATTAACAAGCTTTGCCATGGAAGTCATTAAGCTATTAATCTCCTAGAACAAGCCGAGATTTGATGAAGCCAATAATATTTTCATCAACTCTCATAAAAAGTTAAAGTGGATCTAAACTTGTTATTAATGATAACTACAGTGGATTGCTAGCCTAGTGAAAGTGAAAGTGTTTTTCTTAACAGTAAGAAGAAATCTATTGTAAGACATTCTTTTCATTATTTCAGCAATCTCCAAATACCCTTCAGCCAAACCAGCAATCTCACAAATTCTTACACAAAGTAGCTTATATCATAACCATTACAATAAGCTTTGCAAGACGAAACCCGACACTTAGCGCAAATTTTGGTTCGTTAGCAACTCAATGGATAGCTGTGAATTAACTTTCAATGCTGCTTGCAAAACCTTTGAAGCAGAGTAAAGTACTGGGTAATCTCAGAAGCTATCCCAAGGCACATTAAATCATCTGAATATTGAAAAGTACTAAACTGCGGCAAACACAAATTAAATAGACTGGAACATGAAAGACAAGTATTAAAGCACTAATTGAGTTTATGCAAAGTGCTTTTACGTTAAATGTTCTTGATTTTAGCATTTGCTTGAATTTAACCATGGACTGAGCGGAACGCTGAACACTTCAGACAATATCACTTACAAGACTGAAAAACACACGGATACACATTCTAAAAAAAAATAAAATAAAAAATAAAAATCACTTTCTACAAAACCATGGAAGTGCAAAAGATATGTCCAAAACTTATGAGTTTCACAGAAATTACTTTCAGTAAGATGATGCACACCAGCAGTATGCGAAGGAATAAACACCATTTACAATTTTCAATAATACAATGTGTTTTCACATTTTCTGATATTATGACACTTAAATATGTGACTGTTTCATATGCATAGTTTTCCAAGTGCATAGCCTTCCAAGTGACATGATGAAGCAACTCAACAGTTGCAATGACATCAACAATACATTTGTCCACCTAAAAATAAACAAATATTTAACAATTGCACAATTTTTTGAAACTTATTTGGAGGATCCTTAAACTTGTCCCTCTGTGAAGCTCCTTGCACGTACTCGAAGATCCTCATTTTCCAGCAATGGCTCCAGATGACTTGCCAGACTGGGAATTCTTGCATGACCAGAAGGTGATTTCTGGGAAAGACCCAATGGAAGACTGGACGGTCTATTCGCATGTTTTGGCTGTGTCTTCTCATAGTGATCTGAAAAAAATTCGATCCAATATAATCGGATGAATCCCAGTTTCACCGATTCCTGTAATTAAATATGATAAATATGCAGTATTAGTATGGGATAGTAGCTGGTTGCTGTAAACTAACACATATTATAGATGTATATGCATCACAAGAATTTGCATATCTTCATCTCTTTAGACAAGGGGCAATTATTATTTGTTAAGCATACGAGACTTCTCTACAACATTGTTTATAAATACAAAAGTGGAAACTACTTATCAGACACATTTTGAGCATCATATAATTATGGCGTAAATCATTTAAAAAACATAAAAAAAGGAGTGCATTTAAAGCACAAACGTTTTGACATGTATGACAAACTGGCAAAGACAGAGAATCTACACATTACTGAGACATCACAACTCACAAACTGCAACACTACAAGGCAGCATGGGTAGTAAGTGGCTTGGACTTGCACTTGGCTAGTGAAAGAAACAAATCAATAGACATTCTTTAAAGTCCACATTTAAAAAAGTCTCAATAAAATGTGTGAGGGCCACAGTAAATTTATTTGCATTGATCACTGACTGTCACATCTTTCAGCACATGATTCGCACAAGAAACATTCGACTCCTGCAATAAGATTCCAGCACAGTATTTATGCGCTGACCAATTATTGACTGCCATAGTTCTTAACAAGTAATTCGCGCAGGAGTTTAACAATACAGCTCATGTAATAGGACCGCAGCTCAGGACTTATGCCCTGACCACAACCTAACATAATATTAGGCATTATAGCAAAAGCAAGAGTAACCAAAACATAACAATGAAGATTCCAAATCATAAATGAGGTGAATTGCTGAGTGGTCATTGCATGTGCTTCCCAACCAAAATTAACTTCTTCAAACCTGTGCAATCTGTGTTATAGTTGGCATAGGCCTGTAGGGGAATATTTTAAGAAAAGGAAACGTCGCTACTGCTAGTGCAACAGGTACTACAACAAGCTACAGATTACTGCAAATTTTGCTATATCACGATCAGTTTTACTGTCAAAGCTAGCGTTACTATCACCATACATATCTGTCGACACTCCCTCCCCCCATGATTTCCACTAATGTCCACCACCATTATGTGTGTACCACCATTTTCATTATGTCATTTCAAAAGTAGCTTTGTTTTGTGGGGTATAATTCAAAGCATCTTTCAAAATATAGGGTAAAAACAACACAGTAGACTGCAGTACACATCAGTAATAACAGCAGTCTTTTCTGCAAGTTTTGACATGTTTTTGGCTATAAGCATTTTGTGACCTATATATTAACCTTTTGGCCAACAGAATACAGCAGCACACTTTAATTTCACAAGCCTGATTCTTGAAGTGTACAAGGCATGTGCAGGCATTATTGTTACAGGCATATGTATTAGTTAATTTGGACACTAAACACGACAGTACCAGTCTCATCATACAGGCCAGTCAGAATAGCATTATGACAGAAATTCTCATCATAGAGGCAGTGAAGCAGTTAAGAATGGTGCCGAGGATGGTCAGTGAATGGACAGGTGAACACCATGTTCGATGCCTACTCTAGCCGTTTTCATTTATCACGTCAATTCTGTTTTTACTTCATGAAGGGAAGATGCATCAACATGTGTAAACATTAATGGCAAATCAAAACGTGTATGTGAAAATATGAATGGTGCAACAAAAAGTTCTATTTATGTAAACATTAGTGTATAGGTAAAATGCTGGATTTGTGTAGATGTTAAGGAACTCTAGATTTTCAGTGTCTCATCTTAAATGTACAGGCTTGATAATGAGTGACACCCGGTTTTGCTACAAACATTCACATTGATTAAGGCATGTTGTTGACATTTTTCAGTATACCAAATTGTATTAAGAAAACCAAAAGAGAGAAAAAATACATACCTAAGTCTACTTGCTTTGGCACCACTGCATCTCTACAAACGTCGGGACATGGTTCTTCTTGGCCAAGATATAGACCTCTATAGCCAAGGTATGGTTTCACAACCAGAGCAACAATTGCCTCTAATTTTGCACAGCTGTCATTGGGAAGTTCTTCGTAGTCATGGATGCTTTGCAGTACCAGAACCATTTGCTTAACAGATGCCGAAACCGGTGCCCCGCCATGTTTTCGCAGAGCTTCTGTTGTAAAAAAAGAAAGCAAAACCACTTTGTAGCATTACATTGCACGATTACTGCCACATAAGTAGTAATAAATAGATAATACATAATAATCATAAAACCATAAACTAAAAATTAACAGAAGGCAAGTAACCTTGTCTCTGATGCAAATCAGATAAGCAACTCTGGCAGTAACTGAAAAAAGTGTAAACATTGCAAATTGGTCTGCCATTAATGGTGCGACAAAATTTTAGCTTTTGGTCAAATACCAAACAGAATATTAATGGAATCATTTCATTTATATTGACCCCACCTGGATGGTGAAAAATTAATAACAATGCATGTACTTCCAAGTTAAACAATATTACATGATTACAAAATCGCAAAAGTAATGGAAAACACAGAAAAAGGGCTAAAATTTTAAGAAACAATTTAGAGTTTATAAAGAATAATTGCATCTTATGATCCAACAGGCTATAAACAAGAAGCAAGATATAAGCTCTAGGACTCTAGCTTTGTACAAAACATGCACAAAAAGATGCAAGAGGAAGAATTTTTGCAAGTGTGGTAAACAGATGGTTTTGCCAATATTGTACTTACTGACATAATAATATATTATTTAACCTATATTGTTATTTATCGACTAATCCTTGTACATAATTTTGTTATTGTACCTGAGTATGAATAAATGGTAATAATAACAGCAATAATATTCACAAATACATGTACACAGGAATTAAGCAGTAGAAAAATGTACAAGTGTCCTGTAAAAATTAAAAATATAAAAATCAGTTATTCAGGCTTCAACACACACTTACTATTGAACAGAAACAAATTACATAAGAGTAATAATTGTCATTCTCCAAGATCCTCATTTTTATGCGCTCATTAAAACCCGAGGCAGAAGCTTTACACTTTTGCTTGGCTTAATTGTAAAGTAATCACCCTACCTAGAACAGTCTATTCAAAAATATTTCTTCTGAAAACTAATTATTTCTTTGAAAATTTGTACCTTACAATTAGATACAGCAAATCCTTTAAAATTGACGAGAAAAATCAAAGAGTGACTATAGTTGATACATACCTAGTAACTTCACTTTTAACACGACTACGTCTCTGAAAGCCAGCAATGTAGTGCTTCTGATGTCAAACTCTTTTACCTGTTATGTTAATTTATATCTTATGCCAACACAGTAAATTAGATTGAATCCATGTTCAATTTACAATGAAAACTGTGTCTTTGTAAAAATGTGCATAGCAAACTCAAAAATCTAAAGTTTCACATTTGTAAACATCTATTGAAACTCTTTTTACTCGAATCACAGACTAAACCTATACTGAAAGCAAAACTATTTTTTTAAATTTAAGACTAAAAATTATTTAACAATTTGAAGAAATCTCTGCATGTGTCTGAGTTCCTATGTTACAACATTCAACATCAACGCGATTTAAGTGCAACTTAAAGGTACATTAAAATCTGTCTTTAATTATATCAATAAAAAGTTTGCAAGGTAAACTGGCAATTTCCTTACATTGTTAATAACTTAACTCATGATGATTTTTATGCAATAAATATAATACATAACTGCATATCTGCATAATTGATGTTCTAAATTTATTTGTATTTTTTGAGAAAAAGTAAATACGTATCTTACAGCAATAGACCAGAAGAGATACTCTAATATCGGCAAAATGTCCTGATAGAAAAAATCCCAGATAGGTCCAATGCTGGATATAAGCTTTTCACCTAAACCACAGTAATCATATAAGATAATAAATGCTAAACACCATCATTTCCTTGACAAATGATACAATTCTTCCAGAATCTTGCAAGCAAGTCACAGTCAAACTATAGATTTCTTTTTGTTTGAAATGCTGAGAAGCAATCATTTGAAAGAAAAAGCTGTGCATGTTCAATAAAACTCTCGTTGATCAGTTTACCCAGCTACTGAAAAAATAGTCTTAATAATAACTTTTTGTTCTGCCATTGATGTTGTACTTGCAGTTTTTGCACATAGAAAATTGTTTATCATGCCATTAAAATTTACATAAATAAAACTTTCTGTTGTGCCACTGATCTTCATTTGTGGTGCCACAGACATTCAGTTCCACAATTCATAAAACCAATTGCTGATGTTTCCCTAGCTCTACAATACGTAACTGTCTGTTTTGTCATAGAATTGTTACTTCGGCAATGCAAGCTACACACTAATAATTTTTTTACTTGACATGTGATTTGCTGTGTAATTTGTAATTACATGCACACACAGCTTCTTGTATCTTTCACACTTAAACATAAGCAACTTAATGCCACTGGCAATTGACGTCTAACATAATGTCAATCATTTTCGTTGGCTGCCCAATCAGCGTGCAAGTTATTTCTGCCCCCCTGCAGAGCTTAATTAACGCAGGTACGTTCGGGGCATTTAGCTACAGCTGCTGTTATGAAAAATGCCCAACTTTTCATTGGGTGAAATATTGACCTGGTTCTAGATTGTATTATTGTCAATTGAAATTGTAAATGAATTAGTGGAAATACAGAGTCTAGTTTTGTTTATAGGAAGAAATGCAGAACGCTTACGTCTATGAGTTGCTAATTAAACCATTTTGCAATCAAGAAAATATGCTGTTTAGTTTAGTTTATGGCTTTGCAAGTTAGATAAAAACAACTATTTAATTAACTTTAAATAAGGACAAAACAAAATGTTTTGTTTTCTGGCAAGCTTTTATAAACCTCATGTGCTCAAAACTTACATTATACATCAATGTAATATTAGCTAATTCTACGCTATTTTTTTGGGTATAATCATGGTTAAAAGATGCCATTGGGACTTATGTGACTCGGGCATTCAATATAAGGATTGTCTATGGAGTGGAACAGTCAAATTTATTCCATTTCTGTAACCTGACAAACGGAAAAATACAAAAACCGAATAAATCTTGCAGATGAGCACATGATCAATTAATATAGAATAATACATCGCAGGCTTGATGTTTGTATGTTTAAAGGCAAGAGAGACAATATTTTTGTTGCTAGTTTATTGTGTAGCAAAGCTAACTGGCTTAGTTTCTTAATTATGCTTGTCTCTGTATTTTGCAGTGCTTCAAAACTTCGTCTCTACATTCTGTTTAAATTGAAAAGTCATTTTTTGCCTAATTAAAGTGTTAATTTCGTGTAAGAATAGCTGCTGCTCTGCTAATCTGTGTTTACGAAAAAGCGCAATCAGTTTGTCTGCTGATTAGACATTACTTGTGACTGTCATGTTGTTTAGTTCCGTTTAGTTTAGCTTAGACAGTTGTTGTCTTGCGTGAGCTGTTGTCCCGAATGCTGCTGAGCGTGCTTACATTATAGCGGGGGCAGAGCGATAGACCAATATGTTTGACGTCAATTGTAAAGCATTAAAGTACACCAGAGAACGGTATTAAAGCATTTTTTTAATCTTCTTTCATGAGCGGAAAACATACCACAGAGTTTTACAATGCAAGTTATGTAAAGAACTTCACTTTTCTAAAATGCGAAAATTGTTTTTGACAATGACATAGACTACTCTGTTACAGACCACATACTGAGTGTATTTGGTACAAACCTTCATCCTGCCTGATTTTTTCTCGTAAAATCACCATTCCTTTCATTAAAAGTTGCCCCTAAATAGGAATCAAATTACATACTGTACTGCTCAACTGTTTACGTCAAAGACAGATCTGATAAAATACTATGAAATAGGAAAATTTGTAGATTTAAAGGAATGTGTAGAAATATATAGAACTATTTTTCTAAGTGTGCTGGCGCACCACACATTATGTACAATCAGACACTATAGCAAGAGTTTTTCGTGACCATACCTGATAGTAGTCAAACAAAAGTGGTCCTACTTCAGATTCAGACATTTTCCTGAAAAACAAAGATAGACTGTGGTAAGACGCTGGTACACCAGCAAATAGTGAAATACCAGGAGAAGTTAGACAAAATGCATGATCAAATATTAAATACCTTATACAGTCACATAGGAACATCATCTCTTCTTGACTCATTTGCTTCTCTTGGAACAGCCCAATGACAGCATGCTGAATACTGAAATTAAAATATTACAATTAGAAAAATGTCTTTTCTAGCATTTCCATAGAATCATACATAAACATTAATCTGTTTCAAAATGATTAAATAATTTACGTTACCATATAAATTAATTTTATAATTTACACGGCACACCTGTTCCAGTCATTGTCCTTTTTTGAAGCAGTAGGTGAGTGAGCATCTAGGCGGAGCTCAAAAGCAGATGAAGGCCTCATGGGTGTTACTGCATGAGAGTTTCGACCACCTGACCGAAGTCGTACAGCACCATCTGTGTGTAGTGTAGACATTGTGAGAGCACACAGCACATTCTACTAAATTATGCACCATTCAATTACAGTTGCTAAAATAAAAACATTATTAAGTTGTAAGTATCAGCTTGATAAATGAAAAGTGGGTTATATACAGACTACAGAATTAGAAACGTATTTACAATATGATCAACAGCAGGGTTTGCAGATTTAACAATGTCATTTGCCTCCTCTTTAAAGACTGCTTTAGAAACAATTTTACTGACAAACCACTCCGTAACATGAGAGTGTGAAGGGATTGAAAAAGTAAAAACTTCTTTATGAATATTTGGGAAAAAGTTTGACTCTCTGAAAAACATGAACAGTTACAGTCTACCATAGATAGAGTCTAGAGTCTAGCTCTTGCAGGCAACTAAAGTGACCTATGATAGGATATATGTTAATAGCCTATTGTTATCCAGCACTAAAACTATAATGCTCGTTGTGATCCTGCACATGCAATCATATATTTGGAAAAGCAAAGGAGAATCTTTTCACAATCCTTAAAAGACATGTAGATTTTTAATTTAATGTAGATTCTTAAAGTTGTTTCGTTTTTATTTGCTACTGACATCATTATGCAAGTTTTTTGTGTTTTATCTGACATTACATGTCCCATGATTTCTGTAAATTTGTATTGTTAAAGTTTTTTGTATTTTATATTTTGTAGGCATAATAATAATAATTGTGAAGCCAAACACTTTGTACTAATTAAAAAAATTGTGAAGCCAAACACTTTGTACTAATTGAAAGATCAAATTAACAGTATTTTAGTTAGTTCTTCATTTGATAGTAGGATGTTATTATTTCAGTTTTTCGCTTGCCAGTAGGCTTAAGTCGTAGTCTCTAGTCTTCGTGAATATCTCAGTGTAATAATTTTTTGCCATGCCTTTATGTATTTGTGCACCACCAAGTCTTCGTTCTAAACGTAATACTACTACTTCTCATAACACTAATTCAGGATTCAAGAATTAGTGGGCAGACAACAGTGCAAACCAATGCTTTTAAAGTACGTATGTGAAATAAGCCTACACCATATAGTAAAGTTGTTTATTTTCTCTTTTGCAATGACTATACTATAAAAAAATCATATACGTGCAAGCGTATAAGACATCTAAAAAATTGAAAGAAATACGTACATCATTAATACATTGGAAGACTTTAATACTGGAAACAAGCAACAGTTAATGCCCACAGTTTGTTTTGGAACTTGATTTGTGATCGTGAAAGTCAGGTTATCGGTAAGGCTTTGATACGTACGTGCGAAGATTTTTGTCATTCCCATTTTGCTTAATTCATGAAAGTTAGTACTTAGTAGCTTACCTTATATTGATTGCTTTTTTAACGAATATACAGTAAATTTTACATAATTAGGGATTAGAAACTATTCGAGCTAGACGGTAAACAGAGTTCAACAAAATTACACATTAGACCTCAGAATCAGGTATGTAATATTAATAATAATATTATAATTAGGTCTGCTCAGTTCAAATATCAATTCAGCTCGTTGAATTGACTTACTTCAAGTCCAAGTCTTTAAATATATATATATTTAATTGATTTTCAGCTTCATTATTTGCATGATCCTTTTTTATGATTGTCATAAAAATTATACAGTGCATTAAATGTACTTCATTTGCCATTATTCTTGCGTTTACAATTTTCAAGTTTTTATTTTCAGTTATCTTTTTTGTCATACTGTTATTATCGCTAAATTGTTAAGTATTAATATTACTACCCCACTTGTCATCAGTTAACTATGGTTCTTTATATTTTAACTTAATGTCATTTATAAGTATTACTTATAATTGTTAATCATAAGCATTACTAACAGCAATAGTACAGCATCAGTAAAATGATAATCAATAATCAAAGCTAGCTGACTAGACGACCAATTGGTCTTTCGCTACCCTTCAAAAAAGTTTTGTTATGTCTGTACATATGTGTGTCGAGATAAATTAATAAAGATGTTATGCTATGTTATGTTTTAGGCTCCTAGCGATGATGGAGCATTTTCAGCATTTCCTTTTTGTTGTGCTCATAAAGAAAGTATACGTTTCTGTAGTTAACTAAATGAAGAATCATCAGTGCTTGTATATAATTACTAAATAAGCAAATTGGTTTCTATTATCTTTTTCTTACTATTATACCTGTGAAAAACCTGTGATGTACTGGGCGAAAGAAAGTATAGGTTTTTGCATAGTTTTTTCTGTCTTAATACTAACTGGTTGCATGTGCAAACAAAAAAAGTTATCTCTAGTTTGTTCGCTAGCCGTCTGGTGGTGACATGTAGAAGTGGTGGTTACCGGAACTCCTGTAGTGTCCGCTCGGGTTGAAAGGTGTTGTGGTATTTTTCTGGATGATCTGGATTTGTCAAGTCGTCTTTTAAAGAGGTCCGGACACCTTGCATTTTTACACGTGTACTCAACTTGTTCCAATCATTGGTGACCCGGAAAGTGAAGCAGTTCTTGTTGTTTTATTTAGGCTTACAGATCTTGCGCCCATCATCCCTATAGTTGACTTGAAAGTAATGTCAGGATTTAATTTGGTGTCATTGTTGAAAATTGGAAATGTGGTGGACATATTTCCACGTTTTCTTCTTTGTTGGAGTGATGTGTGTTTTAACCTCTGCATGCGTTCGGAATATGATAGATCATGCAATGGTGGTACCAGCTTGGTTGCTTATCTCTGGGTGGTTTCGACCTTTCTGATGTATTCTAACCTGGCTGGGTACCATATTACGTCTGCATAATACATTACTGGACATACGAAGCTTTTGTAAAGGACTAAAAACATATTGCAATCTAGGTATGCGAATACCCTACGAATAGACCAAAGACGTTTCCGAACAACTTTAGAGACTTCATCAATATGTTCCTTGAAGGTTTCTACTTTCAGGTTTGTTGACAATGTAAACAACCTTCATGTTTCTACCATAGTTAGTTATCGGTGTAGACACCAAATTGTTTTTGTACTTGAGTAGTAGTAATAAGCACAGGTTGTCCACTTTTGTTGAGCATAGTGTACCGAAACTTGCTGGAGTTTTTGCTATTTACCGGTTTTTGCACCTATCGCTGTTGAATGGTGTTAGACGAATGTGTGACCAAGCATCCAAGGTCTTGATGTCATTCTGTAGTGTATCATAGTCATTGTAAGATGCAATTTGCCGATAGATTGTGGTATCACCAGAGAACATTTTGACCATCGAAGCCGCATTATCAGGAATGTCATCGACATATAATACAAAAAGCAACGGTCCTAACAAAAGTCCCTTGTGACACCCCACTTTTGACTTCAGTAATAGAGGACACGGTAGAATTGATCCATATTCGCTCAGAGCGAGTTGTTAAGAAATCTCGTATCTATTGCGACAATTGACCACAAATATCATAAACCTCAAGTTTCAGTAACAAATGTTTGTGGGGGAGCTTGTCGAATGCATTTTAAACTGTTATGTTTTTCAGACACCGGATGCTTAACATCAGCACAACTAACCTAAGAAAACAAACTTGCATCCATGACTAATTCAAATGAATCAACGCCAATGGAGAGTGAGCATCTATTTGGTCAGGTTTTATTTGGCATAGGTGTGACTGCTGCTGCTCACCCTTTGGCATACGCGAAAGTGTTAGTTCAGGTAAGACACCACTGAAGAACAATTTACTAAGAGTCTCTTTTATGGAAATTACTGAATATAAAGTTCAAAAATTTCTTTGTTGTTGGACCTATTTAGAATAGAAACTCGCTTAGAAAAATAAAGACCTAAACTTTATTTTTAAAAAAAGATACCTAAACTTAATGTATAACTTCAGGTTCAAAGTGTATTTGCTGAACACACTTATCTGCTTGCTATAAGTTAAAACAGTTAATATAAGTCTTGTAGTACTTCTGCTGTGTTTTGGTAGCTTGCATTACTTCCAATGCAGTAAGGTTTAATGTGGTGGACTAATCATCTTCAACATTGACTTTTCATTTTTGGTAGCAGAACTGTACAATACAATTTATATATTACATTATACAAATTACACATTTTTTGAAAACTTGTATTTTTTTAGATTGGACATGAGCCATTACCACCGTACCCCGGTCGAAACATATTTGGCCGAAAAGTGTTGTTGCTGCCAAATGTGTTCAAATATGGTAAGATATGATGTAATCTTAAAAAAATCACTTGAATTATAAAAAAAACACCTTCAGGGGACAAGTGGATCTGATACTGCTCAGCAAAATTCTTCTTTTGACACAGCTGGGGTGACGGTATATTAATAGTACACTCGTATCTCGGTTTGCCACCCAAAAGCGTAGAGACGTTGGTCCGAATTTGGTGATTGTCCATGTTTACTGATACTAAGCTAATGCAGTAGGCACGGTGTATTAGACTCATGGTAATGTAGATTCAATTGCCCAATTGCCTCAAAAACAACGTCTAGTATGGGCCGCTTCTATGCAAAGGTATATAAAAACTGTCGCCAATTGACTCAAATAACTCCGCATAATTGACTCTATATTTTTGTATATAAAGACATACATGATGTAATGGTGTAAACAAAGTGACCGTCCGCCAACTAGCAGCCAGCTTGCGAAACAACGGACTGTGTCCGTAGTATGTGGGACTTTTTAACGGTCCAGATTTCGTGTGTCCGGTTCTTTCAATATCCGTAAAAGTGAGGTCTGGCAAACCGAGATATGAGTGTGATGCCTGTAAAAGTTTTCATTTATTTACCTAAAAAAATGTAAGTACATTCTGAGTAAGTGTACTTTCTGTATTACTTGTTTTGCTGCTCATATTTACTGCAGTCTTTTTTTGGTCAACAAATATAATATAAGTTCTTTATCTGAATTTAAAAGTCTAAAATTCCGAGTAATAACTCATTGGCAATTTTGGTCGGTGCCATTCATTTACCATTTTTGTTTTGTTATTAACATGTAACTCTTTCCCTCAATGCTCTGTAACAAAATGTTTTACCTTTGACTTACCAGTTGGATTGCGGGTATTTTAATGTGACTTCCATGCCTGCTCTGTTTTCACTTGTAATATTTTTGCGAAGCAGGTCATACTTTTGCATTAATTTATTTAACAGTATATACGTCGTATGCCCCGTATACTCTCAATTCGAGCACTGCTTATATTATTATTTACTTGGAGTTTGTGTAAGAGTTTTACCATTTATCTTAATCCAAGTAAATTTTTGAGTAAAGTTTTATCACAGCATGTCTAAAATATGTTGTAGTCTATCAGTCTGTCTACTTGTTTGTTTCTGACCTGATCAATCAATCATTCTAATATAAATTACTTTTTACTAGATTATAGCATTCGAGTAAGATTACTGGTCAGTTAGTTATATTGCAATTCAAATAATTTTTTGATTCTGAATTAATGTCACTTACGCAGTCTCTCAGATCCTTTGTTTGGCATTGCAGTTAGTCACATACGGAAGACAGATGGATTTTTCGGTCTTTACCGAGGGCTGAGCTACAAGATAATGACAAACTTTGTGGGAACATTGACATGTCATCAAATAAAACAGGTATTGTTAGTATTACTTAGAAAAGGATAGCACTGCCAGTTCTGGTTTGTACTGGATCTGGTAAGTACTCTTGGGTTAATAAGCGATTGTTTTAATGAGCCTTAATAAAACTAGTACTGAAGTCCTAGAATCACCTTGTACTGGTTGACAGCAGCTTCTGCTTAATGCACATTTTCGCCAAATTTAGCAGTGCAAACCATTTAATTCAGTATATCTACTAGAAGTAACTTTAAAAGAATATATTTATGTGGTTAGTGGTGCTAAATAGAATTTATTTCCTGTAGATTAATCTCTGTAAGTATTGGAAGTTTTACCTTTCGAACTGCGTATTTCCGTTTTTGAAACTAACAGCACATGACGGTACAGGAGCTTAGAACCATCTTTGATGTTCTTTCAGATATTCAGATAACGATTAAGAATATGAAATGAATTGTAGTTTTGTAAAACTGATAAACCAAACTTACTTAAAAGCTACATTCAAGCAGAATTTATTTTAGCACTAAAGACAGGATGTTACCATAATTTGTAGATACAAAAACGTTGCCAGAAACTTTGACACATTTCTTCTTTAGTATCATGAAAATAATCTCTTGTGCTATATTGTTTGTATTTAACATTATCTGACTATAAATATTTGTGATAAAACTGTTTCTCTAATTATTTTTTATCAAATATGAAATTATGTAAAGTGATGTTTAATTGAAAAATTAATTTAATTCCATATGTGAACATTTAATCACATGTTTATATTAATATTATTTGTGTTACACAGACATTTAAGAAATATGATGAGGGACGCCAGCTTGCTAAAGAACTTGATGAAAGCGCTACAGACAAAGACAGTTTTAAAGAATTTTTAATAGAGGTGAGTACTGTATAGTGTATTTTATTTACTAATGAGCTACCAGTGCAAAAAATTAGGCTAGTAAAGTAACTATCAGGCTAGTACATGTATACGACACAGTGCTGTCAACTTGCCTATTAGTAAAAACATGTAAGCAATGTGCATAAAAAATAATTGTAAAGTAAAAGGATTACGATTAGCCATAAATTAAATCTGATGTTTCCATGGCTTATCATTCTAGAATAAGTATGCTAGCAGAGAAGAAAAGTAAACATTTTAATAATAATAATAATAATTTATTATAAATTATAGTGCATAATATTGAGTGAAGCCAATGTTCAATACAGTAGCAAAAAAATTTTGCAATCAGTTATTAATACTATGCTAAATATCATTGAAGTCAGTGCTTTGATGCAACAAATAAAATTGACGATAATTAACAATACAGCAGATATATAATTTTAACAAATTAACAAAACAGCCCAATAAAATTTTACCAAATAAAAGTGATAATGCAAAAAAGCTAAACACTGAGGCCAAGTGGCATTTACGAATTACTTGTATCTTACAGCATTTGTCATCAATTTTGGCGATAGATTCTTGAAAAGAAAATTTTGTCATTTTTAACAACATTCGATATTGGTTTTCTCGCTTTTTCATTTTTTAGTGTTATTACGTATAACATGCAAGCTAAAAGACGCATCATAATGACATTTTCTTCTGCCTTCTAACCAATTATATAAGTTACTTTACACACACATGCCCATCTTTTTACTGTTAATTCACTGTACTAAAAGGTCTACTTGTGAAGTGTTCAATGCATGTTAATAAAACAATTCATTTTTCAACTCTATGTAAATTTTATTTCTACTTTTTAAATAACCGTTTTTCTTGATTAGTGTAATTTTAGTGTAAGATAATAGATTGATAATTATATTGTATCAACATAAGTATATTGATATTGACTGATTAACATTTGAAAATCATTCTGTGTAATATAAAATCTTATTTATAAAATGAAAACTGCTACATGAGATATTATGTTTCACTGTTCCTAATGTTCACGGTATCTTTTTTGGTTATAAAATCTTGTGCACTATCTGTAATTTAATTTTTTATGAAACCTTTTTTGTTAATTGTTTTTGCCATTCTATGATGAACTCCATTTTATGTCTACAGACAGGGCAACAGTCTGTGGCACAAGGTTTGGCAATCGTGACATCCCAGCCATTCTATGTTTTATCTATCCGGTGCATGGCTCAGTTTGTGGGCGAAGAAGACGTTTATAAGTAAGTATAAAGGTTGCCATAAAGGTAGAGAAGTCAAATATCACAATTTTTGTAGATCACGTGCATTTGTGTGATGTGCAAAATTTTGATGAAAATTTTTTGTGCATCACTTCATTACATATTTAAATTCTGCTTGTTTATGAACTGCTAAATTTATCAAAAATTGGAAACTTAGAATAATTTACTAAATTAACAGCTGATGTATACTAATGCAATAAGATTAGCTAAAGAAAACAATACCCAATTTTATACTGTGGTGCAAAATGATCTGAAGTATAAAATATTGAGAGAAATTTTTTAAGAAAGACTTACATAAAAGAATTATTACCACTTTAATGTTCACATTATTATTTTTTGTTGTGCACGTGTTTTACCCATTCCTAGTTAGATGGACACAGCACAGGTATCACGGAAACACGATGCGCAAAAAATATGTGCGTAGGGAATTATAAGAACACAGTTCACTTGTGACGTGGCACATTTTTGTTAAGTTACGTGGCAGCACAAAAGTAAACTGGAAATGTAAATTTATTTTTAACGGAAAATTTGCCGAATTGGTGTGAATTATAGTTAATGCAGCCCTGTATTTAAATTTTCACTTTTGTAAACACTTTCAACAGGTTCTTGAAATATTTGCTGCCATTTAAAAATTATGTTCCCTTATGACATCATCACTAGATGCACTCACCGGCCATTAATTAAGTTTATAAGGTAATATTTAATTATCAAAAACATCTTGACATTGTGCTTGTAGTGATACAGTGTATATTTTTACCATGCTTTAAAAGTGGGATAGCATCCGAAAAATCATTCTGTTTTCTTCTAATTGACTGTTTAATGCACAAAATTTGTCGAGTTATAAATGACGTTTTCCCACGTTGAAAATAAAATACTAGCTGCTGGTTCAAATGGAACGACATGCATATCTGAGAGTACTGCTTTGCCTTCCTTGTTTTATGAACACCTCCTAATAACAGCCAAGCACAGTAACGAACTCATACCAATCCTGACCATTTAGAAATCATTAAGCAGTCAATGGATAGTAGGCAGTCAAGCTATGTTTGTGGTTGACCTAAGGTAGAAAAAGTCTATTATCAAATTGAATTAAATGCTTTATTGTTAATATTTTTTATTCATGTGATTATTAATGTCACATATTTCACGAATATTGAGTACCAACATGTTTTTCATCTGTTACTAATTTTTTAAGTTATCCCAATGATTTTCTTTTTTAGCGGACCATTTGCAGGTATAGGTGAAATTTTGGAGCAAGACGGTATCTTTGGCTTTTTCTCGTAAGTTTTGTTTTTGTATTTTACTATCACAAATTCGACTGATTGTTGATTGATTTCAATGTACTTAACCTAATTTTGTTTTTTGTTTGCAGTGGCTTAATACCTCGGTTATTAGGAGAACTATGTACTTTATGGTTAGCAAACACAGTCACACACATTATAGCCAATTATATTCTAGAAGAAGGCGATATCAAGCAATATGTTGCACCTATTGTTAATGTAGGTAATTTACTGAATTTATATTAACTACATTAATTATATTACTTTATAACATGTGCATATATGTGTACTTACATATACATATATATATATATATATATATATATATATATATATATATATATATATATATATATATACACAAACACATATACACACACACACACACACACACACACACACACATATATATATATATATGCAGATACATGCGTTTGTATATGTGCGTCTGTATATATACATAGATACATATACACTTACATTTATACGCATTTGCCCCTTATGGCATTCGCTGAGTTTATGTGACTATACACGTACGTGACATTAATAAAGCAACATTAAGCTTCTTTTAATGTTGTCAAATTGTCATTATCTCTGTAACCTGTTGAGATAATTTCTTGGATAAACAGAAAGAAGTCATCTGGGATGGGCATCCAAGTCCGTTTCATAATGATTTACAACAGTTTACTTACGGTATAAATTCACGAGTTTAGCCTCTTGTTCCAATTTTCTGTTTATTTAGTGCCAGTTGACTCTAGGGTTAGTGTAATGTGAAAATCTAGAATAATATTAGGCTTTGTTTTTCATTTTTACTTGTCTGATCAATTCTTTAAGAGGTTTTATTTGTTTTTTAGCTGATGGCTGGGACCCTCACTTATCCATTTTCTGTAGTCAGTGCTTGCATGGTGGTAAATAACTGTGGGTGAGTGAACAGTTTGAAGAAGCTTAATATAGTCCATTGTTGCTGCTAATGAGTATAAAAATTTTTGATTAGAACAATTTTGTACTAGCTTGTAATTTGCAGTATTTTGTCAAGTACCGAGTACTGATGCAGAAAACTGAGTTGTTTAAAAAAATAGAGAAACCAGTATATTCTTAAAGGCTTTTCTATTTTAATTGTGCAAGTATTTAATCTTCTACTTTCCTATGAATTGCTGTGCTCTTTAAAATGAAACATTTTTCTAGATTGGCTGCTGGAAGCTTATCGAATATGCCATTATATAAGAATTGGATAGACTGTTGGCAGCAACTTAGCCGTCAGGTATTATATTGTTGTTTTTCACAGTAGTTTGTATCAAGTTATTAACCAGTGTTAAAAAGACTTATTTCACAAAAGGAAACTTGTTGATTTTTGCTTTCCTTTTTTCACACGTTGAAATTTAATATTCTCACCAAAAAAATAAAATAATTTTTGTAGACTCATTTGTTTTTTCTGGACATTGTTAATAATGTTAACTTTGAAGGTTAATTCGAATTCAATTTTTTCATACAGAATGCATTGAAGAGAGGTTCGAGCATGTTATTCCGGTACTACACAGGATTGCCAGTTAAAGTCGAGCCGCCCGTAACACCATCACCTCTTCCGCCGCCTCCGCCAATCACTGTCGAATCAGAGTGGCGGTACAACTGAGGAGATTCCATGTCGAAAAGCAAATAAAAGCTTCTAATAACATAGCCACAGGAACCGAGAATCCAAGTAATCATGTACATGAAAGTTGACACTTGGTGAAGTAGGGTGGTTAATGCACAAAACTATCTGTGCTATGTTTTAATCATGGTGGTACGTAATCGTTAAAGGTTATTCAAGTGATTTTTGTCAACATTATTTTAAGTCGGGTAGTGAAAAAGAATAGAAAGTATGCTTTTATTTACAGGAGTTACTTTACAAGCTTTGTCGCCAAATGAAGAAATTGCAAATGAGAAACCAATGTACCAGTTAGTTGTAGTATTTAGGTACCTATTACCAAGTGATCAGACTTGGAGCTACCCACAAAAATTAATACGTAAGCTATCTTCCCAAAAACAGTGAGTTTATTGTGTATCAATTAAATAATTTTTGATGAAATGCAGTAATTGAGGAAATACTATCTTAATCTTGGTTTTGGCGGTAGTTTCCAATTTTGAATATTGCACTGCATCCTGAACTTGTGCAATACTGCAATAAATTTGTGGGCAACCAAGTTATGTAGTTTGCTGCTGAAATATGGACTAGAATACGTGGTATGACCTGAGATTATGGAAGTCAGGAGGGAAGAGGGAAATAAAAAGATGGAGATGAAGTGTGTGCACATGATTGATTAAGTGAGAGTATGAGAGTGAAGAGGAAAGGGGTAAAGAGGGCAGCGAGAGAATGGAGGACGAGTGAGAGAGGAAGGCACTGGGAGGAGATAAAAGCTTGGAAAATCTTATAGGTTACAATATATATCTCTTTCTCTATTTCTGCCATAGTTACTCTCCCTCTCGGCATATTTAAATGAATTTTATAGTTTAAAATTTGTTTCTAAACCTTTGCTAGCAAATGCTGGATGTGACTTTCAGTCCCAGGCTCTGCTTCTAGCTAGCATAACTGATGTACAGAGTTCTTGAGTAATTGAAAACACTTTTATATGCACAGGATGGTCTTAAATTACTTTTTGAACAACTTTTCTTGTAAAAGGAGCATTTTGTAGATGATAAGAAGCAAATTTATAATATTAAAGGCAAATTGATACACCACATGACATGCCAATAGAGCAAATTCTTCCATGAACTAGGAATCCCCAATTAACTTGGATACTTATAGTGATTCCTGCTTTTTGTGGCATAAAAAACGTTTTAACATACTTTGCGTGATTTTAGAAAAATACTTCCATTCTATTACATCCCTGTAAACAGTTATGGGGATTTGTCTGGTTTAGTTGTGATAAGTAGGCAGGCTAGCTTAATTTTTTTGTCTATTTTTTTGACTTAAATGCTTTATCTCTTTTCAATGATTTGTTCCATGTTATTTATGCAATACATTTATATATGTCTGCTTTACTGGTCGGAGACCCATCGGTGTTACCATCTGCTGAATTATTATTGAACTAACAGGCTTAACAGCTTTAGTTAGTAGTGGAAATATAACAGAGTTAGAAAATGCAGTCCCACATAAAAAGTATAGAGTTGATACTTTTTGGTGTAAATACTAAATAAATAAATTTATTGTCGCAAATATTTGGTTAGTTTTGAAGCTAAAAATGTAGTTAATGATCAAATTCAATACACTTTTTGAAAGTTAATGCTTGAAAGTCATCAAGAAAATGCTTAACTAGAAGTTGACTATCAATGGAAATAGTGGTCTAGGGATAACATGCAAAGTAACTCAATAATTATGTCCAAGGTAGCCCCATTTTACATTACGCATAGGTTACTTCGATATACTTGCATGCTTGGCCATTGAAGCAGCAGTGCCACATTTTAAGTCTTTGATATATTTGGTTGGGAATTGAAACTGCGACCTCCTGGGAGAGAAGCGAGCGTGCCATTATTGAGCTAAGCCTCCAGTGATTATGGGGTAGCTAGATGAATGTTGCTTACTAAGTTGTTACCAAAGGAACTGCTAAACTGCATGATAGCTAAAAAGCCCTTGTCAAGAAGTAGTGTCAAGCTTGAATTTTGTAAGGCTTTTGTGAGCGAAATCAAATTCAATTAACTTCGGTACCCATTATCTTACAACCACGGAACTTAATATGTGGAGTTTTAAGTTACTACCAGATTTCTTAACTAAAGAACCTGTAAGAACAATGATATTATACTGTAAGCTGGGACACTTTTTCCATACTCAATTTTCACAAAGTGAGCTTTACCACCATGTTTGCAACCAGCAATATCTTTTACTTGGACAAATCACTATACTTTCTGAATACTTGTATAAAGTGCTCTTTTATTTGAAGTCTCATTCATTTCTCGTTCTTGAAGTTGATAACTGCAAGTGAAGCCTTACGCTGCATTAACTATAGCTGTGAATTAGACATGGGTTTTGATCATAACACTTTACAGCCACTTGCACGCATGTGTGGCTGTGACACGTGAAAACTGACCTTGAAAAGTGACAGAAGTGTGACAGTGCTAGTGTGCCAAGTTTATCAGATAAGACATATATATTCCCATAATGAACTCGACAAGTAGACATTTAAGCAAACTAAAGTAGCAGGAGTGTGTTGTAATATTGTCAATGATTGCAGCATATGGTGGTTCAGTTTAACACGTAACGAGATAGTAATCGTTTCTAGGGTCATGTCATTCTTGTTAGTTCAGTAAACTTCTTTGGTGTGGTATTAGAATTCTGATGTGAAGCTGAGGAACTAAGTGCACCTCGTAAAATATGAACATGTTTCCTGTATCTGTGGCACATTGGATGCTTATCTAAAGCAAAGCCAATCATAAAATAATATGATCTTAAAATCGTTGCCTATTTTCATCAGCATCTTCATAATTTTATAATTTACCACAGGTTAAACGTACACAACTAATTAATAAGAGAAATAAAACAAAATTAAAGAATTACATTGGTAAACAATTTTTAATTTATTTTTACTACATAGTATTAATATAATGGAAAATAATATAATATTCTGTCTGCGTTTTACAAAGGCTTTGAAATCAATATAGCCTAGGCTTTAAACTCATATAGCCTCACAGACTTCACTAAATAATTAAGCAATGTTATTAGATAAATGCATTCATCTATTAGAATTGGTATTACAGACTATAACACAAAATATACATGAAAAACCTGTTCAACTGTTAACATGTAAAAAAGTAATCACGAAAATGTGCAGAAATAATTCTGACATATACATGTTTAATCAAGTAATTACAATTGCCCAAGCTAAACAAAACAGCAAAATTACACATCAGTTATAGTTATACAACCGAGTTACTAAAGAACAGTATGAAAATCAAAAAAAAATTATTGGTAGTACAAATGGTTATGCAAAAGTATTTTCTTTATTATGCATACTTGTACAGTAAGTACTTACTATATTAAACTTTATCATATAGGATAAGATCTGAATTTCTTAGAGATTTTTACTCAAATTAATACTAAAATGTGGCATTGTCAATATACAAATATTGCCTTCTAGCAAGCAGCAAAAAACACGACTAACCTACCAAATTGAAATAAGATCAATCTAGAAGGCAACAAAAATCATTCTTCTGGATTAGAACTCGTGTCAAACCATGCCTTGAGCTGTTCTTCGTAATCCGAATCTAAGCCAAACCTTTCTAGATGCTCTGCTACATTTTTGCACAAAAGCACCGGTTTTGCAGGAGTTTGTTCCATTTTGCTGGAGATGGTATTCGCTAATGCCATTATAAAACTGGACCTAAACGCAAAAAACGAATAATGGAAAATGTGTTTTTACAAGAAATAAGAGCATACACAATGTACATTGTAAGCTGTGATTAACAAAAATTGTACCATTTTTCATTTGCGTCATCCTCAATATTTAGCGGATCATCAGCGTACAACTTCTCCGACCGAGCCACCAGACATACTATTAATGAGGCACCGAACTGTAATAAATTATGACAATTAGAACACTCAACAGCCTATATATACTGGCTGAAAGCATCATCAAAAAACTATTACCATAAGATAATGCAGGTCATTTAAATGGCAACAAAAGCACAGACTGAAAACAATGCATTATTTTTTGGCATGTTTAAACCATGCCACGGTATTTAATGAGAGAGGCCATGGGGTTGTGTTTCTCAAAAAATAGTGCTGTGTGAACTCTTACTAATCTGTGATCATGAGCAAAAGCAAGTTTTTTAAAAACAAAAGTGCCACTATTTCACAAACTGGTTCTATAAAGTTGTAAGAGTAAAAATAAAAAAACTTACACTAGATTGTATAATGCTGAAAGCAATTCTATTTTCCAAGTTCAGCAGCACCGAGGTTACTTCTAATATTTTGGACATGTCACAGCAGCTGAGTATGCGTGGAATTTCATGCAGAAATTCCGACAACACCTGCAAAAGCAATGTAGATAGCATACATTAAGACCATTCTCCCACTTAAAGCAATTACTAAGCATCTAAACAAAACAAATAAAATTGAGAAGTTTTTACTACATGTGATGCCACAGAAAGGTGCTGTGTGCACCACAGGTGCTCTACACCAACACTCCATTCTTTAACCTGCTGTACAATCAGCTGTGATTATTTGAAAAGACAATTCATTAAAAGGCAAGTATGACATTAGCAGCCCTTTTCCCTAGAAACTACAAATTGCAATTACTGGAAGGTTGTGGTAGAAATATAATTGCGTATAAAGTAAACTTGCTTACAATACCTTTCTAAAAATTGAAACCCATTGGTAATTTTTAATAAAGCACAAGCTTTTACATTAGTGCTATTACCTGATCTTGAGCATCTTTTTTCTCTATAATTGGCAAGTTTTTGACAACTGCTATTATAATACTAAGAGCTTGTTCTGCAGGTGCAAAAGACAACATTCGGCGCACCAGCCGTTTCCCTTTCCGCACGCACATTAGCTGTAAGAAGAAATCACTTGGTACTCCATCAATACGCAGAGCTTTATACAACTGGTCGACTTTGAGTTTACGTATCTTCAACATCGCTTCCCTGAAAGGAAAGGAGCTTAAGAAGACAAAAAAGAGATTATTGGAACAAAGAAACCAAACCAGGAATGTATGGCAGAAGAGCTCGTGGGTAATATACAAAGCATGAAAGTAAAGTATGAAAGTCAACAAACACAAACAAAATACTAAATTAGTTAAAAGTTAGTTTTTTTAATATCAACCTTTGAGTTTCTGGTAGAGCCAACATCTGCTTTTCAATGTCGTCAATCTCTAACAAAATGTTATAATTTTTCTCGATGTCAATCAGCAGCTGACGATGACGTCTGAACTCTTTACTGGCAAAAGCCTTTGACACGTCTTCCTCACCAGTTGCCGTGGAAACAGCATCGATAATCTGTCTCGGATTGTTTACACTTGATACAGAAACCTTCCCCAGAGATCCCTCGAATTGAGCTAGTAGAAAAAGTGAAAGTGAAATTTTTTTACATCATTATTACTCAGAATAAAAACAAAAAATCTTTCTTTCATTACATTAAAAACTAAATTATGCAACAGTGACACACTTTCAAGTACTGTTAATGAGCCTCTTAGCTGCAGTTAATGCTATGCAACAGTTTGATATCATTCAAAAATCAAGCTGATTATCTCAAATTGTATAAGTACGGTAACATAAGGAACAAATGAAACTACTTGAGAGATACAAATAATACCTGCAAAACTAACAGATGACAGCTACTGATATCTGATCCAAAATGAAGGTAAATAACCTTGCAGTTTCAACGTTGAGTAAAGGTACATTAAACATTAAAAAAACTCACTAAATCAATGTGTTTCCCTGAAAATTTATTCCATACCTGGCTTATAATTTCGAGTGTCTGTATGAGAGATAAGAGGCACAATAAGTTTGGGTTCTTCTGCTTCTGGCAAAGCACTTCTTGATGTTGCTTGTTTAGATTTTTCTCTTGCTTGTTTCTGCATAGTGTATGTCTGAAAATAAAATAAATACTAAACATGTCTTTTGCATCTATTCCACTGCCTATTGGGCTTGATAGCCTGAGAAATGTTTCCAATAAATTACTGTATTATTTTAGAATGCAGAAACAGCTTTAAGCATTCATTTTCCATGCTACGCCAGCAAATTATATGAAGCATGTAGACGGTATATGCAGCTTATTTATTCACAATATTTTAACATAATTTAGTATGCCTTCCTCAGATGTATTACTAATTATGCCAAAATACTATAAATAAATAAGCAGTGTATATTATCTACGTGTTTCTTAATTTTTTGATGTAGCATAAAGTCAATAATTTGGGAGATTCCAACAACGTAAATTAGATATATTTTCAGCACTGTGCCTGCACTTTGATAAATTTGCTACTTTTTTCATATAATTGTTTCAGGTCAACTATTTAAAATCAGGAAGTCTGTGTAGATGAAGTATAAAATTTGTGGAAAGGCAAATTTGATTATAATGCATATACCAACAGAAAAAAATATTAAGCCACAAGATTAAAAATTATTACTTGTAATGGGTTAAATAAAAATGCGCTTTATGCTGTCGGTCAGAGTGTCTTAATGTAAACTAAAATAGTGCAGAGTTTGCATCACTGACCAATAAAAATAAATCTTCTTCCTAGGCATTTTTTCTGAATAGAATCTGAATAGACGATATCTGAAAACAAAATTGTTTAACTTTTCGCAGCTTTATGGCCGGCACATTTCATAGTTTAAACAGAATACTGATAATACTGTTGGAGTTATGTTTAGTTTTACATATTTATTCAATACCAAGGTTGTAAGGAAAGAAAGCTGTACCGAAAAACTTTATTAGACATCATTTTATGCTAAGTTACCCAAAAAGATGTCTATTACATACAGTATAATAATAATCGTCTAAATAAGGATTGCTGGTCTGTAACTGCAACAGCTGAATCTTGATAATCCAATCTTTCTCTTTCTGTGTCATGATTCCAGCATAAGGGTCTTTACTGGTTGATATCTTTTCATTTCCATCAATGTCGTGGCCATCCCCATGATCGAATTTGCATGCATTCACTGCATTACGATCACTTATATTCATCGCGTCAGGAGCATGTGGCATCCGAAAACCGCGACCCACCATCCTGAAATCATGATGGTTTAACCTAGCAACAAAAACATAAAATAAAAACACAACAACGAGAAATACATTCGAAACTCTGTAGTTTTTGATGACTGTCTTGTAATTATCCCACTAGTTTCAAAGAATTTTAAAACCACGAATTTCTTTTTTTTTTGCAGCAACAGATTCCATAATCGCAATAATTTGAAAAATTGATTTGCGGTAAAACACTTTTACTAACTAACATAAATAAACAACAGTGTGCAGATTTAATATAGTCAGCATGCAACTATTATCGTGAACCAGTAAAAATTAAAATATGCTCATAATAACTTTGATAATTCTTGAAGCCAAATTTAAACAACTTTTGTGATCAGGTGAACATACAGAATTTTAGTGCTGAACTATTTAATTATAAATTACAGAAGTGATTAAAAAGTATGTCATAATCAATTATAAAGTGACGCTATTCTACAGATTATTTCGTTAAGATATGACAAATTACAGCACAAACCTGTTAGGGAATGGGCCAGAAAAATGTGGAAAATTTCTCCTCGGTCCGGGATCAGTGAATGGCAAAGACATTGACATTCTGAAATAATTATAATATTCTAGTTTGCCACACCACGAACAACAAAATCTATTTAGTGAAAAAACTTCGATAGCTAGAAGACTGGAAATATCTATAATGTGTAATACTAAACTCTAACAGATAAAAAATTCAGTTATTGTAATTAAGTTCTGTGAAAGATAGTGGCAATTAAACACGAAAATAGATTATTATTATTATTTTGTATTTTGTACCTAGCAAGATTGTGCTGTGTTATCAGAACAATATCAGAGTATCAATATTAATGGTTACACGAGTGGAGAAGCTTCTAGAAAATTAGTTACAATAAAAACAATAAAATGGCATTGAAAGGCATGCAGAAAGAGACAGTTAGGGAGGGCAGATAGAGATTACGGAACTAAATATAAGCTAACGGTTTAATCAAAATGCAAAATAAACAGTCGAGTAATTTTATTTTATAAAAAAATTTGTTATCTAAGAAAAGCATAAAATGCACCATAGCATACTCCATAGAATCCAAAGAATGCATAAAGTGAACCAGTGATTATTTATTTGTGGAACCATTTTTGATGAATCGTAATAAAGTCATTCATAACTTAGTTATGAGACACTGTTCATTTTCTCGTAGATGTTTTTTTTACTTAGAAATTTCATTTTGAAGTATGCTTACCTGGGATGCATTGGAGACATGCGAGGTGGAAATGGCATCCGAGCCGGAGGAGAAATGCGTCCACGCCCCAGACCCATTGCCAAAGCAAGAGACGGTGACATCATTGCTTGGTTAGGTGGTAGATGAGGAGATCCTCCTTAAAAACACCAGAAATTATCCTTAATTTGCATTACTTTGTAAAAGCAAAGAAAATCACCTATCTAGTGTAAACAGCATGTATTAGATGTTCCTATATAAATGAAAAATTGGTGGGCCAAATGGAACTGGTTTGATATCACAGACAGTTATTATGATGGAATTAGGCAGATAGTGCTCCTTGAATATCCCAACTTAAAACAAAGACATAAGGTGATTGTACTGCCTTACATTCCTGCTTAGATCACGATAGTATTGCTTTTGTACCACATATCGAAATAGCTCAATGTCAAAGCTCATTGACCCAATGTTGAAGAGTTGAAATCTGAATTTAAAGCTTTCCAGAAATTTTTAATTAATCAATAATACATGCTTTATGGTTTCAGCTGAATCACTAATTTTTCTGTTGTAGAAATGACAGAAACTGTGACAATTCACTTTACTGACACATTTAGAAGTATTTAAATACCTACCAGGATACGATCCTGACAAATGTTGCAACCTTGTCCTTACTGCTGTAACCATGTTACTGGGTGGGACAGCACCAAGACTAACAGCTTGTGACGGAGCTGAAGGTGTCATTCCAAGTCCAGGAGGTGGAGAGTTGATGTTGACTGTCCGAGGTGCCATCCCGTGAACTGGCTGTAGAGGGGTACCTCGCCCAATGTTAATATTACTCTGAAAATAATTAATTGTCACAGACAATAGCAAGCAGCAACAATAATTTATAACAATTACTTAGCTTTGGTGAAACACAAGAGATTAAAAAAAGCAGAAGGTAAAAATACCAGTTTTCATTTACAGCAGTGGTGTGCAGTCGTTCAGCCCCATTCGCACTCCAATGACGTCGCAAAATCTCATTCGCACCACATCAAATTGGTGGCGGCAAACACAGAAAAATAGTCACAATTTAGTTCTGTGTAATTCAAACTATCATTCATCTCAGACAAATTCGGTAGAACGAATTTGCTTCTATATATCTTAATGCTTAAAAGAATTACAGAACTCTGTATTTTTAACTCGGTATATCGCTAAATTTCACACATAAATGCACAAAACCCATTGCATTTGCTCCACTTACTCGGACATGCAGAAACTTTGTCAAAATGACTCTCTCATCATACAATGAATCTTACACACGGCTGCTCCTCGGTGGTGTGTAAAACTATGAGAATACTAATCAATAGAATCATAGAACAGCCGCAGACACATGTAAATTGCCTTATTTTCTGAAGAATTTGCATGCTGGTAATTCATTTTTTCTGCGGCTGTCTTTTTTAATAAAATGCCAAAGCGGAAAATAACAAGTTGAACTTTGGAGGGAGAGAGAGAGAGAATGAAGTGGTGAAGTCGTGGTTTGCTTGTTTGGCCCGTGCCTTATTTTTCATATTTTTATTCCTGTTTATAATTTGCACTCATTCGCACACCTATTCTCATTTGCACCACACTTTTTCTCATTTGCACAAGTTTGGCATTGATCTCTTCAGAATGTTTGAAAAAGAAAGTGAGAAAAAAGAAAGGTGTTGAGGAACTTTAACGACGAGCTTTCTAACACTGAAAGGAATTATTATACATACAGCAAGCGGACGAGGTGGTGTGGCATAAGCTGTGCCCTGCTGATTTAGAATGTCCCTCTCAACTTCAGCCAGAGTTTTCACTTTAGGATGACCTTGCATTAGCTCTTTCTCTAACTCTTGCACAGTCTTAACGTCTGCAGGCATTGCATATGATTTATGAGGGGCAATGCCGCCACCGACAGTGATCACTGATGGGTCCTATAAAAAAAGACCCGGCAAAGTCGCACATTATATTTTGGCAATTTTATTAGCAATTAAATTCTTAAAATTTGGACTTTTAACAGTATTTAAGCAAAATAGTCAATTTGGTTCATAACAAAACGTTCAAAATGTTTAAAAAGTTTAAAAGTTTAAACTGATGTGAGGTGCACGAGTTAAGCTTGGGCAACGTAGTAATTCTTTGAATGAGCTTATACAAATGTAAATTTTATTACAACATATGCTGACAACTGATTAACGTTTTACTGCCACATCCTGCTTTTCAGTCCACTATGTGGTTGTGATGTAAACCATAATCATTAGAATGAAGGAGAACAGCTGAGTCGTTAAGCATGTGCTTAGTGATTAGCATTAAGTTGTACTGGGTCTAATTAGTAAATGGATTATTAGATATATCACCAGGAAAACAGTTTCTCGGCAATTTCATCTGCTTTACCGTCTTAAAGCATACAAGATTCCCTGCTGGTTCAACATTCCAAGTTAGAGAATCATTCTTGACAATGGATTCAGGTCCAGCCATAATCATCAACACAATAAGCAGATCTTGCTGATAACTATCAGATTTCATGATTTCATCTTCTAAAACTTCAAAAACAACAAAATAGAAAATTATTTAACAAGGAAAGAATCAAAACTTCTTACATCAAAGGGAGGTGGTGCACTCGAAGACATGTTGTTAATAACAGGTGATTTTGTGCTATGAAATTTTGTCAACACGACTCTTAGAGGGTCCTCTTCCACACTACGGCTACCAGAATACCGATCACGTGCCGGACTTCCCCAAATGTTTGCATGTCCAGGTGATACCTAAATATAGACACAATAACAAAAATGATAAATTAACTTGATTTCTGCTGGTAAAATACAAATTTTTATTCTTACAACAAAGTCACACAAAGGTTCAAAATGCAATCCACACTCTCTTTTGACTTTGCTATACTGATACTGCAAATAATTTTAGAAGCAAAAATAATGAATTCTGTTACCAGATTCAGGAGCTTGTTAAACTAAGAACCTAAACTTCCAAATGTTCGAAAACTAATTCCTACATAAGTAACGTCTTTCTGAATCAAAAAATTCTTACCAAGCTTGCAGCATCTAGTAATGCTGGAGGTGACGTAGGGCTGTTAAAGATTTCATCGAGATTCTGTTGAACTTTCTGCAGCACAAACCAAATCATAAAAACCAAACAAAAATAATATTTGCTATTGTACAGAGAAGCAATCCTGCTTTTCATTATTATATATTAATTTATCTCTTATTCTATCATGGAAATGGCAAGCACATTATGTATGCTGATACAGAGACTCATTATACTCATTTTTCCTTTATTATTTATGCATGTTACATTCAAATCCTGCTATACTCTGTTACAATTTGAATCAATAGTCAAGTTGAAAAAACATTCCAACTACATAAATAAATTTCAGTTGGTTTAAAACTGTGAGTAGTGACACCTGTACGTAAGGTATTGAATGATTGTATGGCATCATCCTATTGCTATAATAATTGACACACTTTGGCAAAAATGTAAAAACACAGTGTGTGAAGGTAGCTTACTCCCGGAATAGGAATGCTCCGAGAAACATTCATGATAGCCGGATCATCCAATTCATCTTCCACCAGCTCATTAAGGGTTTTCTCCAAATTCTGAGAAAAACAAGTAAACAATGAAATATGTACACAACTAAGTTAAGGAAAAAGTAAAATTTTAAAAGAAAACTTTATCATACTTATTTCGCAAATAACTGAATAAATACCAAGCATAGATGCTCAGAAAGTAGAATATCTTAGGTTTGAGTCCCATTAGAGCTGCAAAATTTTTTAAACTTTTTAATTTAGTATTGCTTCCGTGCATTTATATGATTTACATGTATGTTTCAATACAAGCATATATATTTCTTTTACATATATGTCAAAAAATGATTTATAATCAAAATATGGCACATAAAAGAATTTGAAGGCCACAATGAACACTTCAAAACAGCCCAAGAGGAGAACATTCTAAAGCTAGCATTATATCATTTTTAGTAAATAATTTATCATAACATTTCGAGGATCAGGGCACTCATATGCACTAGTATAAATTTTTCACAAAAGTAAATGACCTAATCTTTTACTATGAAAAATAAAAAATAAATAGAAATTATCAAGTTAATCATTAGGCTTTTACACCACACCTCTTCTTCATCCTCTAGTTTTTCTGAAGATGCTCGACCTCCATGATTATCAACAGCTAAATGTTCACTGTCCAAATTACATTTTTCAAATTCAGTCAGTTCTGCAAGCTTCTCGTGGTCGTCATGAACCCAACCTTTAAATATACACAAAGATTCTCATTACTTTTTATGCAATACTATATGTTTTACATGTCAAATGTAGATTTAGGTAATTCAAGTGTGTCTTGGTAACTCAAATGTAGACTTAGGTAGTTCAAATGTGTTAACAATGGTTTTCAACAAATCTTAAGCGTTTTTGGCAAGTCAAATGTAGACACATGTCAAGACAAATGTGACAGTGGTATCTCAAATGTGGATAGGTGGTAAAGCTTCAGGATGTTAAATTTAATCTCCTATAATCTTAATTTAATAATTTCTCTTAAGACTGTCAAAATAATAACTTTACAGGTCTACTAATAGTTTACTAATATTCTGTAAACTTTACATACAATTGGAACTGTTAGAAAAAACAATACATTCTTAAAATAAACAATGTTTCTTGAGAGAAACTAAATCATTAATGCAGTGCTAATGCATTATTTAAAAAACTAATTAGTGATTCACTGTGCATTGGGAAGTGGGAACCAATTTATTCTTTTCTGCCAATGTTATGGTTTATCAAAGAATTTGGTTTGAGGATAAATAACGCATAAGTTTTCAAAGTTATGAAAGAGGTGATGACTATCTTTGGTTTATCTTTTTGTAATTTGCACTTAAATGAGTTAATTACCGATTTATTCAAAGTAATGCATCCACATTTGACTTACCTAAGTCACATTTGAGTTACCAAAACATATTCGAAATTGCTATGCTTACATTTGACTTACCCATGTCACATTTGAGTTACCAAAACACATTTGAAATTCTTATGTCTACATTTGACTTACCTAAGTCACATTTGAACTTTCCTGAGTCTACATTTGACGTGTAAAACGTATAGCTTGACAGTTATTGTTAGTTTAAATGCGTACTGTACACATATATTGTATAATGTAAGCTAATTTAATTAAAAAACAGAAAATACTTTTCATAAATTAAGCTTTAAGAATTCTTGAAATTTTTTATTACTTGAAGGCTGTCTTATTGTAAACAGGGCTTGTGTAACCAATAACGCTATATAATACTGATTTTAAAAATACACCAGTACCTATGTGGGGACAGGTGCTATGCAACAACTTGCAATTTTAAAATAATCCCATTAATAATTCCACTACGTAGGCCACAATGACTGAGATGGACACTGTGCTGGTCACTGTCAACGTGTTGGGTGTTTTCGCTAGCAGTGCACCCTTCTCTCTGAGACTATGTGTAGCACGTAATCTGGTGCCATACATTTAAATGCCATGCTCGCAAACGTAGAGACATTGCTAGACTTGCACAAAAAACGAGGCAAACAAGGGGTGCCAATTTCTAATACAAATTCAAAGATATGCTGATAGCAAACAATGCACACCATGTTGTACAGTACAATAACAGCATTCAATTGTTAGGCAAAAATAGCCCTTTAGGACACACTTAAGAAGTAGTAATTGATAAGCAGGATAATCTTTTGTGCATGTGCGGCACTTAAATCTATGTCTGGCACAAAATTCCTAACAGTCACATTAAAAGATGCAATAGTGGATGGCACACCCTAACAACTGCTTATGAAATAAAGAGTTGTGATATCTTAATTCACTATGAAGGAGTGGTTCCCAGCATTTTCTATGTGAAATAGACATTGAATGTTTTGAATGGTCTGATAATGGTGGTTTACTTTGATGTGTCATCAATAAATGATTATGGCAGTTAATTTTAATCACATTACAATTTTGATGTCATTGGCCATTAAGCAACAGGCATAGCATTCTATAAAAACCACCTGTATCTTGCATCTGCCCCAGCAAACAGGTTCATCAATGAACAGACAACTTTCCTAAATAAGTCTATAGATAGTATTACTTTGCATTCTGCCTGATTGCCCATTAAATGAACTATCGCAATGTACATCCCAAAACACATGACATTTAACGAAGCCAAAGGAATTAAAACTAACAAAATAGAATCAATTTGGTGTAATATTGAAAACTACATTGTAGGTGTCATTTATAAGCCACCAAATCAAAAATATAAAACTTTTTTGAAACATTTTGAAATTGAACTCGAATGTGCTGTGCTTGAAAATCAACCAGTTTTATTAATGGGGGATTTTAATATCAATATTAGTTCAACAAATACTGCTCAGTGCAAAAAGTATAAAGAAGTCTTGGACCAATATAACACAGAAATACTAAACGTAAGTAATAAACCCACTAGAATCACTAAAACATCATCTACTACCATAGACCACTTTATCTCAAACGCTAAAGACAATTTCCAAGTACAAGAAAACTTCTCGTGTGATTATTCTGATCATGATTTTATAATATTAGTAGACAAAAAAGAACCAACCAAAAACAATACAGGCACAGTCTGGAAAACAGTCAGAGATTATTCTACATATAATAAAGATATATTTCAAGATATATCTGGACTGGAGTAATATTTACACAAACACTGACATTGACATACAAATAAACACATTAATAAATAATATGGAATACTGCCTGGATATCTATGCACCGTATAAAAAAGTTAAACTACATCAGCAGCAATCTAATGCAAAATCTGCTTGCCCTTGGACTGATACAGAACTCGCAAGACTAAGACACAATAAAAATGAATTATATAGAACATATTTACATTTAAAAGGTAAAAGCAATTACGATAATTACAAAAAGGCACGAAATAAATTTAATAACTACAACAGGAAGCTCAAAAATAAATATTATATTAATAAATGCAATGATGCAACTACACCTAAGCAAAAATGGCGATTAATTAATGACGTACTTAACAGATACAGAAACGATCAATTACAAATAAACAGCTTACGAGAAAATGACAGTATGATATCTGATCCAGTTGACATTGCTAACAAATTAAATTCCACATTTATCAATCTCGGAAAATTTGACAACTTGCCACGCCAACATAATGCAAATATACACAATATATACAAAAACCAATCAGTAACACAATCCACTTTCTCATTTACCAGCGTCACCGAATACGACATCTTTAAAATATTAAACAGTTTAAATATAAATAAAGGAAGTGGACCCTCAGACATGCCAATAAAAATCTTAAAAGACTGTGCCAGCATCATTACTCCTCATCTAACATATATCACAAACCAAGTCTTAATGCGCTCAGAATTTCCAGCAGTGTGTAAACAAGCAAACATAACTCCAATACACAAGAAAGATGCTAAAGATGACGCTAAAAACTACAGACCAATTTCAGTAGTGCATGTACTAGCCAAAGTATTTGAAAGAGTTATCTACAACCAAATAAATCATTACATTGAAAATAATACGTTACTGTCAAATCATCAATTCGGTTTTAGAAAACTACATTCTACAATAGATGCAATAATTGATGCCACTGAAAAGTGGCGTTACAACTTAAATAAAAACAAATATATAACAGCAGCATTTTTAGATCTAAGTAAAGCTTTTGACAGCCTCGATCACAATTTACTACTAGACAACTTACGCCAACTAGGATTCGATTATACTTCTCTCAAACTAATTAATAATTACCTACACAATAGAAAACAAAGAGTCAAGCTGAACAAACACACTTTTTCAACATGGGACACACCACAGAGAGGCATCCCACAAGGTACGATATTAGGTCCTTTACTCTTTTGTTTATATGTTAATAAAATTCATTTAGTTTTACATAATTCAGACTTAACACAATATGCCAATGATACAACTATCTATACAGCACACGCAGACTTTCTAACATCAAAAAAAATCTAGAAAAAGACATAACAAATATAAATGCAGCATTTAACTATTTTGGTTTAAAAATGAATGATGATAAGACAGAATTTATGGTAATATCACCCAAATCAAATGACATTACTTCTAATGCAACACTAAAAGTAGGTGACTGTTCCATAGAACAAGCAAAAAATGTAAAATTTTTAGGCATTACTGTCAATAATAAACTCACTTGGGATGAACAGTTTCAACAAATACACAACAAGATGGCATTAAGCACGGCATTCTTACGCCAAACCAGAGGCCATCTGACCAAAAAAACAAAAATTCTCATCTACAAAAGTCTAATATTACCACATTATCTGTATGGTTGCACCTTACGTCAAAACGTTAAGAATGAAAACTTTAGAAAACTAAATACAATGCAAAACTACGCACTTAGATTAATTCATGGCTATTCTAATAAAACTGCTAAACAACATGCTGCATCTGCAACAAGCTTAAGAACGTCCACAAAAATACCAATATTAGAAGCCTATCGAGATTACAAAACACTGATATTTCTTTATAAATATATCAACAAACTGAGCATTCCATTTATAAACAATCCCTTAGCATTCATTCCTGATACCACTTTAAACAATAGAACACACAATTTAAAGCAAATTACAGTAAACAACAAATTTGGAAATAACTCTATATCAAAACAGGCCATACATTTATGGAACTTACTACCCAGTGAAATAAAACTAATAGAATCTCTCCACCACTTTAAAAAGAAATTAAAAGAATATCAATATAACAGGTTTCAACTTCCACATTGTGCATCTGATACTAATTACACAGACTCAATTTTCATCTACCCCCGCCCCTAAATCCATAAAACGATTAAATATGTAAAATTAAAAAAAAAATTATGTAATGTTTCTGTTAATTGTGTCATGTTAAATGTATATACAGTGTAAAATATGTCTTGTAAAATTTAATGTTTTTTTTGTAATATTGTTTTGTAAAAATATTTTAATATTGTGTTTGTAAATATGTTCATTTATTGTATATAATTAGGCCTTAGTTTTACACTTTAGTTTTTTTAGTCTGCACTGGACGCATTTGTCTTGAACAGTGTTGTTTTTAACATTACGCTGAGGATTACTCAATTTTATTGTAATGAGTAAGCCGTTTTTAATGACAAATAAAGAATTTATATATATATATCTATTTCTAACGAGCTTCTTCTGAAGTCTATATAATTTTTCTGCTACTTGTAAAGTTGAGTTAACAAAGCAGCCCACCAAGCACTATGTTATCTCCTGGAGGCTCCCGATTGAGGTTATCCCCGAGGCTAGGCATACGCCAAGTAACTAGGTAAGGCCTATTTTATATTTTGTTATATTACATGGTCTTGTAAACATTTAATTCATCATGTAGTTTCAAGTAAATCTGTCATGTCATGTACTAATATTTTCTTCCTAACATGAAGCTAGGCTGTTTATTATCAGTATATAATAGGCCAAAAGCTATTGTTGTATTAATGTGATTAATCTACTTAATCATCTCAATGTAAATATCATTATATAATATTGCTTAATAATTATGCACATATTTTAATTACCAGTTCTTGGTTCTTCTTTAGCTAAACAATACAACTACAGGAGGCGACGCTTAATAGACTCATGGTTAATTGACTCAAAAACGTCTAGTATGGGCCGCTTCTATTCAAATATACATAAAAACTGTCGGTAATTGACTCAAATAACACCCAAAGAGCCCTTCCTACTTTTATGCCATCTTTACTTCGCTTTTGTGCTCTATAATATATGTAGAAACAATCACGTTAAGTACCGTTTTGTTTTTAAGCAGGTACAGTACATTTATCATGTGCTAATAGGGTGCTCATAGCGTAAAGGGTTTTGCTTTGAATCTGTCACCTGCTCGTCCACGGCAATTAATCTTGCTAACCAAGAATTTCTGGAAGCTAAACATTTACTCACTTGTCTAGCGGTTTCTTTTTGAAGCTCTCATTGCAAATCTCACTTTCATACTTAATCAGTTAACAGTTGCAGGTACAGTCACTTTTGCAAATAAACAGACTGTGTGATTATAAATTAATTAAATAAATTTATTACGTTTTAATTTTTAATTTAGTAGTATACTTTTTAATTTATTGCTAATTCACTTATATAAATTAATATTTTAAAATATTTTTAACTGCACAAAGGAATTTAGGCATTACTTCGTTTCTAAAATTCATTAAAAACCTTTGCGGTGCATACTAAGCTGATGACTCATACTTTCTATACCAGTAATACTACACCCATCGGTTAATAGGTCTAGTCGGTTAATTGGGTCAAAACACTTCGGTCCCAAAGTAAGTCTATTAAACGGTGCCTACTGTACATAGAAAAGATGCAATACTAACAATTGCATGTTTCGGTCTGGAATGAAGATAAGATTTTTAAACTTGGGGCAAAATTAAAAGTGTCAGTCTAGCTCTCCCGCTTCTTTCAATTAAATAAATTTAAAAAAATAAACAAACTGCAATTCCCAGCGCAATGTCAGAATAATTTTGTATAATAATTAAGGATCTTTTTGTTTATAAAAATACCTTCATTGCCACCACCAAATGTTTCATCATTCAGTAAATCGATATCTTCTTCTCCATCGATATCATCAGGCGTAAGCTGAGTAAGTCCCTCAACAATGCCCCCTTGAAGTGGCTACAAAAACAAAACAAATATCACATACTACATAGTCAGACTAACGACCAGGATATGCCCATGGGAATTCCTTTTTCGGAATGCCTCTATGATCCATGAAAAACTTTTGATACCAGTATTGTGCTGTTTTGTGTGCTTTACAATGATAATTGTTACTAGATGTTAAATTTGTTACAGATGAGATAAGGATGTGAACAGACTGATAATTAGCCTTTTCCTTCACGGCAAAAGATTTTTGTATTCTGAAATAAAGATGATGATAGTTAGGCTTATAACAAGGTTATGCTCCTACGAGTGTTGTGAGAACATCAACTACATAGCTTGCTAGAATCTAGATGTAAGCAAAATGAATTGCTAGGTATATAGCTCACACACTTATTAATAACTAATAATAACATTTTTATGAAGCCTACATGTAATGATGTTGGGCCCAGTATTAAAAAGCAAGGGCCAGTTGAAAATAAGTCTCAGAAAACTCACGCAATTTTGGAGCTTTTGTAATTTTTGTATTATTAACTGGCTTTGTACTAGTGAAAGGGAGAAGAAAATAAATTTAGTGAGCATTAACTCTATATATAATCAATGATTAGCAGTTACTTTATATATTTGTACAGTTAATTATATTTGCACTGTCTATACAGTCTGCCTATTTACATAAACAAAAGAAAGAATACATGTCAAATGTATCAGAATCACCATGGCCTTTCTTTATTATAGACAAAGTTACAAAGAAACGATGAATTTATTTTATATCCCACGTATGTAACATAGTCACAGTGCTGTTTATAGCTAAATTTGCTAGAATATCATTTGGACATCTGCCGCAAAACTTGCCCATTAGCTGTTGCTATTTTTACAAGATCTTTTTCCTCTCTGTTGATTGGCAATCTATTAGAATAGTTTTTCAAAGCATTTGTAGAATTTTAACCGTCATTCTTTTCACAAAATTTATAAGATTTTCATTTTGACCATCAACAGACTTAAATTTGTATAATACATTCAGCAATTCATTTTACAGCAATTCTATTTGTAACAGTGAATGTACATTTGCGCAGCAGTTTTTCATTTTAATCACACATTCACCTAATGCTTGCATACAGCTTGAATGCAAATGTTTTGATCACTTAGGCTCACAAATTATTCCACAGAAAAACTCATACACATGCACATCTCTTATAGTGTTTATAATTTAAAAATTCAAACAATATGTATTACATTTGTACATATATATTCTACATTATTCACACATGTGCTTATCAACCAAATATGAATAATATAAATATTTGAATAATAACTTACATGTTGATATATAAAGTTCATGATATTGTTGGATATAGTTTAGATGACACAAGCCTAGTTGGCAACCAAAATTTATTAGGACAAAATATTCTTTATTTGTCATTTAACGGGACATCTTTGTCAATTAGATTTCATTTTGTTTTGTCATTAGGAGACCTACACGTAATTAATATATTAATTAAAAAATAATAATTTTTTTATAAAAATGCCTCAAGGCGTTTACAGATGTGTTAATTCATTAAAATTTTTGGCAAACAGGCTGCCAAGTCCATCCGAAATTTTGAAGTCTCATAAAACCATAAAAAGATGATGATTGATTGAACAAAAGAACACAGAACACAAGCAGATAAGAGACATGTAGAAACTAGAAATGTGCACGGTCAAAGCAATTCAGACAGTATAATGGTTTGTGAAAAAATGAGAAACCTTAAAAATAAATACCCATTGACAATATATTATTCGTAATACATCCCTACTAAATTAGAGGTGCATCCTCGGACAAACAAGGTCAAGTGGTTCTAAAAATCTAGTTGGTAAAGAAAGCCTAGAGCAATGCTTTTTGCAATCATCAGTGCAAAATCTAATGATAAGTTAATGTAAAATGCAAAAGCATAAAGCTTCCTTATCTGGACTTTCACTGCTAATTTTGATAAGAATGGTAGCTGATTTGGTAACCCATATGGTTTTATTGCCAACGTTTCTCCAAGCCATAATAATCTTTTATGTTGATGTACGTGCACCATATTGAGCATTTAACTTGAGATAAAATAAATTAATCTAATCTAATCTAATGAACTAGAATCAAGTGCATTGTGCATAGATAAGCTGTTTTATCTTACCTTATCCTACCTTTACCTTGGTTTGGCAAAAGTAATCTTCTAGCCAAATCTGAGGATACAGATATGGATATATACACACATAGCGTTTTTAAGACAAGGTTGGACAAGCATTTGGCTGGGAAAGAGCTATATATATATATATATATCTATATATATTTGTATCTGTAACCTTGTAATTGTAGATTAGCTCTTTCTTAGCCCAATGCTTGTCCAACCTTTATTAGATTTGAATTTGTATGGTGATCGATCTAAAAAATAAAATTCACTGTCACTGCGTGAATCACAGATGGGATACAATTCTAATCGGATGAATTCATAATAATTCATAATAATTAGCAGCCCAACCCGCCAACCAAATAACATTAGAGAATCAGAACATATTTACCTTCAAACTGTTTAGGTGTGCTAGTACTGTGGCAGGGGACCATAGATAAAACTCATAAAACTACGGAAAGTACGGTACAACAATATACAAACGACCAACGACAAGTACTCACTCACGAAGTCTTAAACTTAGATTCGCTGGTGCGTGTAGTAACACTTAGCAGATATTACATTCTCTGATATGGTTTACGTATCATGTGCGTATACATGACATCACGTAATAAGGCGTGGACAGGACAGCATCGCTGGAGATTTAAAATGAAAGGCAAAGAGAATTTGTTTTAATGTGAGTATGATATATATGCTTAAAATTGCCATGAACTAATATAATTTTTTAAGGCATAATTATATCAACATAATTTTATTGATATTGTTTTTTCTCTTATACCTAATTTGTAGTTTTTTTCTAGTAATTTTGCAGCGCATGTAGTTTTTGATTTATTAATTCAAGCAAGGTAGCTTACTCGATGACCCGAAGGTCTTTTGCTACCCTTTCTCTTGCACCCACTCAATCACTTATTAATATATTTTCTTCCTCTTATTTTCGGCTAAACTTTATATGATTAATCAGTTGTGTATTTTATGGAAATGTGCACTATAACTAGTATAAGAGATTAATAAACATGCCCATGTCTCTTCTTAAGCAAATAGAGACAAAAATTAAGAATTGCCATTCTAAAAAAACTTTTAATATAAACTCGCTGTATCAGGGCAAGCGTACTCCACAAAGTAATATTAATTTCTTACGGGTAAATCATTAGAAAAACAAAAATGCTCTGTTTCCTTAGGATCCATCACACATTTCGCTGCGGCGCGCCATGACGTTATTTCGGTTATTACGAAAATGCGATTTGCAATTTTATTTGCAAATTTAAGAAGCTGCGTTCTTGGTTTATTTGCATATTAATGGGTTTATAAAAAATATGCACTAGACTTGTGACCAATTATTTTTATATATTTGGTTTTTGATATTTTATTTTTTAATTTTCTAGGGTGGCTTTTGGAGGCAATCACTGAATGAACGTTTTAAAGGTGTTTCCGCCATTTGTCGGAGTTTGGCGAACTGTATCCTCACGAAGTTTTTATATTAATGTTTATTTTCTGTTTTTCTTTTATTGTCCGTGATTGCTAAACTGTAGAACAATAATGGTAACGCGTACAAATGACATCTATTTTGTAATGGATTATGACAGAAGTATTTAAATAAATGTCTGAAGTTGTGTTGACTGCTGTCGACGAACAAATTCCGAATAATGACGATTCGGAGTTCACTGTCGCTGAACGTGCGTTTCCGTTAGAAGTTCAGGAGCAAAGATCATTTCAGGACGAAGAGCATGATGGTGTTCTTGTCGGTGAAGTTCATCATGAAAGAGATGACCAGGATGATGAAGAGCAAGTTTTGCATGATGTGCTTAACTCCTCTAATCAGGTTTAATTGATTTGTCGACCACTGCTTTTGTTGCTTCGTTCCCATTCCTTTTTACTTATTTTTCCTGTTAGGAACAACATCAGCCACGTGGATTCAAAACAATACACATTACGTGGTTGTCATGGTGACCAATTGACAAGTGATCTTTGATCATCTTCATCAGCCCAATTATTTATAATTATTGCATCAGTGTGGATCCTTTTTCATTCAGAATAATAAGTCCCATGAAAATACAATGTTTTACTCAACCACAGTGATTGAACTATCGATTGGAATATCCTGTCGTTATTTCTTTGTTGCCCAGGATTTTAAATTTTTTATTGTTTGTATAAATTCTTCACTTTAAGAATTATGCTGGGCAAATGTAAGCTATCGCGAAAGCAATTGTTGCTTGGTCAGCGACAGCAACATTTTTGGGTTTCGAAGTTTTAATATAGCGAGATTAATTTTCTATACAGGAAACAATTCCTCGTGAAGGAGGAAATTGGCATCCCTCCTCATTATCCTATTTGGGCATCCCATTATCTATGATCTTAGTTAAAACAAACTAAATTTATCTGAAAGATAAAGACAAGTGCTGAGAGACAGAATAAATACTTTATGCAGTATTTAAAGACCACACCTCAACTATTTTTTTCACATTGCTTAAATACTTTTTAGCCATTTCGCTGTCATGGCGGCTTACATTGTCATCAGTATCCACAGCATATATTGGGCCTGCCATGTTAGCACAGATAAATCTCACTTTTCATGTGAAGCTATGCTTTGCAGCTCTGCCCAATACCAAACATGCATACAACTGACAGCGAGACTCAAAAACTTAGAGCTTAACACACTAATCTAGCAACTCAATCGGATTAACAACAGGTCATGTTGGTAAAAGACTCAAAAACTCACAGCTTAAATACTAATCTAGTGATCAGTCAGATTAGCAACAGGTTAGTGTGATCGTTGAACAAGAGTTGTGTGACATTAGCTAAACTCGGAACAAAGTCTAAGACCTAATAATCAGTCTTAATTACACAAGTGGTAACGACTAGAAGCCAAGTGATGTACTAATTAAAACCATAAGAAGCAGTCACTGGAATATTAGCAGTGCAGCCAATTCGGCTACTTGCGGGATGTTCATAACTTGTGAGAATGTTTTGACTCGCGGCATGCAATTCCCTCTAGCAATCGTCATTTTAGAGATATTGGCTGACATACTGCAACAATTTTTAGCTTCTGTTATTAATGATCGAGAGACTTGTTTTCAGTCAAAGATACTTTCTTCACTTGCATTCAAGGACATAACAATGGAGTAATGCAGTATTACAAAATATAGCATTGTTTGTAAAAATGTATTTTTCAGCTTTAGCAGCTAACAGAATTAGAATGCATAATTTCGTCAATTTATTTTTACCAATTCTGACTCCCCCAAAACAACCAACTCCTGAACCTTAATGGTCTAGTGTCTAATAATTATTCAGATGAGGGAAGGTATTTAAAGGTCTTATAAGGTTTCTTTAAAGCTTTTTCGTTTGTTTCAAATGATGTATTGTTGAACACAACATTTCAATTAAACTCACAAAAACTACTTAATGATATTAACCATTGGTTTGTGATTCTTAATGCAGGTGTTTGTGACTACATCTGATGGCTATCTCTCTGCTGAGCCATTACAAGATGGTAGTTTAAAAACAACTCACATTCTTATACAACATGGGGAATCTTTAGATGATGGGATTAAGACACCTGCTACGCCAATAACACCAGCAACACCTGGTTCTATTACCGGTACACGATACCAATGGGATGAGTCCGTGCATTTGCCTGTGCTACCTGTCAGGTGCAAAAATACCAACGGAGAATTGCATAAAAATAAGTTTGGGTCAGGTAATCAAAGCTCATTTCAATAACCATCACAGAGTTTCTTTGAGAAGTGCAGTGTTAAAACCCACGACTGGATTTTTATTGTAATAAAACTGATTTAGAATCATAAGAGTATAAGAAGACTCAAAACCAGTGGTCTATTCAATTCAATTTCATTTCAATTCAGTTTATTTGTCTCTTTTACATGATGTAAAAATATACAATATTTATATGAGAATAATACTGCTATGATAATTGAGACAGGGTGGCAAAAGACCAAGAGGTCACCTAACAGCTACTCCTATTTAAACAACATTAATTAGTATGGTTAATTAAGTGACACTAGTTGCAGCTTTGTGCGAGACTTATTTAATTTGAGAAAGCAGTCAATCGAAATAACAAAATAAAAATAATAAAAATAGTAATAATAACCATGCATCAAAATAGCAAAAAACATATTGTATCAATAATCAATGAAAGTTGCAGTAACATATGTTATACACTGGAAAAAATTAATTGCCTTATATAATCACATACAAATTATAATCAATCAGTTCATGTAAATAACAAAATGTAATGTGATAATAATGTAATAATATTAATAATAACATTGCATCAAAATGCATATTGTGCCAAAAATTGATAACAGTGAATACATTAGGAAAAAATTTAATTTCATGTAGAATAAAATCACATGCAATAATCAAAAAAAAGGAAATTATAATTACAAAAATGTTGAACTAAGATATCAAATAAACCATGCATCAAAATAATCATCAAATGTGTCTATATAGACATAAAGATGGAACATCACAGTAGCTTGAGCACCAGAATTATCAGATATCTTGCTCCATTGCACTGTTATTTAACTTGGTTGAAATTTTCGAGCCCACTAAAAATGACATCACTATTACGAATGAAAATAAAAATTCATATTGCAAATTTTAAGTACTAATCTAGTTTGGTAGTCTGTTTTAAATTTCACCAGTTAATATTGTGCATGTTAGTTCACCACGTACACATACTTCTGCAAGCAGCCGGCATAAATTGTATTATTCTAAATACTATGCCTAATAGATCATAATTTCTCATAAGTGTTAGTACCACCTTTATTGCTTTATTGATGGGCATTTGCATAGTTAGTTATCAGGTATTCAACATACTTTTTTGAAGCAATGCTCAGAGAAGATGACATCTTAATTTCAGATGAGAGGGTATTCCATAATTTAGTCCCTGTTTGTTGTATTGTTTTGAGGCCGTGTGTTGTTCTGTATTGTTTTTGATAAAAATTTCCTCTTGATGCAGCTCTAGTGTTATAATTATGATCGTCACTGATTTTACTAAAGTAACTGTCAAAGAGGCCTGGTAGCAGTCAAAAAAGACTGCCGATGAATGATAAAATTATATCTTTCTTTAGAACTCTTCAAGCGTAAGCAATATGCTTATTTTCGGTTTATAGCCAAATGTAGTATGTTAAATGCAATGCAAATATAGTTTATATTGTAGGGTTACCAAAATAAGAATTTTAATTGACTAACCATATAAACTGCATAATCCTATTTTATTTGCACTTAACTAGCTAAAAACTAAGTAAGTACTATCATTCACTTCGGAATTTTCTTTTTAGCTGCAAATGAAAATGTAGCAGATTCAAAAGAATTCATTTGATTTCTTTATTCAACTAGTATCTAATCTAACAATTTAAAATTTTGTAGGATTAAGCAGCACTTCTACTTAAATGTGTGTGAGAACAATAATTAGCTGGCCACTTGCCAGGTTTCACAGTTTTTAAAGATCTGATGTATTTGGTTTATAAAACCCTTATAGTTATGTTTCAGGTGGACGTGGCCGCTGTATAAAGATGGGTGACAACTGGTACACTCCCAGTGAGTTTGAGGCAGTATCAGGCAGAGCTAGCAGTAAAGATTGGAAGAGAAGTATTCGGTATGGTGGCAGAACTGTTCAGTGTTTAATAGAAGAAGGTTTACTGCAACCCCATGCTACGTCTTGTACTTGTGCTGCTTGCTGTGATGATGAAAATGTGGTATGTCACTACATATTTTGTGGATTCTTATTGTAAAAATTTGTTGCTTCGTTGAACAGCTATTCAAAAACTGAGTTTGATCTGAATTTGTCGGGTAATGATAATAGTGTCTTTTGATATATGGAAATGTGTCATTATTTTCACTGCATAGTTGGAGATTAGAAGAATTTTGCTGTGCAAACACTAGTTGGCTTGGCACCTACAGTACTTACTTTTATAGTTTTTATTTGAATAGCAGTTTTTGTCAGAAAAGTACAAGTATAATAATGTAGTTAAAGTAGTCGTGGTCTTACTTAGTTGCATGTATTGTAAGCAACAAAGTAGTGAAATTATATCTCTAAAATTGCTGGACCCAAGCAAGCCTTTAAGCTTTCACCTAAGATGTATTGCTAAAGCTTTTTGTTAGCTATTTCGTCTCACAAACTAGGACCATTATCTTTCATACATAGTTTGGTTGCCTTAGCACTGCTTAACTATGTTAATATGTGTAGATCTGCCGCATAGGCAAAAGTTTGTGATTGGAGTTAAAACCAAAAATATTCACTACAACAAATAAGATAACTATTGGCAATATATTCAAATGTAAACTTCTGAGAAGACAAGTTCAATTATGTCAGTTGAATCTATGTCATTTGAGGGTCGCTCCTGTCCAGCACAAAGTAGACTATTTGCACTGATCACTTGTCACAATATAGTACACCTTTCTTACATATAATTGTTGCAATATAAATCGTTAACATGTTAAGCCAACATTTTGTCATGTGTTTAGCTTATTTTGGTACATCACCAGCCAAACCAATATTTTCAAATTATAAGAGCCTGAATTATGCAGTCAATGGTGATTGAAGACTATGTTCCTTTTATCGTAATACTTAAACTGATTCTTTTATACTTTTTCCTTTCAAGTATTTTCTTTCATATTACTGTATGTGTGATCTATTTTTTTGTTGTTATAAACTGTTAAATCTTACCTAGGAAGAGCGTTATTGCATTTTGTTATCTATGTATTTTTCTCAGACTGGTCCAGTTCGTCTATTTACACCTTACAAAAGAAGAAAACGGGACAGCACTGGTGAATTTTTGAATCCTAATACAGCTAAGACCAAACCACCACCTACATTAAGCAAAACTACATTAGAGCAAGCCCAAGCAACAATTGGAAAAGGTACTTAGTCCTAAAGCATTGTTTTGTTGTCGTTAGCAGACATTTTACTTTTCCGTACTTGCATTAACCATGATGTTTCTGTATTTCAATAATCGATTTAAAATCCTGTGGAGCATATGTGCCATTTATTTGTTCTGGTGCAGTAGCTGCCAAAGATGTTTTGAAAATTAGTTAATAGCAGAATTATAGACATGTCAAGAATTCTTCTTTCTTGGTACAATGTTTAAAGAGGGGCAATGTCTATGTATGTCAGATACATGTATCAGATGTATGAAACTTGGATGTCAAAATTGACATTTTTGTTAGGGTTATAATGTTATCTATGATATTATGTCAATAATTAATTGATTTTCAATATAATGATGTTGTTACCTGTGCAGTGTTGACTGTTGACATGCTTACAAGAAAAAACATCATATTTTAACCAACTTCAAATGAGACTTTACAGTGTAGTGGATTACAGATTTTTTTTCTTGTTTTATCATCTGCTTATGCTGCGTTGTCCTGCTAACATGTTTATTGCAAATAAAATTAATTAAAACTGCATGGTTAATACAGCAACTATTAACACTACAACCATACATTGGCAACTGGCACCTCAGGAATCCTTTTCTCACACCTGAATTGACCTGACTTACCTGGTTGTTAGGTCTTACAAATTGAGTTCGAGGCTGATCACGCCTTTAAAGGTCTTTTTTTGTTTACTTGCTGGTTAAGTACTATTGTATCATTTCTACCTAGTAAATTGTGCTTCATTATTTTGAGCTACCTACATTTAACATTCACATGGCAATAAGTTCATATTAACTTGGTAAGCAGACTGTGTTAGATGCAGCCTGTAACAGAATGTCAGGAAACTGAAATATTAGTATAGTGGATTTGCTTGTTTGTTGTTCAACAGATTTTTTGAAGACCGTATGTCCCCAAAATGCAAACAACATTTCTCTGCTTTCAGTGCCTTGACTGAGGTCAAAATGTACGTGTTTTATACGAAAGAACTGCGTAATCGAAATATGGTTGTAACTGGAGGAGTAATGCATTGGTGCTTTGCCTCACTTGTGGTTTTGAATCCAAAAGAGTAACAGGATTGAGGAATATGTTCGTCTATTGTATAAAAAGTTGTTTTATTATGATTACAGTTTTGTTGATTTCACCTGCATCACAGACTCAAGCTGAAGGGCAGACTATTCACGTTGTTTCTGCTAATGGTGATGATTTCACTCATGCCACCACAAATAGTTACATAGAAGCCACAACTGCTACAGGTAGTGCTGTTGTAATTTCACTGATTCCTATAAGCTTATAATATAACATTGTGACATTCAAGACGAATAATAAAATAAGAATGCATTATTCGCATTATATTGCAACTTTTAAAGATAAACGAGGGTATAAGGCACATTTTTGTTCAGGAAGTAGGTAGTTCTTGTAATAAGTATTGAAAAGGTCCCATGTTATTACAGATGATCAAAATACAGTAATTTTAGCGCCTCTAGCAAAGTCGCCTGAGCCGATATCAAAGCAAATTGAACCATTTACACCGGATGAGATGCGAATTTGGTGGCAACTGGATGAGGTAAACACTTTTTGACAATGTTGTTCGACTATTATCAGTTTATCATAGTACAATTTAGTACAATACAGAGATGACATGTAAAAAGGTTTACAAATTATTTTAATCTAGTTGCACTATTTCACTGTTGCGTTCATGATGTTGAAAAAACTAGAAAAAAATGTTATATGCATCCTTACATGTAAAATTTAGTATATGTACATCTAATATGTAAAAACGCAGACATATTTCCAGAACTTGCTACTTCTTAGCTGTTGTGTTTGTTTTTAAATTTTATTGTATGTATGTATTTAGGCTGCTTCTTCACTTGTCGAACAAGCAAAATTGCTGAAACAATTAATTGTACAGAGTAAACAAGAGATACTTGATGCAAAGAAAAAAGCCATGGAAGATTTAAAAAACCAACTAGAGTCTGAGAGAAAAGAGGTATGCACATATACAGAAATGGGAAAACTATTTGAGAACTAGTTAATAAATTTTATCTTCGCGCCACAAATTGTTTGTTTATAATTTTTTGCTTACCATTGACTTGAAAGGTATCCTAGTTGCATAGAGTATGGTATCGCTTGTATTTACTCATAGTATTAAATGTTATAACAGTGAGTGCAGCAGTTTTATTTAAGATTTATAATCTGAGAGTTTTTATGTCATCAGAACTAAACTCGTTGCATGTTGGATCCCATGGGTTTTGAGAATCATGGACATCGCACACGAATTATTAATATAATACAATTTAGTTTGAACCAGTTCTCTCGTTGATGTTTGAAAATTAACATGCTGTATTATTTTACTCTATTCGTATTCTAATCTTGCACTTTACATGAAATACGTGTGGACTTGTTGAGTGTTTTTAGTAACTGGATGTAGTATTTCTCTGACAGTCAGTCAATTTTTTTATGTTTAGACACTGCGAACTGCACGAATAGAAGCTCAGATGCACATGTCCCGAGCTGTCATGGAAGCCAGAGCAGAGAAAGACATCGCTATGCAACAAGCTTTAGCGAGAGCTCGTGCCGCACAGGCAACGGATAAGATAGATGGTCTAAGTGAAGACAATTCTCAAAATAAACCAGACACTCTCTTGCCTAAGGTAAGTACTTTTTGGTTTTCTTCTCATTTCATGTAGGTGTGTAGAAAATGTATTTCTAATCCTCAGTTGAGTTTTAGAAGAGCCAAAGTGACCTAATACAGAAAAGGGGAAATTGTAGAACCACTCAGCTTTAGACATTAAGCCAAGCCAGCTAAAACCATTGTGAAACCCGTGAAATGTAATGTTGCTTTTCAATATCGTAGTTTCTTATAACAGAAAGCCACTTTCCTAGGAAAGTACACTGAGATTTGTTAAACACACATAATACTGCCAGTCAACCCCCCAACACTTTTCATGTGCCGGTTGTGTGCTGCTGTGTCAGACGTGTATGCAATAAACCCAACTTAAATTTAATTAAAGATTGCTATATAGATTCTATTTGCATGTAAATTGCTGTTTGCTGTGTCATTATAATTTCTTTGTTACTTGAGCATGTGGACCCCGCTGACATATTAGCCAATTGTTTTTTTGGAATTTTTAGCAGCCAGTTTTATTCAAATGTCATTTCTCCACAGCTGTTGTGTAGAAATATTGTTACAACTCAACTTATTGTTGAGATCTTGAAACAGTATATTGACAACATATGACTACAATGTAAATTTATATTTCACAAGAAATGTGAAATTAACAAAGAACTGCTTATATGCAATCTTTAAGGTGTAAGGGATTCAACTGTATTAAATGATGCAGCTGTAATATTTTATAATGATTTTAAAATGCTGAAATTAATATTAATACATTATATTTAGTCACTATTTTGATGTCTTGATGTGTAAAATTTTTATTTGTTGCTATTAATATGTTATCACTAGTTTTTTACTGTTTTATAATGGTGATTTGACTGCATTCTGTATTTCAGCGGTATAGGTGTTTATAGTTTTTTCACTTTTTCACTTTGGTTAAATCTCTTTTGAATAATCACAGTGAGCTGACAAATAACCAAAATTAATCAATTGTCAACATATTTAAGTAGTGATAAGTAAATGTTTTCATTTCAGCAATGTGCCAATTGCAACCGCGATTCTTACCTAGAATGTACTGGATGTCGCCGTGTCAGTTACTGTTCTAGTTTTTGCCAACAAAAAGACTGGTTATCTCATCAATCTTCATGTCATATTGCGGAAGAAGAAGATTTAGATTCCGACAGAGACAAATGATTGATCTGAACTAGTGGCTAGAATTTATCCCTCATAAAATCATACAAGCAAGTGTAACAAGAAGTGTCGGTTATAGTTACGTGCCATTGCAGAATTTTATGTGGGCTGGCAGAAATGTCTGAGCTGTATTCTACTGCTTGTACATTCTCCCCCAACAAGTTAAATACCCACGATAATAATAGTAGGTAAACTTCTGACTGCATGAATATTCATCCCGTTGGTCATCCATCCATTTTGCTAAGCACACACAACAACTTGGCAGATACCTTGCCCCAGAGTGTTGCTAATATACCTTATAACTGGGCTGATATAGCAGTGAAATTTAAGCTGATTAATACGTATCATGGTTGTGCATACATGTGATTTCCAGATGTAAAAATTTTGAACCCGTCAGAGTCCAGGAAATTTTTGCTATACCACATTGTCATTTTCTATTACACTAGTTGATTTAAGAGGCTCTGAAATGGCCCACATTCTCGTTATAGGCTCAGCTCCACATGTTATATGATAACTTTACTATGTTAATTAACTTTTATAGTTATAGAAAGCTTGGTTCCAAAAAGTTTCTTTTGTCAGATCTCTATTTGCTCAGTACTTAACTATTTACAATTCATGATTTTGCAAATCATTTCACGAAGTTAATTGTTTGTTTTTTAATGTATCCTACTACTTTGGGCTGAGAAATTCACAACACTTTTAAAATATAATTTTGTTTTATTATAATGTTGTATCTGACGCATTGAAACTAAGCACATTAGTCTATTAATGTCTCATTTTATGTACTTGCTGTACACTTCTTATGTTCATTAAGTGAATTAATTTTTACCTTAAAGGAATTTACTGTATTTGTGATGGACATACAATGTCATCAATTCTGCAATTTTAGCAAGTTTATAATACGTGTAGATGGCATAACCATTTTTCAGCAACCATCATTTCAGAGTTGTCCTGACCAGTATGTAATTTTATAATTATTAGGAAAAAATAGAAAGAAATTTTTGCAGTAAAATCTGAAACCTTTGCACACTAAAGTAGCGAAGACAAATCCACTTGATTGCACATAAACTACTGTAAATACGTAATTATGAGTGTATTATAATGATGTAAATATTTGTTAAAGAAATCTGTTACATGTAATTGCATTTATTAATGTCAAGTTTTCAAGCTGTTAACTCATAATAAAAAAGAAAGTTTTCAAAGGTCTGTAAACTGACTAATATTACACTGTTTCTTATAATATTATTGGATTTTCAAAGTCTAAATAAAAAAAACTTTTTACACGTATGTGTTTCTTAAATAAAAACCTTTTTTACATGTATGTGTTTCTTTCTTTCTCTAGTGCATTTTGTGTAATTTACAGAGTAAATAAGAATGACTAAATTTAAAAGAGTGATAGTGATGATAAAGCCAGATTAATCAAAATTAGTTTTGTCATCTTACTGTTGTTGCCATTAATTTTACTATCAAATAAAGCTACTGTAATTTGAAAACACTGACACACAACATTAAAAACAACCTCAAAAATTAGTGATTTAGAAAAAGAAATGAACATTAAGTGACTGTGTAGTACAAAAGTATATCCTGGTTAATTTTTATTAATCGAGGGTGAATAAATTGTAATTCAAAGACAAAGTACTTCACTATAGTGACTTAGGAGACCTGCTCTTTTGGAAGCGATTTACTATCTTAACTAGGGGAATCAAACAAGATTTGTAATTCGAACATAAAATTATGGATTTGAATAATTCAAAAGCTACAAATGTTCCTTATCATTTTTTAAAGTTTGAAACAGCATGCAATGAGCACAATTTTGTTGTGATTTCAGTGCACAATTTTTAAACAAATTATTTAACACAGAACAAAATCAAGTAGTCAAAATCAAGTTTTGACTCTGTAAGGCCGCTTTTTATTAGCGATGTAAAATATATTCGAAAATCTTTAAAACTGGATTCGAAATTGCTGAAATTCGGTTCGATTCGAGGCCGAAGTAGTGAATAGAAAATGCTCAATGACCCAAAGAATTTTGACGCTACCGTGTTTTCGACTCACGGAGCTCCTTGATTTTGATGAGCGAGGTCGTGTGTGGTTACCTTGGTAACTGTTTGTGTACACTGAACAGCTGCTGCAGGAAGAAAGTTAGTGCCAGTGGTACTCAGTAGTGAAACGTTTTATATAATTATGCTTGGCATTGTCTTACTACCCATTTTTTCCTGATTTACATGTATTAGCAGGTCATTGTAAACAGGATATGCTTGAAGATGTTAAAGACTCCTTTTAGTAAACGAGTCATTCATAGAAGACTTGAAAATGACGAGAAAGTGCAACAAATTTATGAGTTTGGTGAGAATCTGGGCCGCGGAAGCTTTGGACTTGTTGTCGAAGCCAAGGATAGAAACACAGAAGATATATGGGCCATTAAGATCATTAACAAGGAAAAGGTATTAGTGAATGATTTAACTTTGGTTTAAGATAAGAGTCTAAACTAACAAAATGAAGTCGTAAAAATGTTACACGTATGCGCATTTTAGCTGTTTTCGTGTATATTAAAATACATAATAATACTTATAATAGATAACATTAATAGTGATATTTACTAAAACTGACTTTAGAATAAATATTTTATTTACCCTCACCAGCACCTGCATCAAAAATGATAACCTTAGCTTAACCAGGAAGACCGTAAACTACAAATTACCTCAAGAGCTTGTCTCACGGACTAATATTAACAAATTAAATCTGCACTTACATAACAATAATTATTATTACTTGCACAAAAAAATTGAGTAACGTGAAATAATAATAATAATTAATCTAAGCATCGCTTAACTGAATGTTAGCACTGTGGCTTGCAGAGTCCATTAGTGTCATTAAGCAAGACAAGATGTTGTCTGTCCAGACAATCAAAAACCTTGCTATGATCATCAGTGTGATAATCAGTATACATAGACACGCTTAGCTCCCTAACTCGCTAAAATGAAATACAATGAGCAGTAATGCTCAAAATATCAAAAAGTGACAAGGTTTAGAGCTTTTCAGCACTGTTGCAGAGCTGCTTGAAACCTACTGGAAATTGTTCTCTAATAAAAATATTTGTAGGTCATTAAGCAATATGCCAAAATGGAATAGTTTCTCTAGCATGAATAAATAACAGAAATATATTATTTTTTAACAGGCAGGCTCAGCAAGAGTAAAACTTCTTGAACGAGAAGTATCCATACTGAAAAAAGTTGATCATGAACACATAATACACCTGGAAGAAGTGATTGAAACACCTCGGGTAAGCTGAAACCTAGAAAGAAAGCCATATGTTGCACAATCTTTGAATACTGATTTCTGATCTGTGTCTGTAGCTTGCAGTACCCATGCCTGTAGTTGGATAGGGCATTTAGTTGCCTGTATCTGTATGTGAATATGTGTGTGTATTTGTCTGCACAATACAATTAAAACTGATGCAGCTATAATAATCACCAAACTTGCCATGGAGATAGGCGTGGGCAAGAGCTAGAAACCCACTCATTTTGGGTTCAAAATGTCAAAGGACAAGGTCTCAAGATTAAAAGAGCCTATACAATCAAAACTGATTAAGCTGTAATCACCAAACTGGGAGATGGATAGACTTAGCACTACCTGACAACCTATTCTTTTTTATTCAAAAAGTGAAAGGTCAACGTTATTACACCAAAAATGGCAATATAAATTTTTACCGATATTGAATTCGTATATCAGCGTTTGCGTCTCACCTCTACATAATGCCCTTATTCTAGTTTCTCACTGTTGCTGTCTTGAACAAATACTGTAACCAAATTAAATTAAGATCAATAACGCGGAATAATTTTGGCACTATTTAAAACGGTAAACCAAATTTAAAGGACAAGAATTTGGCCTTGAAATTTTGTTCACTTACATACTGTTTTATTGCATGCAGAGCTATAAACTAGTAACAGTGTATAAAACTTGAAAATTGAAACTGACCCATGAATGTGATGACCATTAGGTTCAGCCATTTTTTTAATGGTAAGTCATTTTAAACAAGTTTAGATAATGTTGCATAAAGTTAGAGAAAACAATCAGGGCATTTGGAGCACATTTCGCTAACTAAGCGAAAGTCCAAATTATTTTATATTTCAATAAGATCAATAATATGTTTTTAAGTGAGCCAGTGATGCACACTGGGATAATGATAGAGTGACATTTCACCAGTTGGCGGTGGGCACGAATATTTTTAATTATTAAAGGAAAACTGGGCAATTGTGTAGACGTTATAATCGAAAATGAAGTATGCTCTAAAAGATTGAAAACTACAAGAGATTTTTTAAATCAAATCCTAAATTAAATAATAATTACTTCGGATGGTTTAATTTTTGTTAAACTTTCAAAGTTCTGCACGGCTCAGCAAATCCACTAAGACTGGCAATGGCAGTTTTTGTCACATTCGCGTGTCCGACAAATAGGCTCGGTACCGTGATAAGCATTATCATGAACTGCAGTGTTCATATGTGACGTCAGTGTGATATAGAGCTCATTTTCGTCACATCAGCATCTTATAGCAGTCTTAAACATGCTGGACGCACAGGGAAGACGCCTACTATTGCACAAACTGTTGTTTGGTTAATTTTTGACATAAGTGATAGCTGTGTGTGGTTGCCATTAACTAACTTTCCATGTTATAGAGATTATAGACCTATAATAGAAACAATTGTTAACTTTTATAGGCAAGAAAGCGCATATTTTGGAGAGTAAGTTAAGATGAGATTGAGTCTAATTAATCGTCCGTTTTCCTTTAATAATTTTCTTTTCCAGTTACCTATTATAGGTCTTTCAAACAGATAAGAATAATACTAAATAATACAACTTTGTATGGACAAAATATTTTTCTAGGCAATTTTAGTAGTGTGGATAATTTATGGTTTCATGCAGAAATGTCAGTTTTACTAAATTGAAAATGTATGTATGAATATCATGGCTTTTTTGCAAGTGATATGACGGAATACACTAACAGGTTTATTTTGTTTATGATTAGGTATTATGATGACCTTGGATTTATGATTATTACAATTATATAAATATTCTTTAATATTTTTCGGGGGTTGGAAGAGCTTGGAAGTAAAGACGTAAGACTCTTAGGCCTGCCGCGTCATAGGTCACCGAGTCGATGAAAAGTAAAATTATTTGTCAGAAGTGGGATTCGAACCCACGCCTGGAGAACCAGACTGCGACCTGAACGCAGCGCCTTAGACCGCTCGGCCATCCTGACACGATGGTGCAATTTATTTTGTCTTTCTCTGTAATGGTTCGTGCCTAAGCGAATTTCGTTTTTCTTTTTATAATTTTAAATTTGTTGCAGTAAACAATATTTTTTATTAAGCTCCTTTGAAAAACGAACTTTTGCTAAAATTTCTCTAATTAACGAAAAATTCTTGATCTCGTACACACAGGCACAGTCCGTACAGATCATTTTAGTTTGTGCTGCCATCTCGCGTGCGAAATGTAGACAACGTCGTTGGTGAGTTCCGTCTTCCCAGTCGTCTGCTCGTTTCGAAAACGCAGATAGTGAATGAGATTTGTTAGATTAATATAATTTGCAAATTGTTATAAGAATAATGCATCATATTAATCATTTTTGTTTAGCTAAGCGCCTACTACAATTTAACTATTATCACATAAAGTTCTCGGTATGAATTTATTTGCACAATTGTAATTTATTATACTATCTGTAACTGGGGGCGGCTTATATACTATTATAGTGTGGTATGTCATAATACGTGTTAGTTATTTAAATTACAGAAGATGTATCTAATAACAGAATTTTGTGCTAATGGTGAACTGGCTAACTTATACAAGAATGGCTGCCTCTCGGAAGAAGACACAAAGATTGTTATAAAACGTCTTGCCAGCGCTGTTTCTTATCTGCATAAGCATGGTATTTAACATTTCTCTGTATAGTTGCAAAGTAGGTTATATAATGTTTTTATGTCGATTGTCACCGCCACACATTTGTTAAATTATGATTTATAGTGAATTAGTAATTTAGTACCTTCTGAATATTTGGAATTCAGCCATACCTGAAAATATACATTATGCCCTACTGTTTTTATAATGATAATAGTCAGTTTCCCTTTATAAGTTTTTTTGTACAACAATTAAAATTTTGTAATTTTGCGGCATAGCTGCAGGTGTACACTTAGTATGATTGTTTTTTGTTTTAATTTTTTTGTTTTGTAAATTTATTTATATTTTATTAAAATTAATTTTTTCATTGAATTGGATTTAATTTTGCAAAATTACTTTTTTGTCATTTCTAATTTTGTCATCTAGCAGCAACTCATTAAATTCACAAAGAAATTATTTGATTTATGACTGCAATTAGAAGTGCACTGTCACTTTGCATCTTGAGAATAATTTTTTGTCTAGCATTATTTAAGTTCTAATATTGATGATGGTGACGATAATAATTCAGTTTGCCAGCAACACTGACACTAACACAAAAAACTTAGTACGACAGCCATAATTATAAAAAGTGTTGCTTTTATTTTCTACAGATATTGTGCACAGGGATATTAAGCTGGAAAATATTCTTCTTGCTGAAAACCCTGTTGATCCAAATGACCACTTATTTGTTAAAGTAAGTATCTTTGTTTGTTTGATATCCTATACATGTAACATGAGGACTACTGGTTTTGTGAATTGTTTTATATTTCTGATAACAATTTGATGTAAGAAAACAATTTACCATTTTAAAGAAGTTTTGGTGCATTAAAATTTCATTCTTTCACAAAATTAACTACAAAAGTTAAGCAGCATTGAATATGGTTAGTAAATCATATAAATGGGTGATTGTCAGGAAAACTCCTGCAGCCTGGCTTCACCTACCACAGCTACTTTTCACATTGAGAGAGAATTTTACAGCATACGAAGAACACTGCTTGCTTAGTGTCTTATCTTAGAGGATTATTTATGGTGAGCTAAATTCCAGCTCTGCGACAATTATTGATCTCACCAAAAATCATTTAGTGCCAAGTTTTGACTGCCAATCTGCTGAACTGCAGTATACTTCAAAAACAGAACAAAAATGGATTTAATAGAAAGAATAAATTTAAAAATTTGCTTTGTAAATGCCATGTTATCACCAACATCATGCATTATGTAAGAGAAAACAATATTATTGCAGGTAACAGATTTCGGCTTATCAGTAGAAACCGCAGTTGATAATATGATGCAGCAGGTTTGTGGAACACCTATGTACATGTGTAAGTCACAACAGTTTTATTGTTTCTCTGAGCGGTCGCTCACTAGCTGACTCATCCACTCATACTTAAGTACACCTACCCAGACTGCTCTCCTACATACTTATGTAGTAGCCTACCTATTTGCCCACCTCAACCCACTTGATCAATTAACTAACTTTGTTTTGAATTCATGGGCTGTGACTATAGTTAACAAGTTTTGTAACGAATGAATCTTACAACTGACAAACCAAGTCGGGCTTATTTGACTGACCTGTTTTCTGGATTGCTGAGTCACTGGTTAACATAAAATAAAGTGTTATCTTAGTAAGATATCAGTGTACAAATATAATTCTAGGCATTTTAGACCTACAAACTTCAAGTATACTTATTATCTGTCATAGCTCAAGCATTGCTCAGTTTGATGTTGTTTTTATCATGAAAGACTTTGGTATGAGACAACAAGAAATTTATTAATCTGATTTTTATTTCTGCAAAAATGTCCATCGAGAGACATTTTGTGATTAAAAAGGAAAACCTTATGTGGAGAGACGTTACAGTAAGTCTTCATTTAACAAATCTCCTTTAGTAATAAGTTCTCGTAATGACAATGAACTTTCCTTCTCAATTTTCTCCCTTATTTTTCTCATTCATGAGTATGAAATCATTTTCTATTCTCACAGCAAATCTCTAACCTTTTTTGCTCAAACTTTCTTTTGTTTTGTAAAATATTAAAATAAAATGAATGTATTAAACACTGTGCAAATGTAAGGATCAGAACTGGCATATATTTAATTTATACCATTCAGTTTTCTGTAATTTTAAATGTTATTTCTTTTTCAGCCCCAGAAATTTTGGATCACAAGGATTACAGCCAACAGTGTGATGTATGGGCAATGGGAGTGATAGCATACATGCTGTAAGTTTGATCAGTGTACTCAGTGTAGGTTAGTTTCCAAAAGCAAACTAATTTTAAAAAATATTAGATTATGGTACTTCTACATTGATTTATTACTGATCAATTTAAGAACTATTTTTTGTTTCGCATTGGATAAATTTGTAACACAAATTTGTTAGTAAGCCAAAGTTACTATAAAGTTGTATGAAATAAAGTAACTTATTTTATTAATCATAACAGCTAGGAATTTTTAGTCTTCTTCAAATGATCTCTTGCACGATTTCACAAACTATAATTCATTTCAATAAAAAATTTTAATTGACATTTCTGGATCATTTTGTCATTGTCTTCTAGCTGCTGATTTGTCACAGTGCATGCTTATAATTCTTAGTTAAGCAACTCAGAGCCTGATAAGTAAACTGATGGGTGAGCACCAGAAAACTGCTTTTGAGCCACTTTCATTTGCTATTCTACTATTGACTGTTAACAATTGAATTCAAACTGCTGCGAGGCTAAAATCTTGTTTCGGATGATAATTCTTGGCGAGGTGGATTTCAGTCTTGCCTCAACCATGAACATCATCTGCCACTGAGGGTCGGATAATACCTTACAGAGGACTCAACTGTATAAATCATTTTATGAAATTTTGCTAATTTTTCAGGATTAGCGGAAAGCCTCCATTTGTAGGCAGCAGCGAAGAGGCAATGTATGAGCTCATTAGGCAGGCTGATGTCACTTTTTCTGAACCAGCATGGGATTTAGTATCCATAGAGAGTATGTCTCGTTTATAGTTTTAGTACACAGATTTTGTTCAAATTTAATTTTTATTGAAGAACACATGATATATTTTCCATTGCTACAATTTTACATTTTTTAACATAAGTTGACATCACATTCAGCAGCATGCAGCATTAGTTTGAACTCTTACTGCTGCACTTTTCCATTAAGTTAAATTATATATTATATTTCTATATTATTGCTATAGATTCCTACTAGGTATTACAACTAGAGTCCTATATTACATGTGTGTTATATTCTTAAACGAACAGTAAGCTTTACTCTTATTGGCTGTCCAGTGTGTCCAGTATGCCACGGACACGTCTTAGTTATTTTTTGCATTTCAGGCAATACTTTTTTTGAAAATGCTGAAGCAAAGAAACTTACAAAGGAACTTATTTTTGTTTTTAGCAAAGAATTGTATAGTTGGAATGTTAAAAGCTAATCCTGCTCACAGACTTACCGCCAGTGAAGTGGAGCATCATGCATGGATTACGGTATTTACATCTTATATTAAGTGTCATTAACTGTTCTAACACATCTAAATATGGCAGGGAATAATTTTACTTTTGCTTAATACTGTGCACTTGAATACTAAGTCAGAAGTTCGCATTCATTTAACACCATCTTTCTTGTCCTGCTTCAAAGTTAAGCAATATCAGGCGTGGGTAATAAAGGGATGTGTGACAGCTGATAAAATTGCTTTTGGGATAGTTTCATATACCATATGACCTATATTCCTCTGAAAGATTTATACTCATTCAAACTCAGTGGCTAGGACCTCTGCCAATAAATGTACTTGTTATTTTAGGGTGTCAAGAGCACACGCATGCGCAAAGCAACAAACGTATTGGAAATGATGAAACAGTGGCAAGAGGAAACCGATGCAGATGAAACCTTGAGCATAGCCAGCAGTGACCGTAGCCGTAGAAGTAGTCGTAGGTGCTCTCCTCTACCGAGGTCGTCTATACTAATGCATCTCAGAGCTGCACAGCGTAACATGCTTGCCGAACAGGATCATACAATGGACAGCCGTGAGGTAATTTTATTGGAAGGAGGCAGCACCTGCAGCTTATTTAGTATTAATGACTAAATTAATGATAGAATATCTGAAGCTTTCTCACATAAATTTTTACGCTTAAGAGTTAAGGTGTTGCCCATTATCCTAGTGTTTTTCCTCAATTGCCACATACGATATAACACATATGACATGTATGACGTCATAATTGTCTACTTGCTCTTAAAATTCTACAGTAGGCCTATATCGCCATGACACCTCAGTTCATATGCGAGTGCTCAGCCAACTTCCAACGGAACTTTTAAGTGCACTGGTGGACTGCCAGGTTTTTCTGTATAGTGTCATTTAATCAACTACATGTACACTACTAGTAGCACATAGCACGAGTATACCGTTAGTTGGCAGTTAAGTAAGTAAGCAATTTATTGTCATTATAGCATAATACATACAATGAAATTTATGTGGTTTTACGTGCTGCAATAACTTATGGAAACAACAAGGAGATTAACACAATTAATTCAATCAGTTGTACAGTGACATATATAATTAATATTGGAGATTTACTGAAATTTACTGTTTGTAGTGCGAATTGCAACGGGATAGAAAGAATTTAAAGTTGTTGTGGTTTTAGCGTTACTTGGGTGGTACCTATGACCAAAGGGGAGCATTTCAAAGTGTTTATTACCTGAATGAAATTCATCCATCATGATAACTGTTATAGTGTTAACCTACAAATCCTACTTTGCTAATTTACTAAGAGTTGAGCTCAGTTTAACATCTAATGAATTTGACACCGACACAGCCAGCCGAATAGAATCTTCAGATCTTTGTCTCTTTAAAGGTATACCGTACTAATTCATAATGATATTGCTGCAAAAACTTTTCGCAATAAATATTATTCCAAAACATTTAGCACGTCCATTGATATTGTATGATTTAGTGTGCAATTTAGAACTAAATTGTTTTCTTCAGACACTAGCAAGTACACCTGATTCAGACACACTGAAAAATGAGTCAGATAAAGATTCCGGCATTCTGAAAACTGGGATGGAGAAAGGCTCAGACATACTAAAAACTGGAATGGAGAAAGACTCGGGCATACTGAAAACTGGGATGGAGAAAGACTCGGGCGTACTGAAAATTGGGACGGAGAAAGAAGGGGAGGAAGTGACGATGATTCTGCCAGCTATTACTGTTGAAAAAGAAGAAGAAGAGGCGCCAGAAAGCGACAGCGTAGAAAGTCAAACACTCTCTTTGCACCAGCTAGCTGAAACACTCTCAGGTTTGAATTTGTCACATTCAAGAATGATTGCCGTTACATCTAAAGACAAGATAAACCAACTGAAATTGGCGAGTAGGAGGCTGAATGTTAAGACAAATGAAAGTTTGTCACCACCGAAAGAGTCCAGTCTACGAAGTGGTTTAGCAAGAGAGGTAAGATTTTCTGCAGGCTCAAATACGAGAATTTCATCATTTCTGCATCACTCAATAATGACTTCCATGAATAAAATTTTTGCAAAATTGCGTAGTGTTAGCTAGTTGCGTAGTGAGATTAAATGGGCTACTATAATTCCATTATTTTTCAACAGTTGTGGTTCTGTTTCATTTTTTATGTGTAGCAACAAAAAGTAAGTCATACTGAGAATGTGCTACTTACTTTCTCATTTTATCTTGTGCACAGTGACATATTGCACCTCAGTCGTTATAAAAATTAAACCTTTAATTAACAGTGTTCACAGCAAAATCGATCCAAAATCGCTAAATTTTCATAAAGTTGAAAACCATAAACTCTGATCCTTCTATTACTTTTTATAATTCAAGTATATATATATATATATATATATATATATGTGATTATATGATTATATATATATATGTATATAGGAAAAAATGACAAAATTGGGTCTGCCTGCTTTACCTCAGACATAGAATTACTTGCTGTAGATGCCATTATTTTTAAAGTGGTTTTTAATGGTTAAAAGGGCTACACATTTTCTAACGGAATTTTCTGTTGGTTGTTTCAAACTTTGCTCTGCCTTTTTCAGTAAAGTAAAAAATACAGTACACAAAACCTTGACAGAATGTACAATTAACCTATGAAAATGAAATGACGTTTCTACTGACCTAACTGCACAGCTGGTGCAACACTATCATTGAAATGCATTATAGTGTGATTACTGATTACACGCGCTCATTCAGCCATGTGAACAAGGCATTAGTCAGAAAAGAAATGTAGACAAAAGTTTTAGAAGCGATGGATTCCAACTTCTCAATTAAGCACAAATAACCTGGCTAAAAAGCCAGTCTTCTCAATGCACTGCACTTTTCTCATGCTAGATTCACACATTTGATTAAAACTGACAATGAAATTCTTACATTGCAAGAGGTAGGCCTAACTGCGCCACCTGATATGAGCAACAACGAGCTTGAGACCTGTGTTGAAATTGATTTAGCTATACAGGTCACCTTGCTGAATCATCACAACCCGGAAGCCACATGTGGAAAAACACGGGCACCACCAACGGCAGCTCAAGCATGCCAAGCACTATTTTACGAGAATTAGAAGAGTAAACTTTTTTAATTTCTTTTTTTATTAATTCACTTTATAAATTACTTTTAAATTACTGCATAGGAATTTAGGCATTACTTCATTTCTGAAATTCATTAAAAGCCTTTGCAGTGCATACTAAGCTGATTATTCATACTTCTGTATAGTTTTACTAAATCAGTCAGTTAATTGGGTCTAAACGTTTCAATCCCAAAGTGAGTCTATTAAGCGGCACATACTGTAGATGATGTTTCTTGAAATCATACTAAAGTGGGAAAGAGCCTAAAACACATTACAATCCTCTTTGTCGACAGCAAAAAAGCCATTTGCATTAAATATTTTGTATCTTTTTAACAAAAAAATTAACACACACAACTTACCTGCTAATTAATTTCCCATGCAACAAGACTGAAAAACATAAACATGTGAAGATGATTTAGCAGCTAATTGAACTGCAAACAAGGAAACTTTACTTTATTTAATGATACTAATATTGAGTGCACTTTTAATTTCCACCTGTCATTAATAACTTACCTGTGTAAACAGTAAACTCATAATGTAATTTTTTAGAAATTTGCCATAAATGATGCAATTCACTTTGCATCAACATTAAATTTTATATTAGGGAAGCAAATTTTGGGCACTTAATGTTGCATTACTTTTAATTAAGAATAATTTAGGTAAGAAAATAATTAGCTTAAGTGCCCAACAATTTGTGTAAAGTAAGTTCATCATAACCACTTTCCATTACATTTTATAAAAAGAATGTAGACTCCTAAGTAGTGTATAGAAACCCGTAGAACAATACCTATCATGGTTGCTGTGCAAATTGCATGTATCATGCCAATAACCCTTTTCACAGTCTTGTTGTGCACACGTGCAGTTGCTGTAGGTCAAAGGCTAAGTGCACCACAGCAACACGTTTTAACTACAACCGTCACATGACGTGTGTAAAGATAAAGCCATTTCCCGCATCAGTTCAGTAGCTTCAGTTACTTTATGTGGACTTTACTTAATTAGGCATCAGTCTGTGCAAAGAGTGATTTACTAGCAGGATCTTGCTTGAGAACAAGAAAAAATGAACTAAGTAAGGTTCTAGCTAGCTGTTAAAACTGTTACTATTACAATAGCATAGACTGCGAGGCGTTGTCAAGTGTACACAAATGCATTGTCTGGTACACTTAACATTTGATCTTTTCACAATCATCATCGATTGCTGGAACTGTGAAGAGGTTAAGAATAAGACAATAATTCTAATTTTTTAATTTGAGTCAATTGGTCAATTTCGCTATGGTTAACTCACATTTACTGTCTGTAGGAGTCACAACTGTTACAGCATATCAAAAAAATTAGGTGCATTTATATTGGAAATCTTACTGATAGTATTTTTCTTGAAATATTCTTCTTCTAGCTATTTCTCATTTTACAACAAATCACATGTTTACTATTATTTCCTTAGTCTACACTAATTAACCAATCTTACAAAAATTAAAAGTACATTTTATGAAAAGTGAGTACATTTTGCCATTTGATTTCCTTAATTACGTATGTTTGTTGCACATAATCTGAGTTACACAACTGTTTCAGCCTGATGCTCAGTCAAGTATTATCATCAGAAACTTTATTATTGCATTTATGCTGCCATGCATTGTACATAATGTGAGAGTTTTTTGTCTCAGTAAGGCTAAGATTTCTGTTTTACCAATTCATACGGAAGTTGGTAGCTTACGTTTTTGTTTGCATAGTTGCTGCTGCACGTACGAGCTAGACTCGCTGTCAAAAACTTATCAATCAGAACAGAGTCCTGTAGTAATCCAAATTCAGGTGACCAAGGTATAATGATAGCAATTTTTATGCCACATCTCTGTTACACATGTATAGACTTAGGTGGGAAGATAGTTGACTTAGCTGTGTTATGCAGGTATTAGATTTTTCTGCTCTAGTACAGAATAGATTTGTAATATTATTGTCTCTTATCAGTTCTGTTTTCAACTATTATGCTTATATATTATTACTAATATAAACACGCATATTGTTAATATAAGACAGTAATTTTTCAGATTATATCTGCAACGTCAACAGTCAGTAATCGGCATAACTCCATGCCAAGATCTGAGATATCTGAAAGCCCACACATAAAACCACCAGTCGCCACGCCTACTGGTAGGAAAAGTGGAAGCTATACGTCCAAGTCGGTTAAAGATTTCACTAGTTGATACGTCTTTATGCATGAGTGTAGGATAAGTGATAGTATAATATATAACTAATTTATATAGTATAGATATTTATGAACATGTTTTTTACATATCCACTTGTGCAACTCGCATTTGTTCTTATGCTACTGAAAGCTGATGTTAGTTGTCAGATCATATTTGCCACTGTCAACATTTTTACTGCGAGCGGTGAAAGATTATTCTCAACATTTTCGTCACTACGATCATCATCACTGTTTTTTCTATTTCATTATATATTTGATTCTAGTGTGGTATCAAAATGAAAATTTCCTGCACACAGTCATGTCTATGAATAATTTTTTTGTACAAGAAAAATTTGATTAACAATCACTAATGAAGTTGCTATCTTGTTCGTTTCGACCATACTGGGTTTTTCTTGCTTTAGTGACATTCATGCAAATAATAAAACATTTTTATTTATTGTTTCCTTCAGTAGTGTCTTACAAATACAGTTATGCTGGTTATTATTAGGGGTATGCCCACACAAGCTTTGATGAAAAACATGGGATAGAAAACTGACCATTTACCACTTGAGAGACAGTTCAATTCAGTGTAACTTATGTTTTCTTTTATGGACGTTACACGTAATCACATATGTTGTATTCTGCATTGCATTACCATAGCAACACTAGAAGAACAATCCAAACAAATGAAGTCAATTAGTTACTGACTTCTCTTTCGTTTAACTTGTAAAAACTGTAACATTAATATTCAAAAATGTCTACATAACATAAGTACAATTGATATTGCACATACAAAATGTTGCTACCAAACAAAATCAAAGAACATTTAAATTAATTTAAACTTTCATTTAATAAGTTATATAAAATATTATTTATAAGGATACAACAATAAAAATGTTTTTAAGTTAACACTGTGTTGATGGTCTTCATAAAAATACTAGCCATGGGATTATCCATTTAAGCACTTACTTTATTACTGCTTACCATATTTTGTCAGTTAATGCAAGTCAATTAAAACTCACTAAAACTATAAGACTAGTAGTAGTGGAACAATGAAATTACATAGATTAAGATAAAAATTAATGTGTATGTAAAATATTCAAGTTAAAAAGCTATTTTGATTTTTATTTGTTTACAAACTTTCAAAATGTTGAGAAGCTACTCACTTTTATTACAGGCAACATAGTAAAACCAACATAACTAATTTACATAATACATACTCTTATTATTTTTAGGCTTAGAGCTTACATGCATCACCCAAAAGTATTTGTAAATCACGGAGTTGTCGCTTAATCTTTTTATGGTAGTTGCATTGTAGACACAGCCACTGACAGTGCTTAAAAGCAAATACAGAGTATAGTCTATAATAATAGTTATATTAGACTTTGACAAGTCCAGTAACAAATTTGAAAGTATTATAAGGGAGCTTGACTTACAGTTTAAAGTAGTAATCATAATAATAATAATAATAATAATAACAACAATGCCTGTTTAACTGAACAGACAAACAGTCTCAACAATAACAACAAAACCACAACTAAAAATTAGCATGATGCATATTCATTATTGGCTGGTAAATCAAATGATTTATGTTGTCTTCAGGGATCGTTGTTCACATTGTGCACAAAACCCTCACTTGCAGCAACTACTCCGATCCTCAGGGAAGAAGAAAGCAGTATTACTACAGCAGACTTCTGCCCTTACTTCAGTACTTCAGTAATGCCACTGAAATATTGCCATTTAGTTTGCCAACAAATAAATACTATGCATCATGCTAGTTAACTTCTACAGTAGCTGATTAGAAGTGGTTTTGTTGTTATTGTTGAGATGGCATTTCTCCTCTTTTAAGAAAGGTAGTCTTCTGTGACAATGATTTTTTGGTATAGTCCATCCTGCCAAAACTACAACTACATGGTAGACTCTGCTTTTATCCCGAACAGCAGCTTAATTTTATGTCAGAGTCAACAGCTCATTATTACTGTTTTTGCTGTGATAATTCCTACTGTTACAGTGAGGTAACAGCAAGTCATGAAATCAAACTTATGACCCCCGGAACAAATCAAGTGATTCTTGTGATCGTAAGAAAAGCACTGATAAAAACAATATTGCCTGGTAAGTACATCCTGTATTATATTCAGTTTCACAGGCCTCATCCTGTAGAAGAATCGTCATCTTTTTTTGTGAATGTGAAGATTAGGAAAACGAGTCCTCCCAGCAGAAGAACCGTGCTGATGAAAAAACGTAGCATCCTCATTATCGAATATCGATCAACAAACTGGGCCAAAATCTTCTCTCTGATTGCCTGTGTACAAGACCTACACCAAAGAAGAACCGTGATATACTACCGTATTAATGGAATCAACAATAACATGCTAACATTATTTCAGTGTTTCAAGTCTACATGAACTACATGTAGTCAGTTTTTGGGCACTTGGAATTTGTATAATTTCATCTTTTGTCACCACAATGTAAGGCATGTAAAAACCTGTGTAAAAAGTTGGAAATGTAAAAATGCACGTCATTTCAAGTGCTGCAGAGCAATCAAACTTGGCCAAAAGAAGGACATTGGAAACTCAAAAATGAGGACCCATTTGAAAAATGACCTTGAATTATACGTGCAAAGACATTGACTAATATTTCATAAGTTTCTGAATGATTTAAATTCAAGCCTCAATCCCTTTCCTTTGACCAAGTTTGACTTAAATTTAAAATCAAACTGAAAAGAAATCCAAAGCAAAATCAAAACTTGAATCTGAACCATTTATACATCCAAAGATGCAGGCATTAATCATGAAACACAAGTGCGTGAGACTGGCAATCTGGCAATTAATGAAGTGCTGCTGCACTATTCTTTTGAAAGTTAACCCATTTGCATTTGAAAGAAACAAAGCTGTTCCAATACTTACGCTTGCTCTTCTACCTCCTCCTCCCGGCTCAGCAGATCATCAATGATACTGTGCAGTGAAACTTGCTTCTCTTTCAGAGAAACCAGTTCATTCTCAACCCGGGTTTTCACACCCTCTTCAAACCTAAGTCAAAAATTGAAAATTGTACTTGTTTTCTTTTACTAGATACCAAATGGGTTGGACATGCTACAAGACACATGAATTTACAATGCACTAACGCAGTTGGTAGGTGGCATCATAATTTGGGAAAAAAACCTGCAAAAGCATATTCGTCAGTCACAAAAACCCATTCAGCGTTCACTTCTGAAGAGATTTAAAGGTTATTTTTTCCAGTTAATTTTATTACATTGGCACTTATATACATGTACAACATAGAATATGTACTGCTAACATCTGCAAATGCAAATTACACTTAATGAATATTGTACCAGCGATGGAGAACATCTACTAGGCTCTGCTGAGTCTGTTCATTACTTCATAAAGATATCAATCAATATGTGCATTCTACGTCGCCATTCTCGCGGATGTAAATAGTGAACCAAAATTCTCATACTGCTCCAAAACAAAACATACCCTCTTTGAAAAACTTCATTATTTTGTTTTTCTACGTCGGGTATATTGCAGTCATCGTGATGCGGAGAAGCTGAAGTTTTTGATGGATACGATGCTACAGATGCGGTATCCATGGTAGCGTCCCTAAAAATGTGACCAATTTAATTTAGCACAACTCAGATATTTAACAACAATGTTCAATGTTCACTAAACTTAGTGGTGTTTAGTATTATGAAGATGATATATGTAACCAAAAAAAGTAAATGCAAAGTAACACTTAAGTTAAAAAAACAAAAATTGCAAACTTCATACTTGGCTTCACTTTAACATTAGAAGCCAACAACAGTGACAAAGTCTGGTAAACACTGTAAAGCGTACATTAACATGAGATGCACTAATGCTCTTACTGTTTTTCAAAACATCAGCATTACATTAGAATAAGTAAAAAAACTAAAAGCCATTAAGAAAACAAATTTATGCACAGGGTAAACACTGATAAAAGTTACTCAGTTTTGTATTGCTTAGTTACTCGGGTTATAGTAAGCGCTTCAACATTAGAAAATAAAAACAAATTTGAGTGTGACAAAAATCATTTTCATTACCCCTCGGGTGGCGGTGAGGTGCTAACCAAATTCGAGACGTTTTTCAAATTGATCCGCGGATAATTTAGGTCAACGGATGCTGATCGACGCATGTAACTGACGAATGAACTATCAAAAGCAGTGGCTGGTGCAATTTTGCGAATGTTCTCCTGGAATTATAAAAAAATACTCCATTTAAAGTCTATTAACTGTATAATTAGATAAAAACTAGCCAGGAGTGGAAGCAATGAGTTACTGGCTTACCGCACACATATGTAAGTATGTATGTTTTGCTTGCATGTAATGTATTTGTAAAATGTGCCAAGTTTAGCAACATGCGATGTTTCGGATGAAACCCTTCGGTCAGTTTCTTGAAGTCGTTCAACAAATTTTCTGCAAAAGTGCTCTATTGTGATGTCACAATATTAAAAAAAACACGTGGATGTTTGTCATGAATCCAATATGTGAAAATTCAGTATGCATTGTTTGCTTCACAAGAAGTAAACTGCAAAGTTTTATAATGCATAAACAAGAACGAAAATGACGAATTAAACTACTATTGCAAGCGAGCAAACTAAAAATTCATATTCGCTTACTGAAAAGTTTTAATTGAATTGCAATATAATGCACGGTAAAAAACCTTTATTTCTGAAAAACCTTTCTGACAAAGACGTCATCATACTATAAATGAAAAACGTCCTCTTTTCAAAAAAATATTTAATTTTAACATGTGATGAGCTTCTTTCAATGGGTAACCCGTGTTATGTGACCACTATTTAAGAACAACAAAAAAATAGCAATATATACATTAACTAAACATCATAAATTTGGTTTATAACTTCAAAAGGCACTGCTTACCTTTATCAATTAGTCAACAATCTCAGCTTTGGTACAATTTCATACCACGATTCTATGCACAGCTATGCTGCTGCTGCTGCATGCAAGTTAAAAAAACCACTTGTTATAACTGGAAATAAAAAGCCCTAAACGGCCCAAAAAACCAAAGGCCAATTTGTAATGACTACCAGATAAACAAGGTTAGTAGAGTTAACAGGTCAGCAGGTTACTTTACTGATCACTACAACACAAATTCTTACCTAGTAATAAAATTGATTGCAAAAAGAAAGAATAATCATAATATTTACGTCAGCAGCACGAGCTTTAAAACTTTAAAAATATGAAAAGTATAGTCATTTCAGTGCCAGTGCAAAGGTGAAAAGTTTTTAGCACTTTATTCTTCGGCAAGAGTAACTTTTCTCATAATTCTACAATCTACATCATGCAAAATATGTGCATATAAGGAAAATAAAACAAAATATATCAAGTTGTTAGTCACAAAAAGAATGAAAAAGCAAATCTTTACTTCCTGTGGGTGAATAAATGTTAAAATTAGCAACAAAATGCATCTGAATGCAAGCTAAAATCAATGTTCCAAAAATGGTAACAATTACTTGGTTAGGCCAACTCAGCAGCATAAATTCAGAACAAAATTCCTATAAAAGAATTTACTTTGGAAAGCTTGCCCATTCAAAGAACAGAAATTGTGCTAACATCTTTCTTGCAGATATATAAACAGTTGCTGCTACTTGTTACTTACATTTAAACTCATTGCTGGAGTCCTAGCTGTTGTATGATCAGACGAACCAGCCTATAAATATTAAAATTAATGGTAAATGAAGGAAACAAGGTCAGAAATTTAAACATATTTGTAGTATTACAAAATTCTAACCCTGGGTATCATAAAAACTTTGTGCAACGGAAAGCAGCAGTCTTTCTTGGAAAAGCTACAAAATGTAGAATAGCGGGTTTGTGATCTGCATCAGATAGAGTATTTCCAGCAACAGTGTCAATTTAGATATTTAAAAGAAAATGTCATTTAATTACTGTAAGAAGCTGTGCCTTCTAAGACCGTCTCTGGTAAATTCAAGCATCACCCCTGGGTTTCTAGTTATATTTCCAAATCATGCACAAAAAATGTCAATTTTTCAGACATGCATCTTGCACTAATGATCCACAGGTGTTTAGACTTCAGAGATTCAGTTACTCGCTAAAAGCAAAGATCAACAAATCGGCATTTCAGTATGTAAATGTATTAGCCCAAAAATCACAGACTGGCCCTACAGCATTTTGGCAATTCATCAGCCGAAGCGATCAAAGTAGTGTCTAGCAATTTTTTAAACTTGGTAACAACACAACCGTCACTTACTCTTAGTCAATAGCCAGACACTTTTATGATATTTTTGTAGAACCCATTACTCGGGATTCTGCTGATAATTGTAATGGTTGTGCAAGTCTGATTGTGGTCACTTAAATGGGTACATATCTAGCAAGTTTATTTTATGTTAATAGATGAAAGTGTTTCTAGATCAACTACGACTTTCCAAATAGAATCCTATAAGAGAGAGCATCTAGCCTAGAATCACTCTCAGCTGGACTTCACCCTGTAGCTGAAAAGAAGCTAATGTCACCTCAATATTCCAGAATGGAGGAAAGACTAACTTATTCGACAGTTATTAGCCAACAATAAACAAGAAAATAATAAATAAATAAATAGTAAAAACATTTGGTAAACAAAACTGCCATGTTAATGACACAGTGAAACCTATAGTTTCGTTTTTGTTAATGTAGCTCTTTTTACAGTCAAAAGATAAAAGATGAAATAGGCTGAGAAGAATAAATTCTTAGAACTTTTGCAATGTAATAGGATGATGTGATAGTGCTCTTTTTAGAGCAGGTGAGGTTATGGGTGATAAAAATCAATTTCTAAAGAAAAGATTCCACAGATAAGAAATCCTGGGGAAAACTATACTTATAAGTTATTAAAACCAACAAAAGCGGCATCAAAATGAATGCTCCTAATTTTCTTACAAAAAACAAGCAAGCTGAATGTAGCTGTATTATAACTTTAGATCAGGAGTTCAATAATCAGTTCGTGAAAAACTAAGACATCCAAATCATTTCTGAGTGTTGTTAGCTTCATTCCCTATATATTTTAAACAAACTAAAAACTTTCAGGGTTCACAGGTCTAAAACAGCATTAACAATATATCGGCAAAGTTGTTTAATTCATTCGTTTCCTATAAATGTATAGATATAGTTAAACAGATAATACCTTAATGCCACTGTGCAATTTTTACTTTAAACTTCAGGGACTAATTAATTAAAACTACAATGGTCACCTTTGTCAAATTATCACTGTCGGCATCCATGTTTCGCAAATCAACACACGAGCTGCTCCGTCGCCGACTTAAATCCGAGTGATCAGGTGACAAAGTATCTTTCTAGATAATGACAAAAAGATTCACAAATACACGGCTGCACAAATTTCCATAAATACTAGCAATTGTAACAAAAACAATTGTAAAAAATATTTTGGGACAAAAACTGTAATCACAAAACGCAATAAAAAAGCACAAATGGAGAGTCAGTAGTAACAAGCTAAAGTCTAATTGCCACACTTCAGATGTTTTTTGACAATCAGTAGGTAGACTGTGATTAAGAAACCATCATTTACTCCGTCAGAAATGCACAATAAGAAAAAATCGCCCCCAAAAGAGCAGATTTCAGAAGGCCTCTGGACTTTTTTATGTAACAACTATAGCCATTTACGGTGTTCTAAGTGTTCTTCCAAATAACATAACATGATAATACAGCATTTATCAATAGTTTCCTAGTCTGTTAAATCAAAAGTTAATAAGCGGCCTTAATTTTTTGCCTAGGCTGTAGTATTAAATCACTTATTATATTACAAATAAAAGAAACACATACATTCTAGTCATTGGACTTTTAGTCCAAAAAAATTGTACACAGTGACATCGAGCAAAACATGTAATCTGACAAGCACTAGAAAAGTTTTTATAACTTATGAAGATGTATATTAATAGGAAAGACTGTTGCGATATAAATTTAAAAGTATGGAATTAAGATTGAATTTCATGATAAAATAATTGAATTATTAGTTATTTTCAATATTATAAAAAGTTGTATATCATCTAAAATTGTTGCAATGATAGACTAACAAAATTAAATTGAGAATTAGGCCAAAGATCATTTAAGGCAGTAAAAAAGTTTAATCCGCCCACGCAGGTTTGTTTTTGGCTTTAAAAATAATAAAAGATGACACGATTTGCAGTTGCTATATTATAATAACTAATGCATTATATATATATATATATATATATTTTAATAAATTATACTTTTATAATATAATATAATATTATAATAAAATCTTAGTGTAAACGTGTGCTGTCTTCGTTTTCTCCATTTAAAAGCTACACATAATACTGAATTAAAGCAGAAAACTCAGAAAGTGCAGTCAATTGACTAATATTAACTGTTATACAGTAGTTGTCGTTTAATAGACTCAATCGCTTAATTGACTCAAAAACGTCTGGAACGGGCCGCTTCTATTCAAATATACATAAAAACTATCCGTAATTGACTCAAATAACTTCACTTAATTGACTCAATATTTTTCCTTCACGTACTTAAAATAAGTCATTTCTATGTGCCCAAACAGGCTTTCCTACTTTTATGTCATATTTACATCCCTATTGTGCATTATATATGTAGAAACAGTCATGTTAAGTACTGCTTTGTTTGTAAACAGGTACATTTATCACGAAGCTAAACATTTAATCACTTGCCTAGCGGTTTCCTTTTGATGCTCTAGTTGCAAATCACGCTTTCAGGCTTAATGAGTTAATAGTCAAAGATGCAAGTACAGTAATCAGCCACTATTCCTTGAGACTTGCAAGAGTAAACATCATACGACAAATAAGGGCATACAGTTAAGAAGTTTGAAAAATGGAGCATAAGGGTAAAGATCTAACAGTTAAGGAGAAACTGAAAATTTTAAAGCAGTACGATAAACTTCCAAAGATGGGGCAGCGGTGTGAAACTTCCCGAGACTTCTTTGCGAGAAAATGAAGCAGCTAACTTAGATGGAATTTTTGTAATTTTTGCAAATAAACAGACTTGTGTGATTTAGAAAAGTATACTTTTTAATTTATTGTTAATTCAGTTATATTTAGGCATTACTTTATTTTTAAAATTGATTAAAAGCCTTTGCAGTGCATAGTAAGCTGATGGCTCATACTTATATAGGAGTAATACTACACCCATCAGTTAATAGGTTCAATTGGTTAATTGGGTCAAAACACATGGGTCCCAAAGTGAGTCTAGTAAGCGGTGACTACTGTATTAAAATAGTGTTATATTAATTTGGTGAAGTGAATTATAGTAGTTATTCAAAATTTAAAAACAGGATAAAAAAAATTAGGTACAACATTAAATTTTATTGGCATGAAAATGTCTCGTGCCCAAGTGTCCCCATGCCCAAATTGCCGTGTCCCGATGTCACATACCTATCAAACCATCACATGCATATAGATACTGTTTGAGTTTGACTTACCATAACACCATCACCAGCTGAAATACAGAAAATGCAAACAAATAAGGGCATTGTTACAAATATTCAAAAAAGTAAATCAACAACATTTTCAGATAGCTCTTTACATTTTAACACTTTTGTCACTGATATTAACCTACCAGTATAATTGTAATTTTAGACCTACAGAAAGACTAATGACAAACTTTCATAACTGTAAAACTTTGTTATTTTTTAAATCGATGCAGCAATCAGAAAAACAAGGTTGGTGCATACTTACCCCACTGCAAAACTGGTGGCAAGACAATCTTGTTGGCTAAAAGGAGATTCCTGAAAATGCATTTTTGAAAAATCAAAATGTCCATGATTCAAAAATAAATTTTAACACAAAAACTACTACCATCTAAATCATTGACGCATGTAATTTTAAAAGAGAATTTAAAGTACCGATAAGTAAAAACAACCACACATTTTCACAAGTATACTAATGCAGGACTGCCGTAAAGCCTCAAAGCAACAGAACAATTTCAGATGTTGCTGTGCATACTTACAGTTTCTTGCCACAATTTACACAAAATTAAATCAATTTATAACTGACCAATTCAGATGGAAGCACTGCAAACCACCAGGTAATAATACAAATTAATCTAAGTCATTTCAATTATAATCAGTGGTGTCGTGCCATAGGGGCCCGGGAGGGCCCGGGCCCCCCCCAATTTTTTTAGAAAATGTCAAAAATTTGAAGGCCGTCAGCGGCTCGTAATGAGACCGGTAAGCAAATTTATTTCCGACTTTTTGACACGCGGCCAGCGCTCCATAAATGCGAACAGTATGAGCATGAGTATGTGTTTACCTGAAAGTCAGGATGTAGTTAATTTGTTTGCATGTAATCTATCTATTCAGGAGGCAGGCAGGAACAATTAACAAAGCAGCTCGTTGAGCAGCATTAGCGTCTTTGCACAAAAGACTGTTAGTTAACAAAACGGCTCAGTTAGCACTCAAGCTTCGTTCAGCAGTGTGTTATAATAGAGAATAAGTGAAATAATAGAGCAAAAACAATGCAAACATTGAAGTCATGTTGAGCTAGTCTAGTACCAGAGAGTCAGTTTGTTGAGCTAGCCTAGTACCAGAGAGTCGGTTTGGGAGATACCAATTGATGGGCCACGGCTCAGCCACCTCCTGATTGGACATTGCCGACTCTTTGCTACTCCTTAGTGACTCTCTCCCACGAGTTTGCTGCATAAAAGGGCATGATTTTGAGCACATTTCATCATTTTTCTGCTGCTAGGAAAATCTTTGCTAGTTTTCGCTGCAATTTTAGCTATATTTCTTAAACGATGTCAAGGCAGTACAATCTCACTTCATTTTTCAAGTCCAACCGTGTTCCCGACCCAGGTTCTATGGCGTCTGTATCTACTGTAACGTCGATTCCAACAGAACGAAATGTCGATAGTTCTGCATCAATAGTTCTGCGTCGGATTCCTGACAGCTGATAAATACTTAATTAAATTTTAATTTAATTTTTAATTTTAATTAAGTTTCCATTGCTATAGCTTTAATTTAAATGCCATGTTAAATAAATCGTTTTTCTTGCATGCAAAATACTGTTTATTTTTTTTCAAAATTAAATTTTCAAAATTTAAAATTCAAATTTAAACAGTTAAAATCCGCCATTTTAGTTGCCCCCCCCCCCCAATTTTTTTGGGTGCACGACGGCCCTGATTATAATATAAGTTAATCAACTCTGATCTAACCTAACCTTATCTGATTTAATGTAACATAACGGCCAGCCAAAGCTATCCAAACAAATTCATTGATAAGAAACATAGATTTAAAAGAATCTAACATCTGTACGGTACGAATCTCATCCACATAAAGAGCAATTGTTTACCTTGCTTCTTGTAGACCCTTGATATCTTTTTGTCGTTGTTCTGTCAAATGTTCTACATGTCTTACCATCACATCCACTGCATTGCTGATACGTGCTTCCTAGTAATTAGTTAAACAATTGACATACAAAAGTTGAATCAATGCAAATAAACATGAATGCAAAGACTATCAAGTTAATTATTTTTTACTGTTTTCTCATACAACAATTCTAAATATGAATAAGGAATCTACATATTTTAACTGGCATTCTAATAATCCAGTTATAGTTTGCAGTGGCGCCTGGGAAGTTAAATTTATAGTCAGTATGCAAACTCTTATCTTTAAGACTATTGTAACATGTCTAACGGAATGAATCATCCGTTCTATAATACAGAATTTAAGCAACAGAAAGAAGTGTGATTGTGCCTAAAAGTTAAAGTGTTTATATAATCAACATCATCTACATGGGTTCAGGCTTTTACAACAATATCAAGTTGCACAGATCTGCAGAAGCACTGTTGGCTGTTACTTTTTGAATGCAATGATAATGCAAAAAAATCTTCTTCTAGCCGTTAAACGATATCATTTCTAAATATGGTATGATCATAAAATAAGTTAAATTAACTTACAACCACCACATTACTAATTCATGCACACAGTTAATCTTTGGAGCTTACACAGAGATATTTCTCTGCACTAAATCACGTACAAAGTTCCACTTTCGAATAATGTTTGTTGCTTTTAAATCACACCTAAGTTTTTTGCAAAACTTTCTTGTCAGCAAGGAAATATGGTGAAACCTTGACAAAAACTTGCTCAAAGCATACCTGTTGCACAGCTCCAAACAATTCTGCTCTACCAGAAAGCCTTTGGATGCACAACTCTAATACTTCAACATGTGATTGCAGCTGCATTAACGTTCTCACCACATCTGAGTCGCCTCTCAACTTATACACTTCCTAAACAAATACATCAATTTTAAAGCCAATAAGCAAATATAAGAATAAATAAACAGAAGTTTAGGGGTTTTAGCTAATGTTTACTGAAAATGCATTATAACATGCATTCCAAGCTTATAACAAGTTTTTTACCCTCAGAATATCTGACGTAGCTTTAACCATGGTTTTAATGGAATGCACTTCGTCTTCTATATTTTTCTCTGTGTTATCACGAGACCGTTGTTGCAGTTCTCTGCGTCTTGACAACGTGTTTCCGTCTGTTTTAAATGCGAGTGCCAGACTGTTGAACATGTTCTAGGAAAAACAATGAGAAGCTAAACATTGTTTCAGTTAAAAGCGGATTGCATTGGGTGACAAAAAGCAAACAATCGTGGACAATACTATAAATGAAATAATCACATTGAAACTATACTATTATATGAAGAACAAAATCTTAAAAAGCTTTATAGTTTTAACAATAAAAAAATCAAGTCAACTTACTTCAATTTCTTTTGTAGAAAAGACGCAGCTGAAATAAAAATGAAAAATTAACTACAAAATTACGTGCCTTCTTTATCCACTATAAAGTTAACATTTTTCATTTATATTCTATTGTGAATTCTCTGTCTTATTACAGGTAAAAAGTACTTTAACACATTTGCGTAATAATGTCATCGATACGAGTGTGGCAATGACGATGATGGTGGTGGCTGTGATGATGATGACAACGATGATGATGATCATAACAATGCCTCCATTACACTCACAATATAAAAACTAAAAAAACAACTAAAAATAGAAAGCATCTATTTTTGCATTCAGCAGACTATGGATAGAAGTTTATAAGGATGTGAAAGCTGAGGTTTAGAACAAATATATTAAGTTAACATATACATGTACCACTGAAAAATGACAAAAAAGTATAAAATAAGTCTTGTTAAATGCCTACAGAACATGCAAAATATCATTAATCTGGTACTGCACGTCATAAATTTTAGATACTATAAACATCTCAATGTGATGTACGATAAACTATTGTGATAGCTAAAATTTATACAAAAATATCATTCAAACGAGCCAATCATACAACCTGTATCGTGGCTGTTCCTCGTGACAGCGCAAATTTTTCTGAGATAAAGTGAAGTCCACATCACTCTCCTCTCTCCCAGTTTCATGATCTTCCTTAGCACTCATCTGTTGCCTAGAGGCAAAAAACGTAAGCATGAAATAACAAGCTACTTTGAATTTATGACCCTTTCAGACAAGCAGACTAAAGACGAGATAACACAGAAAAATGATGAAATCTATAATTAAGTCGGTTATAAAGCCACGCATATTCTGCAATTATTCTATCCAAAGCAGAAGCAAAATAATAAAATTTTTACACCCGAAGAGATACTTTATACCAGACTATTTTTTGTCCTTACATTGCATGTGTTTGTTTTTCTTCTATGTCACATGGCTTCACGCCTGACTTAACATACTTGACTTCACACAACTTCAGTGCAGGTTGCTGAGAATTATTCAAGCAACTATTCCAAAATACTAGTCTGTGAATGGTAAATACCAAACTGTCAAAAAACAGTTGAAGTAGAGTAGCAGACACTTCAGTTCAGTAACAGAGATAACTAGGTCACAAAATGTCATGGGACATTCTTCTCTTAACATTATATTGCTCGCAGCATTATCATAATAACTAAGCAAGCAGTCAGGCCACATATCCAGTTCGAAAGACTTGATGTAACAATCTGTGGAACATAACAGAAAAAAGTGAGTAGCTTTGAGCACTGAAAGCCTTAGATAAACTTTAAAAAAATCTGTTGACAATCTTTTGCTTTCAATCACACCAACTGAGAGCAAGCCAAAGGCAGTGAAAAACTACAGTAATTAGCCTTCTAGATCACTTCTTCCGAAGTTATCATGTTTTCCAAGAAAGCATGTTTCTAAGTCACAAAGTTATAGACCTCCGCAGAAGTACGACAGCTTATCTCTAAATACATCAAATTAAAGTGCAATTTCTTCCGAACGTAAATAAACAGCATGTGTTACATGAAACAAATGATTAGACTTTCTTAGTTGTGCTGCAATGGGGTAACTAGATGAAAGACCAGTCCAGCACATGCTGTGTTTATGTGACTAACAGAAGCTTATAGCTTCTCTCAACACCCAGGAAATGTTTATATTTTATGACTTGTGATATGTTTACTAGCAGCACAAGACAAGAAGCAGACTAAACTAACAGTATACAGTAACTATTAGACGAGAAGCAATAATCCACTACATACAACAAACAAAGTCTAAATGCAAAGATGTGCAGTTGCAATGCAAAAATCTTTTTCTTCACAAAAAGAGTAATTTGATAATAAGATACTACCCCTAAGTATTTACATTTATTATAAGTGTTTCGCATTTTGTCTTCGCTTATGGTGTCCTAATAAATTATATTACTTTTTAAGAAATGTGCTAAATTTCAAGTGATACTTTATATGCAATCGTTATTTAATGCATGATTATAAGAAGTTGAACACATAATCAAAAAGAAATTTTTTTTACAAAACTAATCTTCAAAAAACGTTTTCTTTACCAAAATGGTCAAATATTTTAACGAAATTAGTGTAATCACAGGAAGTGAGAGAAATGACTCACTGAGTTTCAGGATTATGACATATGCAGAAAGCTGTCTATTTTACTTAATAGACAAATAAAATAAAATAAAATAGTAAAGCATATAGTAATAGCCCCTGCACAAGATGTAAATGTTTTATTATATTGCTGAAACAGTTACATCAGTTTATAATTTCCCGAAAGAATTTGACACTCCATAAAACAGAGCCTACAACTAGTATTAACCATTGAATGTAGCATAATTACTTTAAATAAAGCATACAAACAGCTGAGACCAATTAACTGTCAGACCCATATATCCCACCCAGTGAAGCCATTTATGTCAGACATCTGGTAGTTTCTGCCAACAGTGGGAGGTTTGACACACACTGTTCCAAAAAGGCATATCCAGAGTTGAAAAAAGAGGGTTAATAACAATTTTATAAAAGCAAAAACTATTTGATAGCAATCTATTTCTTCAAATAGTAAACAATTTTCTTTTGAAAGTTGTTATTCTGGTTGAAGACGTTGCTTCCTGCCCCTTTACCCCTTAAATCAAATCTCCCCCTACAAATGAACAAGTCAGACTGCACATTTAGTGTGAGTTTAGCCGGCAGGAAATGAATTAATGGATCTAAATCTCCGGTCCCAATCTGAGGCAGCTGTCAGTTCGACTTAGAAATCAATTACCGGTCAGCAGAGAAATTAAGATGAACCGTCAGTAACTAACATCAGGCGTCAGCATTGTAATAATCAGTGTTGTCAGCACTGCCAGTAAATAAATCAATGTCAGTACTTTAGACAATTGAAATAATGTAGAAATTAAGATACACTGTCAGTCACTCGCATCAGTGGTCAGCATGGTAATAATGTCAGTGTAAGTCTAAAAAATGTTTTAGACACAATAACGTTACAGTATCAGGTAAAAATACTTGTACAAGAAAGCTATAAATTTACAAAAGTTTTTTAATATCTAAAGTTTAACCTTCATGCAAATAGTGTTACCAAGAAAGAATACAAAGAAAATTGTAACAGAGGTTACAATCCCAACTAATTACAAACAGACTGCAACTGTGCATTTAAGCTAGAAAGAACAAACAAAACATTCTAAGGATTTCTGCTAATAATATAGAAAATGATGAAATAAAAAATATTGCAAAATATGGAACAAAAAATATTGAAATATTGATACAGTATACAGACGTTTTTCTGGCCTTCCAATTAAACTGAAAGCTAATGCACAACACATTTACTAACAATAACAAACGATTATTTATTATTCTTATTATTTTTACAAACTTACGAATTTTCAAAATCCTGTTGACTCAAGTTCAGTTTATTAAGGAATGTGTCTGTAATAGTAGGAAAGACAGCCGTACCATCATTCAACTTCTGTTTATTTGTAATCAGTCCCACGCGTAATTCTACAGTTGCATCTGCAACAACAGTTAAAGAAATGGCTTAACAGTCCAGAAAAATGTAGAGATCAAACCATTTATTCATTTTTCAGATATCACTGACAGGCTACCTTCAGAATCCTGAGAGCCGCCACTTTGATTTCGAGCCGATTCCGTTTCTGATGTTTCAGCAGTTTCTCCAATTCGCGTTTGTGGACTGGCACCACATTTTCTCTGCAAGAGTCATATAAATCTGCTAAGAGTTGTAAAAAAGTTACTGCACATTAAAATGCCTTTGTTAAAGTATGATCACAAAAGCTGCATGCAAAACTATACAATAACAACAAATCGTGAAATCCAGGATGTATATACCATTGGAATCTTAGTCACGTGCAGCTCAGTTTCTGTTCCGTGATCGAAAGCAGAACTCCGAGGAAATGAGCCAATTGTAGGAGAGGAACCTAAACAATTAAATGCCAAACACTATTATAGAATTTTTACAAGTATTCTATATACAAGCTGTAATGGCAAATATAAATTAACGTAAACCATTACACAAGGTGCAATAACTCAAAATGGTTAACAGCTTGCAGCTCTCAATAAGAGAACTACTACATTAGCTTGATTTATTTCAACAGACGCTCGAATGGCTATAAAATTTCCACTCACGAAACACAATAAACATGCTACATAAATCACAAAGCAGTCAAAATAGAAACATTCCCTTAATGTATTTGGCCATAAGGTTCTGAAAGAACTATGTACTTGTTTGTGTTCTGAAAGAACTATGTACTTGTTTGATATTCTGAAAGACTTACATACTTGTCTGGTATATTGAATAGCACAAATACAACAGTATTCTTCAAATTTTACAGAAATTTTGTTTAAAAATTAATTAATGAAACTACATTTTCCAGTCAGTTTTTTAGATTTTTGATTATAGGCTTAAGGTATATTGCGAATTGGAGAGCATAGCCAAGTAGTACATGTGTGAACTTCACAACTAAAGTTGCCAGGCTGAAACCGGTCAGTGAATGACTAGCCAGTGGCCAGATTCAATGCTTATTACGGTGATTTTATTTGCCAAATTCATTCTGGTTGTTTAGGTTCATGAAGAAGGTTGTATAGGTGGTGATGGTGTAGTGCATCATTTTAGAAGATACCATTGATAATGATCAAGGTTCCAGTCTCGTTACACATCAGTACTGAATGCTGGATTGCAGCTTGCAGTGTAGAAAATTGTATAAAATGAAAAAAAATCTTCACGTGAAATACTGAACTAAAAATATTTTAATTGATGACCCAAGAAAGCCATCTGGCACCCAAATTCAGAGGCAGAGTGTAATGTTGCATCGCAAATGGATATGATTAATTAAAAAATTCAATGTCCTGCTTGAAGTCATAGTGAGACGAGCAAGAATTTACCAAGATAGACATTAGCATTTAAAGCCAAATTAGTCTCCTCAATTTCCTGCATAAAGATTTCAAATTTTATAGTGCAACAAAGTGACTAATAACAGGTCCTACAAAAAGTATCACAACAACTCACACTACTGGTTCTTACATTCAAGTTGCTGTATCTGGCGTAATTATAATATTCCTGTAGCAGGAGGCACTGCCACAAGTGACATGAAAAATTTTCAACGTACTGGAGCATCGACCCTGACTGTGTCGGCTCTGTCTTGGTGGAGGTCGTTGTAGGTCACCGTCACTGTGGCTGGAAACTCGTGTTGTCGAACATATTCCAATGCTTTTGGACACTGCAGGTGGATAGCTGTCAGTGTGTTGCTGAATACTAGGGCTTACCAATGATCTCTTTTCTACTACAACATCAGTCAATTCTGAGCTGCTGCCTGACTTCTTCAAATTAAAAATAAATGACAAAAAATTTTATATAAAACGAATGATCTGTTTAGGAACAGCAACTGAATCTAAATGTTAAAATGATCATTGAAGCAATTCTAATAACAAACAGTAAATTATAGGCTGTGAGCAAATTAACTTTGAGATGGGAATTATTTTGTATATTTGCATATTTAATATACATGTATTCAACAAACCCTCTTGTTGAACTATAGCACAGCATTAAAATATTTTTTATACTAAACTTTGCTCTTTTATACTAAATTAAGTGTCAGTGAGTTTTCCCTAAATACTTCTAAACTACAGTAAGCGCAATCTAAATTAAAAACAATCAAGTTCTAGAAATGACAGGCTTGTTACTAAACTAAAATACTTTCAATATATAAAAAACTTTAAGTAATGTTGCCCAAATCTTACCCGAAATTGTTTCTCTTGGGGCCCAGAACTTGCTGTCCTGTCTTGACTTGTACCTCTGAAGCAAATAAAGATCTATAAACTATCAGAATAGTTATTCCGCACTATACTAAAAAATGGCAGAGTAATCACAATTCTGGATGTCAATTCTCCTAAAAATTTTAAAAGCTGCACCCTATTCACCAATATTCATTTAACTTGTGGTTAACATACAGCAAAGAGAAGTTTCCTGTTTAATGCATGAGAAGAAGATGAAGTTGATTTTACGACTATGTTTTATGCTTTTATGACTGGTGTAGCGATCCAATTAGAATGTCGTTCATAAAATCACGAGTCAATTTCGCAACTCTGTCCTGTAATATGGTGCCATAAAATGCGTAAGCGGGTAAAAATTCACAATAAACATGCATCAAGTAAGACAACAAAGTGATTACCACACTTCTATTAAAACAGGGACATAAATTAAATCAGTAATAAAAAATATACTACCTATAGCATAAGCAGATGAATATAAATACAAGGATAAAGTATTTTTTATATCTTTAAAACATGAAAAAATTGCGAAGCCGTTGATAAAGGAATGGGGGATGGGCTAATATCTTGCGTTGGGACTGATTTCTTTATGTTAGCTCTAGTAAGGATTATGATTTCCCAATTAGGCAATCTTTGTAACATAATATAACATTACGTTATTGAGTTTAGGAGCAAGGTTTTGTAAGCCCGTTTGAGGACCGAATAAGAGCAGTAAATACCATTTTCCACGGAAGCTTTGGCCCATACAGTGGATCATGGGTATGGGGAAGAACCTTGCCTTGGAATGGAAAGCCATTTGAATGGTATGAGTAACTGTAGAAAATGAAGATATGGCAATAAAAGAGTGGGACAAGACATTTTTCCATTAAATGGTCCTGTGGTTCAGAAAAGTATGACCCTAAGCTTTGCAGTGACATTAATAAAATGTATGTAATGTCTCAAGAAATTCTTTTATTATCAGAATGATAGACCTAGCCCATTTTGTTATTGATAGTATTTTTATGCTAGCATGCAGTCCCTCTCTCTAGTGTCATATATTGTTTACAATACAAAAAAAAACAAGAGTGAAGCACACCAGAAATATTCATCTGGTAAAAATGAATGGCATGGAATTACACACGTAAGTTCTAAACATGGCATTAAACATTAATTGTAGTAGTACAGAAAGTATTACTTTTTAGTGTTACACCGGTGCAATAATGAAACAGTAATGTACATTAATGTTTGATAAATTCTAACAGGCTAAAGCAGGCTTGTTGAAAAACAACTCATCTCTGTTGTTGTCAATGCTCTAAACTCAGGATGGCTATAAAAGTTAATTTCTTGACATAATTTGTTTTTGAGATCATTAAACTAAAATAACATGATAACAGTAAATACTAGGAGTATAAAGTGCAAGAACCCATTCCAACCTACCTTTTTCGCTCAGAAATTACTCTCTTGTACTGAGGAGGTGATGGGTACTGAGGTACAGGCCTGAAACAATAACAAGCCATTGCGACTGATAAGTTTCGCCTAAAGTAATGCATTTTATGTCCAGTTTGAGCATTCTCAATACAACAAGGACTAGTGCAGACAGAAGACATACCTTTTGTTGCCTATTTCAAATGAAGGACTCTCTTCTCGTCTGCTGTTATTCTTTGCTCTGTCTGCACTGCGATGTCTAGGAGGACGAATAGGGATATCCTCACGGCTACCAATGCCCGCATCAACACTCTGAGATTTTTCTAAGCCGCACCCTGCTCTGTGAGAATAAAGAACACCAGAATTCCTGGATACACTGGTAGTAGACAGGGAATAATCCGGAGGTGGTTGGTAAGTCGGTGGTTTCGAGGCTATGACTGAAACATCAGCTGCTCCAATGCTGTCTTCCTCGGTCAATGTTGACAGGGAAAGCTTGCGATTACTGTAATGTGAATTCACCAAATTAACTTCAACACGGGTTGATACGTCCAAAAAAATAAAAATTTCTCGCTAACAAAAGCTAGATGCTATCAAAATCAAGCTAGAATACAAAATGCCAATACTTACTCATTGTCAACGTTTGTTGCACTAGGTGACTGTATGATGTCAACTGCTTCTGAAGAGCTGCATTTAAAACACATCAAAATGTTACATTCTTCTAAGTAACACGGCCAACATATATTGACCACATACATACACAATAAAATCTATACACGTAATGCATGGTTACATAATTAATGCAAGATGATGCACAGATCAAACCAGAAACTCCACCACAAACAAACTCCTAAACCTACACACTCATTGAGTTTTGAATCTTAAAAACACCAATGATTTCATTATTCACAATAAGTCTTTTTTTAAAATTAAACACAACGTAACATGAATGGAAGACCATTATTATTATTATTATCACGGTAATCATGTAATCTGCTTCAAGATGCAGTCGCTGTTTAGCTGCTTCTAACTACCAAACACAAGACCGCTGATACTTACGCCATTGGTAGTTTAGGTGTGAAAGACTGAGCAGCAGGATCTGCAGGCCTTGGCAAGGATTCTGGCTGTACAGACGTCTCTGTTTCCTCCATGTTTACAGCATGTAGGTTGCCTGTAGAAACTGCAGTAAGAAAGCTCCAACTTCTATTGCGGTTGAAAATTTCCCTACCTGGGAGAGATTCGCTAATTTCACTCGCACCAACTGTATGTTTTCCACCAAAAACACCCCTTTGAAAGAAGAAATTTTCGCTTTTCTTTTTTGTAGATTGTTTGGCTAGGAAATTGGATAGTTTATCACTAGAAAATAAATCAAAATTGCCAATAGATGCACTGATATATCCTGAATCTATGTTGTAAATCCAATTTTTGCAACTACTAAATAAGCAATAGATATTTAATTGCAGACTATTTTTCACATGAAAAATGTAGATATCGTTTGACAGCATCAAAGACAAATCAGCAAAAAATACGATCAATGCCAGTGCCTCACTATCTATTTTGCACTTTATAAGGCATAAAGTTCTACATTTAACCAAATTTCTACTGCAAAGACTTTTGTGTTAAATAATTATTAAATTGACTGAAGAGGACTAACTCTCACATCTGGGCTGAAAAACATGAAGTGCAGCAAGAGAATATTACTGACCTGACAAAAATGACTGAGACATTGGCCAGCAAGGTTCTGGAACACTAGTAATTAAATCATCGTGTTAAAGATCACCTTAACAGACATCAAGCCTTAGTTGATAGACAGCATGGTTTCAGAAGCCACTGGTACTGTAAGATGCCGCTGTGTTACTCAGTTCGCAACTTCATAGATAGGAAAGGATAGGTCGATATGCTGGTGTTGGATTTAACAAAAGCTTTCAACACTATTACTCACAAAACGGAAAATATTTCTGTCAAAAGTTACAAATTAAGGAATTGGCAGTTGCATTCTTGAGCAAAATCATTCTTGATTAGAAGGACGCGCGGAGTGTTGTTCTGGATGGAACTGATCTGAACTTGTTGGTGTAATTTCTAGAATTCCACAAGGGACAGTATTGGACCTCTACTTAATGTTCATGAAAGACCTTGTTGCAAAGTCTCACCTTCAATAAGGCTTCATACTGATGAATGTGTTATATATAATGTATCATCCTATCAAATCTTGTAATGACTGTCTTACACTACTGCTCATTCCAAGGTTATAAACCATCATTATGTTCTGAGTGGAAAATCACTGAATTTGGCTTCAACATTCAATATTTAGGTGTTACAAGCTAGGTGACTTAAAATAGTGTTTGCAAAGTAGTAACCAAAGGCTCGAACATGTTAAAAAGTCTTTGCAGAAATCTCAAGCAATGTCCAAAAGCTGTCAAAGACCCTGTCTACAAATCAATAATAAGGCCAGAATTAGAATGCGCGTTTTCAGTAATATTTTGGAACTTGAGCGAGAGTAGCAATATATATGCTAATGTAACATCTATGTTAGACTCTCTTAAGTGGCCAAGCTTAGAACAGCGACATACAGAACGTTAGTGCATAGTTCACAGATATTAATTAATAGTGCTTCTAGGGAAGACTGTAATTCGCATTACAAGCATTTACACTATCAGTGCAACAAAGATTGTTTTAAAAAATATTAATTTACACCAAGTACAATCACCCAATAGAATGATCTACCGAAACATTTTGTGCACATCTCGAACATGGTGTTTAAAGCAGCAATACAAGAGTTTGACCTGACATTTGATAGGAATTCATTTAAATGTATGCTAGATAGAGTTATATTGTTGGCACACATGTACGCTGCGATAATATTCCCAAAGGAATGTTGCAGCATCCACATTCAGATTCAGAACAGTTTCTTGTTAACACAAGTTCATTCTTACAATGTGTGGGCAGAGCTGCATCGGAGCTGTCTACATGCAAAATTGACAAATTAATCATACTATAGAGGTTAAGCTGAGATGTAAAGTTGTCATGCTAGCTGAATATCTAATATGGGAAGATCTTTGTATTTGCTGAAGTTGCCAGTTGACAGTTTTCACAGTCCGTCTGCATTGTCAGCGTGACCATCAGCTTTACAAATATTTGCTTACAATAACAATTTGTAATTACAATCACAATTACAGGTTGTACTGTCACTTGCTCAGAATCGTCAAAAATTATCAATAGAGCACTTGCAAACCAAAAACGTCCATAAGTTGGTTTAGTTAGAACTATGTTAGAACTTAGTGCTTCAAAGGCGAATGTACCAAAAATTAGGTCAAATGTCAATTTTTTGTTTTTTTATAAAAACAAATGCTAAATATATTGGAGTTTTATATTCTAGCATCAAATTATCAAGAAAATGTTAAAAAAATACTAAAAACCTAATTTTATAATCCCATATCCACTCCTCTAGCTAGAAACTAGTGCTGCAATTATAAGAAACTCCTATTTTCAAACTCCAATAGTAGCTCGTGGAAGCAGTCATTTTCCCTTGGGTTTTTTCTGTTGCCAAGTCCAGATCTTTGTCAGGAAGAGCTCTACTGGATTTAAGCATAACTTCAATGTGTTTTCCCAAAGTCCATAGCAACCAACATTTGTGTGGTTGCTAAGTGTTTTGTAGAAATGTGACAAAAACAATGGCTAACTTTAAGAGCGATTTTCTTAAGATTAAGTTTTCCAGCACATAGGCATGTACCTCAACTTCAACGTGGATTATCTCAGCTTAGAAATAACAAAGAGAGTTGAGCTTGGTATCAAAATGATTCTCATGAAATGGAAATTCGGGATAACCTGAATAACTAGGAAAGCTTAATTCCCGACTTATGGACGTTTTTGTTAAATGCAAGCACACCTTTAGTAAATTTTGTCCAAAGTTCTCGGCAAGTGTAGGTTGTTGCTTTCTTGATTTGCTGAGGTAGTAGTATGTGTTTCAAAAATATCCTCCATTTATTAAATATATTAGTATATTATTGCTTAGATTACTACTATCAAATTTCATAGAATTCATAGTGCAGCTGTGGCAGATTTTCTGCATTACGTGACAGTGAACAATATTCACATTCATGCTTATGCGACGTTCCCGCGTACCACCTCCTTGTTCCAATCCCGGCAAGCCTCAACTTGATGATATGGACCTAACCCTGTAGCTCCTCACTGTGTACTGCCTTGCCATCAATGCCATGCGCTTTACTGCCAGCGCCATGTACCACAACGCTTCACAAGAGTGCTATGGTACACAACAAAATGGTACATACCAAGATGATATGCAGCATGTTGTACATGGCGAGGTGCTGCGCGGCTCCATGGCAACAAAGAGGAAGCACGAGGCAGTCGAGCAAGCCAATACGTCCCACGTAGTGCACATTTGGATTGTTTCAAAACAATTTTTGCCTTAAGAGGCAGGATATCGAGTCTCAGCCGATCACTATACTATACATGTTAACATAATTTAATTACAAGCAAGTTTATTTAGACGTGCGTTAGACACAGTAATACACTCCGTACTAATCTTAACAACTTTTGCTAAGCCGCTAAGGCCCCAAAACAATTTCAATAAAATTATAAGTTTCTTGTAAAAATTCCGCAAGTTACGAAACATTAAAATACGAATGAAAAAACGAACACGAAAACGTGAAACTAATCACGCGTTTTCATTTCTGTGAAGCAGCTGCCAGCTGACTTTTGTTAATGCGGAATCTTATGCTCATTACAAGTTACCAATAAAATTTAACTTCGCTTTATGAACAGCTTAGATAGTTGTCCACGATCAATTTGGTCTAAATAGTAGGCGTTGTTATAACAAATTTTGCTTACAAGCCCAACAAATTAAAGGAAGACAGGATGCTTTTTCATACACTATCCCATTTTAAAGTACGGTAAAAACAATACTGCAAAAATGTTTCTGATAATTGAATAATAGATGAAAATCTTAACTAACGGCACCGAGCCCAACTAGCGATCACAAACTAACATAATTTTCAATGGCAAAAACATTCCACGAGCGTGTTGCACGTGTATGGGAAAGTGAAAATTGAAGTACAGTGCTATTGTAAGAGATTCGGTGTGTTGTACTAAAATTGGGTAAGTTTTAAGATAAAAATTCAAATTTGAAAATTACCGCTGCGCTCACACATGAGCTGTCAAGTGTGCAGTTCATCACAAACTAACATATCTGAACGGAAAGGTAAAGCACCTGTTTCTGGGCAATGTTTTCTGCAGTGCAGACCCAGCTTTAACCCTAAAATGCGACAGCTTATTCGAGTTTTATTTTTATGTGCTACCATAAATCATGCACAAGTAGTCACTCAAGTCAAGAAACCTCCTTGCCCAACAAACCACAGTTACGCAGAATTTCATAAACAACCTAGCAAAGTTAAATTTAAAGCAGCTCCCTAGCTTTAGAAATTCTTGATTTTTCACAGCAAACCAAATTGTGGAACCATTTTACATAAGGTCAGCTGATCTTACAGAACAGCAGAATCATTGTTTGTGGACCCCACAGACGATGGGTCCAGGCATCTTTGCTAGACAGATTTTAACTAGTAATATCAGAAGTATTATGACACATCTGAAACCAAAAGTAACTCTGAAACTCTCTTTAAGTATAATGCTAATTTGATAACTTACTTCATCTACAATAATGCATTTAGCAGTCAACTTTTTTCAGTGGCTATGCAGCAGAACTGAATGTAAATATTAATAAAACCATGAATAAAACCCACTATTTTTAACAGAAAGCCAATGTATGCACTTGAGGAGCCATAATTTTAGTGATGCTCATTTTGGCTTCCTAAAAGGATCAAGCTGTGAAGTTCAACTTTCCTTGTTGTACTATCATTTGTTCAGATCCCTAGATGTCAATTGCTAGTCCACCTCGTGTTGACGCCATCTTTCTGGATTTCTCCAGGGCGTTCAACACGATCTCGCACAAAAAAATGCTCGCTATATGAAGATCTGCCGGTAACATTCATGAATGGATTTCGAGCTTTCTGTATAACAGACATCAGCGAGTTGTTTATAACGTGTCTAACTGGGTGCACGTTACTTCTGGTGTTCCCCAAAGGTCTCTTCTTGGCCCACTTTTGTTTGTTCTGTGTACTAACAACTTGTCAAAAGTTGTTTCTCCCAAAAGCCATTTATACCAATATGCTGATGACACTGTTCTATATAAGGTTGTTAGGAGCTCTGAGGATGAACACTCTTTACAGGCAGATCTTCTTAATGTTATCGACTGGTGTAGGGCAAACAAGCTTGCTCTTAATGCCTTAAAAACTGAGCTCATGATTATTAGAGGCTGTCATCCTGATGCCATGAACTATACTATCTATGGTGAGGTTATCAAGGAAGTGCAGACTCATGAACATCTTGAAGTCTGAAGTCAAGCAAGACGTCTGTTTATATTTATTTTTAGAACATGTTCGGGTTCCAACTCTGAAAACTTCAGACTATTGTATTATTCACTGGTCTGACCAATTCTGCAGTACAGCACCATTATTTGGTCCCCAACACTGTATGTGGCATTCATAAAGTAGAGTCTGTGCAACGAAAGGCAAAACGCTATATTTACCTCCTAGATCAGTCTGACTACAATAACCGCCTGCAAGCTTTCAAAATTATGAGTCTCAAATCCACAAAGGGTCCATTCTCTCTTGTATTTGGAGATAAGGCAATGCACAGTTTCTTCCGTTATCAATTAGATAGCCAATGGACAATTTTAAGAACAAGCCGTATGGGTGGTCGAATGCTTTTAAACAGAAATAGAACAACCTGTCTGCGTGCCTATTTTGTAACAGATTTCCAAGATTGTGGAACCAATTACCTGCAGATGCAATTCTAATGGCATCATTGTCTTCTTTCAAGCAGGCTGTCTTCCATCATTTTACTATCGGAGCACACATTTTAATCCTTTGGCTTTGTATATACTTTTAGTGTTTAATCCTATTTGTATATAATTTTTGTATTTTAAATAAGTTGTCTTGAATATTTTATGTAATTTTTATGACGTAAATTTTACTTTTGCTCTATGTGCCTACTACTGGATTGATGACAGGCAGTGATCTGTTTGAGGATTTAGTTCCTTGCTGTTATCCATGGCACACAGTGGTAGGCACAACCTTTCAACTGATCAATGGCTACATAGTTTTACTGTTTACATTTACTCATGCATAAAATGTATATATTTATTCTTGTGCCTAAAAATAATACAATTTAAAAATAATCCTGTACAGGACTATATGCCACACTCAAAAGAAAGTATTAAGAAATTTTCAATTAAAAAATCAAAAATCAGTGTATAAAATAATATTATATGTATTAGATTATTTAAAAATCTTACTCCATTCTACGATTTTGAGCTGTAATCTAATCGTAGTAATCATAGTTATAACATCTAACAAAGGAAATTCCAATTGTATAATAATTGTGTTTTCAGCAGCTACAATATTATTTGGCCAGGCCAGGCTTACCTGTAATATTGCTCACTATCTGTTTGTGTGCTTGAAGTTGTGGTGTTTTTTACCACTGTGTGAATGGAAGTAACATGTGAGGTAGCTGGAGCGCAACTAGATGGATTGCTGGATACCTCTTCCGAATCTTGCAAGAGTTCAATAGCTAAATTATCTGCTAAAATGACAAAAATTAATAGCTGAGTGATTTTAATAAATGATTGCTAAGATTGTCACAAGAATTTGATGTATTCGAACACTACAAGTACGTGAGCGAGCATGTACCTAAAAGAACCACACACGCTTACCTATTTCTTTTCCATCTGATTGGAATAATTGGCAGGTATGCTTCTGAGCATTTGTTAACTTTTTTCTGACACCTGATAATGCTGAAGCCTTTGCTTGCTGCAAAAGAATCAATAACCATCATGATTATAACATCACATGTAAACCATTATTTGAAATCATTAGAAAGAGTTTGTTAATATCTAAAAAAATAACCAGCAACTGGCAAATCGACTACGCAGTCAATCAACTAACTGTAAAACAACCAGTAGGCGAGCCAACTAATAAATAAACAAACAAACCACTCAACCAAGCAATTTACTGATCAATTTACCAGCCAAGTAATCCAACCAACTAGCCAAGCAGCCCGCCCAGAAATCAGTCAACCAACCACCGCTATTACAGCCAGCTCAGTAACCGATTGGCTAACCATCCAAACAAACATTCCTTTAATCAACCAATAAATCGACCAACCAACCAACCAGTCAACAGTTAATCAATGAACCAATCAATTAACACCTTGCTTGATTACGTGGAAATTGCATTTCGTTTAAATGAAATCAGAATTTCTAGCATTGTAACTCGTGATCCGAGGGTAAAAGGTCAATAAATCCCCGGTCCACGTACGCCATTCAGTTTGTCTCACAAAGACTTACATTAAAGTACTACAAAATCGTAACGTCACTTTAGACCCGTGACTTCAGAGTCAAGAGTCAACGAATTGGACATAACTCGTATGTTCAACTCAGCTCATCAAAATCTTTCATGTAATACATTACTGCGTCATTACAAGCTACTATTGTTTAACAATGAGCCAATTTGTTTCCCAACTCCCAATTTCGATTTTTGCCCCTTGGGCCAGAGGTCGACCACCGATCTGCACGTAGCTTATACCATTCAATTCATTTCATACTACAAACCATTGTTATTCGACACTGGAAGCTTATGAGCCCTAGATGGAGATAATGGCAGATGGTTCACAAATAAACGTAGGTCCCCTTAACTGGAGAGTGTGCTCAGTGCGTGTACAAGTTATTAAAGAAAGAAAAGGGCACAAGCCAGAATGAATAACTAACAAATAAATAAAAACCGGAAGGTAACACAATAACAACAAAAATGATTAAGACCAACTCAGTGACTGACAGAGTCAGTGTAGCAGCATAATATTATAATAGCGTAATAAACTTTACAGGTTACTTACCAGGGCATTCAGCACAAGTTGACTTCGATTTATCTGAGATCGCAAAAGATTCAGCTCTTGACTAATTTGATCTTGGACAGCAGTGGTCACCTATGATGAAATTGAAGTAGCCATCAATTTTTACACAATATCACTAAAGCAGTGCGCCCTTTGGTTAAGTCGTTGAAAAATAATATTAATGTGGATGCGAAAATGAGGCTGAATTGATGAAAGTTAGTATAGTCATCATCACTATGCGCTATTATAAAATAAATATTATGTGCTAATTTGTTTGATTACAGAAATCTGTAATTAATTGCACGGTACCAATAGTATAATTGTTAAAAAAATACATACAATTATACATGCAGACTATGTTTGCAAAACTAGCGTTAAAAGATTTTCAACTAAGAGTGATAGAACAATAGCGTAACAGAAAGATTGCGGTAGTAACTTTGGGCACCAAGCTAGACTCGCAACATTCGTCCCAATGACAAGTCAGTTGGCAAAATGTTTTCGGTAATGAAAATACACTAGGTCAACGTAAATTTAATTCAACAATTAACAAAACAAATAAAATTTGCATAATATATATAATAGGAAACACGAAAGTCTTTTACGTATAACTTCTAGCGTTTGAGTGATGGTTATAAGCTCTGAGATTGTCATAATGAATAATAATAATGCACAGAAAACTGTACGGTGATTAATCTGTTGGGCGATTAATTTCTAGGGACGTATTGATTACAACAAATTTTCGAAAAGTTAATGATGTACTATATCATATAAATTAGTTTCATTTTCGATTGTGAACGCCTAACGACAATTATCGTATTTCGTGCACCCATACATGTTATTATTATTTAGGTTTAAGTGCATTATATGTTACATACCTGGTTATCACTGTCATTACATCCGATTTCTACGAAACTCCAATTGTCAGGCAGGTCATTGGTACAAGGTCCTGCGTTCTCAGTATCCTGAAAATGTATAAAAAAGGTCTAGGAAAAGAGACAGTGTCAAAGTGCCTGAGTATAATGAGCATAGCATTACTAAATGTACTATGCAGCCAAAATGTCGTTAACCATGGAGGTGAGCGAAAAGGAGACTCTTACATCTACATCCTAGCCCCACTGCCCCACAATTTTTAAAATGCCACAGTTTATAAAAATGTTAAACGAACGTAACAATATCAAAAAAATCATTTTTAAGTTTATTTGTCCTTCGCAAATTTTTAAGTTACCATTAGTAGCTGTTGCTGTTTAGTATTTTAGTTGGTTGTAATCATGTCGGCATTAGCCACAATCGTCTTCATTCTTCATGGGAGATGTTCGCACATGTCATGTTCATAATTAAGAACGGTCCTTTGGACTCTTTCCAAGATTCCATTACCGCAACGAGCCAAAAGCTGCATAACAATATCCAATAATAACCCGTCTGATTGACTTATTCTCACTGCCAGAAACTGAATATACGTAGACTAGTACCAACTAAAATTGTGAACGAGAATTGACGCAGGCACTCGGTCTTCATGGACGCGTTTTTATTACTTTGTAATTTACACAAAAACACGGTGTTTCTTAACTACCGATTGATTACCGAGGGGTGCCGAAGTTGAGGGCAAAAGAGTAGAGTCTGAGGTTCACCCGCGAATGACATACCATAATTATTGCGCCGACCCTATCGAGCGACCATTGGGAACAAGAGCTACTAAAAATTCTATGCTTAATCGTCCGGGATTAAATTTAGATAGATAGATAGAGTCTCGAGATAACATTAGAAAGTTTGACAAGTGCCTGAATAGTGAATTGATTCATTTTTCAACTGTAATAGACAGAGTGGAAGACAGCGATTTTGGAAGAAAGTACAAAATAACTTAGGTTTATCTAGGTGAACTTCCGGAATAACAAATCCAGATTTTGTGGCAAGGCCCACTTCACAGCTTACATCTAACCTATATAATCTCTAACTTTCCTTTCACCCCTCTCTCTCTCTCTCTCTCTCTCCCTCTCTCTCTCTTTCTCTCTTTCTCTCTCTCTCTCTCTCTCTCTCTCTCTCTCTCTCTTTCTTTCTCCCTCTCTTTTACTTTGTCTAACGTATTTTACCCTTAAACATCCAAAACTTTATCTGCTTGTATCGCCGAGCTGTTTATTTTAAATGTTTATTGGAATGTTTTTTGACAACGCAAAGTTGAAAGAGGTAAAATTTCGGCTAATGTAATCACGAATCCGCAGAAGCTTGTTTGAGCTGACTAACTGCCATGTTATGAGAAGAGTTTTTACAGATGAAAAAACAAAATCATGCCGTGACTGATGTGCGATGAAACTTGGCTAAATAGGATGTGGAAGCTAACTAGGCTCCTTTGCAGCTGCTTTCTAATTGACAATAGTTTCTAGTTGACAGCAGTTTGAAGCAGAGTAACCAAACGAGGGGTTGCTTTTATTCTAAGATCCAGCAAACAAGAGTCCTAGCTTTACTTTATCGCTTTCCGAAATTTGTTTATTATTTCAAACACAAAAAATATTCCGTGATTATCTAGATGGGTGTACAGGCAATATGCGCGTACACAGAATCATCAGTGTGACGGAACGATTCATTTGAAGATGAACCAGTTATCATACCGAAGTCCAAAAGCTATATTATAGCTTATGTCACCTCCAAGGCACGAGTAGACGTAATTGTCAATCTGTGTGCCACAAGTAAGCGATCTAGATTTCGGCTTTCATTTTGCATCATTATTTACAAATTTCAATAAGACAATTTTGATTTGAAACTTGAAAAGACTCTTTATAGATCGCTTGATACAGGTTTGATGGAACGAACTTTCTCCGGTAGTTACTCATATCAACCAAACAAGGTTCCGAACCACACGCTGTTAGCCAAGTTGTTCAGATTTGATTCACTGATGTGTTTTTATGTGTTATAACTAGCAAACTATCTGCAGGTTCCAGTGCCATTCCTCCGGACAAGTCCCACCCAATAGAATTTATTTACCGCTGAAATCAGTACGCACACTCCAGTGGACGTTTGGTACTAGAAGCACGGAAGGAGAGGTAGCCGCCATCCCTTCGCGCCCGGCCATTCGTGACTTGAATGAGGACTGAAAGAGCTTCTTCTAAACTACCTATTTTAAAAGCTAAACACATCAACAAATTATTTTTACGGACGTTGCTGGAATACATTTTGTAGACCGCTTAAAAGATATTCGTATTAGCGCTACACTCTGACCACTGTAATAGGTATTTATTATACATAACACGCACATTCACAGATATCATGTCCATAATTAAATGATTACGGAAGTAACCATGAAAGTAATGGTTAGGTTTGTCATTTGTCAATATATCATCGTTATCGCCTTATCGTCGAAATTTAAAGTACCCTTTTAATGAAACTGTCCCACCTCTTAAATTTTGCTGGCGGTCTTACAATCTATGACATACATTCATAAAAACAACAAAAGTGCAATTTTTCGCCGAGCCGTGAGTAAGATGTAACCGAACACAATGAGTTTTCTAGATGATTTGGCATGAAAGCCCGCATTATCTTCGGTGTTTGTATTAGTAGTTTTATAGGAAATCCATTCGCCTTAAGTGAAAAAAACAAAAACAGAAGCTATTTAGCGTTCAACTTCGGTAAAATTTTCTCAGCGTGAATCTCCAGGGGGCGTATGTTGCACTGCGGCGCAATTACTTTTTGCAAGACGGCAGTGGTCCCCAGAGCACAGAACATTTCCATTACACAACTGCACTATATCTTCTTAAGCTGAAGCCATTAACTACAGCCAGTGAGAGGAGAAGCAACATTCTAGTCACATTCTACGTAAGCAAAAGTGAGCTGAATTTTGAGAACATCGCATTACGACCACGCGGCTGCCAACTAGCTTCTCTAGTGGTCATCAAAACAACTCCTAACCACATAAGAATTACTAATTACCATCAACACGAAACAAAATTTTGCTGGAATTTGAAAAAAGCTTTAGGAATAATTGTTTATTAGTTACTACATTTATTATTAGAATTGACAGCTTTATACCTGCCAAGTTAAAATAATAAAAACTTAACTGAAGCTTTTGTTCCTTTCATGACATTAAGATTGTTATGTCGCCATACGACCGACACTTTTTTGCAGATCAACCAAATTTGCCTAAGGTTGACACGAAAATTTTGTCGTTTAGAACAAGTTGCTCTGTGGCTTTGAGGTTTATTCTCTTAGCTGATGTCAGAACATGTGATAAAACACGTAAATTTTTACTTACTAACATGATGTATGAACTCACCTCTGACTTTTCGTAAGCTTTTATCAAACAAGAAAGCTATACCATTTTATCACATTTTAAGGATAAAACCTTTGTGCAAATTTTCTCTTCCTGTTTTCAAGGTTATCTACCTTAATAGCTAAAGATATATATGTTCAGGATCGGGATTAGGCACCATCAGGACCGCGAACCCCGACCCTAACATTCAGTCCGATCCAGAAGTTCTGGACCTTAGACAGACACAGCTAAAAGAGTTTACAGATGACCGCATCTATATAGATCTAGATGGGTTACCCATGGGACGGACTCAGAAATTGGCTTGCTCGTAAAAAAGCGCGCAGTTGTAAAATTCAAATCTGCAATGTTTTAAATAATAAGCCTCGCAGTAATATACTAATCATTTATGATACCTCCTTTTTTTATCAATATACCGCTGAGTTATGCAAAACATATTATTATCAGCATAATTAATCGCACTGGTGTAACTGTCATTTGTAACCCCTTCAAATGACTGAGCTTATCGTCGAACTACGACCCACGCCGCAGATATTTGCGAAATTACCTCATTAAAAGCTTTCACTAGAATTCGCCAGTTTCTGGAAATAGGACAAGAGACAAGTCAAGTTCTATGATGCTCTGTAGATAGTTTAACTTTATAGCATACAATAACTGCATACTTCATAAATGACATCGAAAACGGCGAGTCGCATGTGTAAGCGATGAACCATACTAAAATAAGATTTTATGTTTTGCGGCTTTGGTTTATAAGTATGACTTATTACTCGATTCAGATAGCATAGCCATTTCTCCAAACTCCTTTCTTCAAAATTTCAAAATCATAATTTAAATTGTTAAAAATGAAGTCTGGCAATGCAAAATGGCATCATAATGCAAGCTTAGTAATATATTTTTAGAAAAACTATGTAGCGCATCAGTACTCTACAATAATATTAAAAATTACAAGAAACATAGCTGTTTAAGAATTTCGGCTACCTGTTATTTGCAATAAAGCACAAAGTTTTCACGAGCAGAAAAGTGAATTATTAATTTATAGTGTATACATTGTAATTAAATTATCAAGCGAGGTCAAGAAATGCAATTAAAAAATTATTTATGGTACTTGTAGGAGATTATGTTTTGCCATTTTGCTTTATTTTAAACAATCATTTTTACTTGATTCAAATGACATTTTTTCATTTTGTATTAGTGCTACAATTAATACATACACTTTTTCTCACTTTTGAAAACATTAACCTTCCTAATACATTTAATGTCACCTCGCGCCTCATAATCTTATTTTGTACATTGTACAACATTTTAAGAAAAGAACAAAAATGTTTTGAAATATACACTAAAAAGGCCTAAAATCAAATCTTAGAAGACATTTTCCATTTTATTTTTATTTAATATCGGCACAGAGAGTACCATATTATAAAGAATATGTTTACAATTTTTACAACATCGCAGCAATGAAACAGTTACCTGTTTTACAACATATGCAGGCAAATCCTTACCAAAATTGCAAAAAAAAACCCATCAGCTCAACATTATTGTGATAAAATACAAAAATTAACAATTATCACAGTCTCACCTGCTTGTGAATAACAATTTCTTGTAAAGATTCGTCAATTTTCTCACCTGACTTGAAAAACATAAACCAACTAGTGGCCATTAAATAAAACTAAACAACTTCCTATTGTTTTCCCAGTCTATCGAATGTACATCACGTTTTAGTCACACTGTCACAGATATGTTTTAGCTATGCTTGCCGAGTAATCACTACTCGCAAAAGACCTCAAACACGCTCAACAGGTCTCATTTAAATCACTCTGTTGGCTAATAAGTTCACACGACAGCAATTAAAATTCGATTAACAAAATCGACAAAAAACATAGAACTTGCGAAGAGTCGCGTGGAAATCGCGTTATAAATGAATTCAAAAACCAACACAGGCGCAACACGAGGCTTGAATTTACCCCTGAGGGTTCCAGCACCGGTGTGAATGCAGTTTAAGAGAAGCCAAATCCCTGTGGTATGCCGAACTGAGAAGATGTTTAATAATACCACTGCCCCAGAAAAAACAAACTCAAATAGAGGGGTATTTGTGTTATTATGGCAATATCTGGTCATTTCTAACTTATGTAAACACAAAGCTGGGTCACAAGGACAGCTGGGGACACATAAAGCATTCAGTCATATTGTTACAATAGCACTTTTAGTGCTTGCTAGCTGCATATTTTGTCCTAAATGTAAAAAACTCCCTGTCAGAAAAATACGTTTAATCAAGACGGCAAGGGATAAAAATCGGCCGCGCAGTGTGTCGGACATTTCTAAGTAAGTAAAATAAATTCTTTAGCACTCCCTAAAACTAAAACATTAGCCATATCCTCAATGTCCAAGGGTACGCTCAAGTGTTCTCCCAAAAATCTTCCAAAAACTGTTTCTGTTATCTGTGTAGTGCATACGCAAGTACTCTACCAAAAAAAGTATTTGAGCTGTCTGGAACTAAACATATGCAAAACATACGCTGATTTGGAAATACAACAGGAGCTTATAGTAAGCACAAAAGTTGGAAGAGAAAGTTAGCCTATAGACTGTATCATACTGAAGTCATGTTTTGCTTGTTGCACAACTATGTAAGTAAACTGAAGCCGTCCGCTCTCAGTTTCCATGACTAGAAAACAAGGATGTTTTATAAACAGTGGCACGCTAATCCACGGGGCGCCTCTCAGTGGCTTCATCCGGATTAAGAGCAGCCCAGAAAAAAGGAAGCATTATTATGAGCTAGTAAAGCTAAGCAAGGTGTCCTGTCCTTGACCAGGAACCATACCATAGACTCAACGTCTACGAGCAGCAGTTCGCACATATAGCGGTATGCTGCATAACAAATTTAGGTTGCCAGGCACTGGTCTGCAGTTTAACTATTTATTTTTGCGATAAATATCTAGCAATTGTCGCTCCTCTTCCTCTCATTTTCACCTATTTTGTGTCCTGGCACTTGCAACTAATCTCAACAAACAAACAACGATTTTACTGAGTAGGGCTTGCTGCATCGTGTTGTTTTAAGTTCAAAGGAGATTTTTATAGTTAAAGTGGGTTTAATTAAAACTAAATTAATTAAAAAATAGGATTAGCATTATAGGACAACCAGTGTTATTGGTGTAAATTATCTAATTACATGCACATGTACACAACGTTAACGTAATAATTTGTACCTTTTATCATTTATATATGGCAGTATATCATGTAAATTATCTAGAATGGCGACACATGTTCAGGACAACAATAAAAGATTTGAACTGACTATTGTCTACTGCATAATCACCCACATGCTATAGCACATCAACCACATAGCTAGTAGCACAAATAATGCACACATGCATGGCACGAGCATATCTAACGTTGTTTCTAAATCTGGCATAACTGCTCAATACGCTTCAATGAGACGCGCTTACAATGCACAGTTATTGCCTGAATGAGCGCTACTGAATATCATGGCAGAGACGAGACAACATGTTCTGACAAATGCGCCGCAGTAGATTCAGTTTAAAATAATACATTTAATGCGCTGGGGAGAAAAGCATTATTAGAGCAGAATAATGTGTCTGCTGGGACAAAATGAGCGGCATGTGGCGTCGCTTCGGTTACTACTGAAAACAGATATGCTTCTAGTGACATTATTGGGTTTTCAGATACCGATTAACGAAGAGTGATGGTCGAAGGAAAAAGCTAAAACCTTTTAATCAAAGACCATCCATCATTCGTTTAAATGCGTCTTAACGTCGGGAACTTCTTGCGACCATTTGCTAATTATATTTAATCTTCTGATAAAGGACGAGCCCAAGGGAACAGTGAAGGAATGAAATCATTAAAATTTTAACAAAGTATCAGCTTTGCCGCGCAGAAACACGCAACATGATTGCATTTCACATTCCATCTGGTGGACAAATGACAAATAAAATCAATCAACATTTCATTGGATTTGTCAAACATAATTCTTGCAATGTTAAACAGAAATGTAATGTTATTCCACAAATAGCCTGAATCTTGGAAAAACAGAAGATTTAGCATCGACGTACCTACATACTCTGACACGGGATGTAAATGCGGCCGAGCAGTATGAGATATTGCATCAGTGCAGAAAAATGCTGCTTAAATCATTGGTAAGCTGCACTACAATGTACTGAAATCTAAAGAACCAACAGGCTGAGAGACAACAACTGACCTGTAAATACACTGAGCTGAAATACTGATAAATTTCAGCTATAATATCAAAATGCGAATTAAACCATTATGCGGTAGGTTATGTTACTATAACTTCTCAAAAGTTGCGGTCTAATTATCTAACACGAGAAATTAATACGGGTAGATAAGCCGTGTGTGGATCTAGGCTTGAAAACAGTGTCGAATAGAAAACAGCTTTGTTTTGTTCACAACAGTTAATGATGTCATAATGAGTCATAAGTCGCCGGACTTGCAACGCGCAGGCAAGTGAGGGTGATCAAATATCACACCCTAAAAAGGAAAGTAACCATTGAATGAAAATGCCACTTTTCTTTTTGGGGTGTGATACCCTCTCTAGTACGTGCATTTGCTTCTCCTACCGAATATGTGCGGAGCAAGTACTTGCTGACATCTGTCGGAAAAAGGGCTACTTATTTGCAGAACGGCTTCATACACTTACGCCTGAAGCCAAGTATTTCTGTATATTTTTAGGTGGTTCAGCAGTTAAAATGAATACAAACAAGATTTTTACAAATATATGGAGGACGACTTTACCTTACACTTTTACTTACCTTACTTACTCACTCACTCACTCACTCACTCACTCACTTAATCGGTGATCAGACGAGAACCGGTGTCTTCAACGTGATTTCAACCTCCAGCACCTGGTATTCCTAGTCGGTCACCCATCCAAGTACTAACCAGGCTACGTTGCTTAACTTCGGTGATCAGACGAGAACCGGTGTCTTCAACGTAATTTGAACAACCGGTATCTTCAACGCCGTAGTTCTGTTTAAGCAGATGCTCGTCATATACAACAGTTGCAAACTTGCTACATACCAACATATAGTAATGCGTATAAATTGTCCTCAAATACCAGTATAATTCACACTAACTTTCGTTTATTAATAATCAGTAACAACAGTATACAAACATGTTTAATATTACCTTATATAAATTCGATTTTTTTTTTACTTTTTCAAGAACGGTAGTGAACGAGTTAAAAAAAGACAAAAATTCGGATTTCCGTGATAAGTAGCCTAGACGAGGCCGGGGAAGTGGGGCGAAGCGCTTGGGGCCGGCGTTGGCACCCAGAAAATTTTTGAACTAGAACGCCGGAGAAGCATTTTCGAAGAGAAAATATGGAGTTATACAGTTGTTAAAGGAAAGAACTATTGAAAGGAAAACTGCTTGATTCTCAAGAGCAGTCCTTAATACTTGTCAATACTGGCAAACGGCGCGCGTGCAGCAAGAGAGAGAGAGGGAGGGAGAGAGAGAGAGAGGGAGATAGGGGGAGAGAGAGAGAGAGAGAGAGAGAGAGAGAGAGAGAGAGAGAGAGAGAGAGAGAGAGAGAGAGAGAGAGAGAGAGAGAGAGAGAGAGAGAGAGGGGGGGGAGGCAGTATGTTCGCATAAAGCAAAAAAAATGTTACCTTGGCACGAGGCCCCCCTGGAGGGTGAGGCCCCGGGGAAGTATCCCCACTTCCCCCCCCCTTGAAATAGGCCCTGCCCTTTTGAACGTAAAATTGTTGTACTCCGTTACGGACTGGAGATCGGAGTTGTACGCCCAGTGTCAGACTTGGTAAAGCTTACTACATGTTTAGCAGTGGGCGTTAAAGTAGATGAGATGCTAGCAATGTTATTACAGACTAGAGACCAGAGGACTAAAAACATGCTATGGACATTATCAATATAAAAACAAGACTAGAAATACTGCAAAACATTCGCGGTGTTTCAGTTCGCTTTGCAAATCACAAGCGCCGTCCAACTTTTTATCACCTATACTATTTTTATTTTAATATCAAGACTACGATTTCTCGTTGAATTAGTTACTAGGAGAGATTATTCTGTTGTATTTTTGACTGGGTCTACTGTGTAAACTCTTTGCTGCATCAGTTCTATAAACGATTCTACTTATTTTCATATTTTACGGCCAAGATATACAAAATTGTTTTATTTTTTGCGTGCAGACATAGCAATTTAAAACAAAGATATGGAATTTCTGTCACTTCAGTGCCCTAATGGCAGTATTTGTATGTAAATTTAAGCACCGCGATAATTTTAAATACCAGAGACATTAAAAACAAAAGGCATTACACAAAGGGCCCAAATCTCTTGCTACTTATTAAAATACAGGCCTCAAACTTCCACTGATCGGAAAAGATCGAATAAGCATTATAAATGAATTAACTTATTGGTCTGGAAGAAAAGAGACTATAATTAGGCGTTACGTGTTACAACTTAGAAGACGTAAGTTTATCACTATGACGCACACAATCCGTAACCATGCAAACCAGCGCCATACAACAAAGTCACCTTATTCAGACTTCCCATGATTTTTTAGCGCCTACGCCGTGGTTGGGACACACAAGCCAAAAAGTCTGCATCAGCTACTTTAGAAAAGCTATTTGGAGTGACAAACTGTGAAACAAGCAGTGAAAGCTACAACCAGCGAAGGTGATGGCAGGCCTGGACGCAAACAAGGCTAGACCAGAAGAAGATTTCGGCTAAAAGCATGTCGTGCAAGATAGAACCACAGATTTTACAGTTCTTTTGTGTAGTTTATCCGGGTTTTCGAGTCCAACTCCCTGACAATATTTATTTTCTTTCTGATAGAATCTGGTAAATATGCTCTGAAACAATCTTAAGTTGTTGAATCTATTTTTACATGACGAAAATCGAAAATACAGCCTGAAAATCACGGTTTGCAACCACAAAAATAATTGGTAAGTCTATTTGATCATCAACAAAAAATATAACAGCTAAATCAGAAAGAGTCCAATAGTTTGTGAATACACATCCATGCATAAACATGCATCCGTAAAGCAATCCATATTTAAGCTATGCTATGCTGTGGCTTATCTAGAGGGATGTCTTTCATTATGCAGTCTCTGTTCGTGCCTCCAACAAGTCGTATTAAGTAGACTCCCCCTACCCTGGTATGCTGAATTTTATCTGCGAGTTGTCTTACGCATTTCTTCCATTAATAATTCCAAAACTTACAGATTGGAAAACTTACAAAAACCTATAACACTGATGAGCACAACGATTCTAGTGGAGTAATCGTCGACCATGCCCTCAAATTCAAAAGCCATTTTCTGAAACGTTTTGTCACCAGTGTCCTCCTAGACTTAGCAGGAGATTGCTGAGATTTGTGTGGAATCCTAATGTAGGCAAACAGGACAATATATGTTTATTCAGGATTAAAAAAAATTGGGGCTGGGACCTAAGTGTAAAATGTGGACACCCAACTTCAATGACTTTCCATGAAATAGACCTAGGTTTTAATTTCTACACACGTGCCGACGCGTTTGAGTATGATAACTGTGTGATGACTGGATCGAACTGAACTGAATGAGTAAGAAGTGGAATGCCACTAATCAGGAAATGAGACATTTGAAGCATTACATTGAAACATGTTTTGTATTACATCAAAAGTTCTCAATAAAAGGAAAGCTGCCATAGTTACAGGCACTTTGGCACCTTTGAGGGTGGGACTGAGCTCTGGGGCACGCTTGACATGTGACATTTGATAAGGACTTACAAAACAACATGTTCTTTAATAGCTCGTAAAGAACTGAGCTAACTGAATTTGCTCGGCGCAGGAGGCATTAGACAGTCCCAAAAAGGTAAATGGCAAAAACAAAAAGCAATATGTTACAGTGCATATAAATACTGGCTGTAATCGTACCTAATTACTTCAAAAATCATTATCAAAACTCTGCTCCTCAGCTAACGATGGAATATTTGTTAATAAATGTAACGGTAAATCAACAATTTTTGAAGAATTGTTATATTTTGTTGTGACTGTACTAAGGCCTATGTAAGCTGGACACGCAGTTTGTACAAGTTTGTGCAGTTTACGCAAGAAAGGGTGCAATTCCCAATTACTTAAGCAGTTTCAAAACGTATATTAAAATCAGGTTGCTAAAAAACAGAAGCTAGTTACATTGACTTCGGTTTTGGTTCAGAAATGGCGCACTGCAATTTTCAGTTGTAAAGAAGGAGAAAAAATTACAAGCAGAAGAGGAGATAAACAAACTAGGGGAAAGAATTAATTACGCCGACCATTTTTCAGGAGATTTGGATTCAATGGGCGCACAAAATCCAGGGATAGGTCAAGGAAAGAGAAACTCGCCAGCCAATAAGTTATGAAGACTTCATCTATTCATGGAAGGACTCGCTCAGTCTCAAGAGCTAAGTGATTTTTTCTTTAAATGATTATCACCACATTTTATATTTTTGACCATTATGTGAATGATTCATTGGTAAAAATACTAAATGCATCTGTGTCCTTGAAACATTTGCAAATCATTTTATGGTGTAAGGTCTGGTTTTGTGCCTTCCTTTGCAGCGTAGTAGCCCCATTTAAAAATGCATTTATAAAAGTATAACTAAAGACTAAAGAACTTCTTTAGCTAAAAAAGTTTACAGACATAGAAGCAATACGATAAATCTTACACAAACAACAAACTGCTCAATAAAAGCCAAAAATCCCGTTGCTTCTCTTTTAATAAGGCTTTGATCTATAAAAGCGGTGTTCCATAAGTGTTTGTGGTAAGTTGATAAATTACCTATAAATAATATGAGCTCCAAGAGTGATTTTGTAGACAAACCTCAACTAATATAAATAAAATAGCCAATTTGTGTTTCACTAAATAATCAGCCTTAAGACGCAAATTTTGCGAAAGCCCAGTGTTTCGTGACAAATCATGTGCTCAGCCTTTTTATATATCAGCAGCTTGCCGAACTGATTGTGGTTTGTTAAGATTGTAACAGCGGTAGTAGTATAATTCAGTACCTGATAAGTTAAGAATCCTAGTGTTACAAAAGCAGCTCACTAAACTGTTGACAATGTGTTACCCTTGGTGCTAAAAGTCACATGTGACTGTTTATGGTGTATCAGATGTTCTCAAAAGCATAAGCGTGCATTATCTTTGCTCCTTTATTAACATGCGTTAAAATACGATCTAAAGTGACGCTGTCTTATATACTCGTAATTCACAGAAATAATTGTGCTTTGTTCGCCTTGTTGCAAAGATGGTGTGATTCAGTAAATTAAGAATTTCTAGTATTATGAGAGTAGCTCATTAAACTGCTGATAGTATGTTATGACTGTCTTTTCCTAAACGTTACCTACTACAGGTGTGATAGATGCAGCCAAAACTGTGAAGGATTGTGCCCAGCTTTTTTTCTAAGTGAGTTCTAAGTCCACACAACAAAATAATTTTGCACTACCAAAGAAACATATAAAAAGAATGGCTAGGCCTAGCTGTATAATGATTATTTTAACACCTGTTGTCATGAAAAAGCATTATAGTTGCAAAAATTAAATTTAATAGCGTCTGCTTAGTAATTTAATAATTTAAATATTTGGATATAGTTATTTTAATTATTATGATAACAATGGATTATTTTTTTGTTATTTCTAAAACAAAAATATAGTGGGTTATCTCTAACAAAATAACACATAGTTGCGCGAAAATGTGGATTGGACTCATTGAGTTTTTGTCGCTGCTGGTGCGACATCGGTCTATCCAAAGATATAACAATAGTTTAACCAAGCTGGTGACAGCGTGTTGGCATTCTTGTATATCGTTACAATGCAATAATAATGACACCCCACAAATTTTTGCGGTTTGAGTGAAGATTTTTTTGTATAAAGACGTATTACAAGAAGTATAACCAAGAAGGCTTTAACTAAAGTCAACTGTACGATAAATAACGAATCATTTTTTATTTTTTAGCAACCATTGCCGTAAAATCTCCTTCAGGTGCGCAAATATAAAAAACTTGCTTGCAGTATTTAATCTGCATCCAAATAACATACAAGCAGCCTATTAAACGTCGATAGCTTAAATTATTTTGATACTAATTTGAACATTTTGACATTTATTTTAATTATTGTGAATGTATTTAATAATTTTTTATTTTTATTTCCTTCACCCGTAAAACAACACGTACGTACGCAAAAATAATTGCAAGTTTAGCTATAGTAGTACCATACTAATGGTGTCTGATAAATATTTGAGGTTTCCAATAATCTAAATCTACTTCTATATTAAGCGCTCACGGAAGTGTTTGTGAGTAGTTAACATCGTTGAAAATATTTACTATGGACTATGCGCAAGATATAGTGACAGCTTGCACATTTCAAGGCATGCTTTTTGTAGGTTGTCAAAATGCATGTCCAAAAATTATAACTGGACCTAACTATACGATAAGTAAATGTAATGAATTATCTTTTTATCACAAATTTCTTAACACCCGAAGCCAGAAAATAGTTTTTAGGGTGCCAAAAAATGATTACAACATATAATTGGTGTCACAATATTGACCTTTTCCTACGCAAGTAATATATCAGCTCAGTGCGTTAATTGCTTAGTAGTTTGTGAGCGTTGTTGCAAAAACTAATCTACTGCTGTTTGTGGTGTGTTAGATACAGCAAACACAAAAAGACTCCTACACTATAACCATGAAAACTAACTGCACAGTCTTACATCAGAAACCAATATAGTAATAACGGTGCCATTAAATTTTTGTAGTGTTATGTGCATTTAAATAGATTTTTTATTCTTCAACAAAATTTTTAATTGATTTATTAGAATCTAAACTAATATTTTCGGTAAAATATGCTACAGGTTTAATCTTCGTTATAACGATATTATACACGAGATGCAGACTTGGCTTCGTAGTAGCGATCAAACTATCCATATTGTTTTTATATAAAAAACAATACTCGACAAGCATTTTTCCTAAAACAGAATTATATGCTTGTTCAGTAGATTTTAAACGAGCGTTGGAGTCCGTCTATAAACCGAACGTGATTATTCTATAAACTTATTCAAACATTTACCAAAGCCAAAATTTAAAGAGCTATATACAATATGTATACACGAAGTTGTGAAAAAGCTGAGTATGATTTAACTGAGTCTTTTTGGTTAAATTGGGTGTACTATTTCTACTATGCTATTTTTAGTGTATTTGTATGATTTATGTGAGTTCTTAAGATTACCACAGTATAACACTAATTAATACAATAGTATGTTTGCCCATATTTGCAGATGAGCTTGTTTTAATCAGTGTAACCAAGAAAGCCTTGCAAGAGCAGTTAAGCTTATGAACTCATTGTAAAAATGAGATCTAACAGTAAGACAAAAATTTTGATATTTGAAAAAATACCCATTTTGTATTTTCCTCGAAACCGATACCGATCCGATACAGATTTCCTCAAAACTGATACAGATAAACCGATTATTGATTATTGTTTAGATCAGCTGCCTTTGCAAATTATAAACACTTGTGTTCACAATTGGAAAACTCGAAGTATCTTTCAAAACTGGAGACGTGTACCCGTCTTTATGTCTAAACCACAAGTAACCTACAGTATTTCTTCTTTAAGTATTTATCTATCAAATACTTACAAGTCTTTCTAATGTGCTGAATTGCTGCTAAAATGTAAACATGCTGTACTTTCTTGGTTTGTGCAGATGTGCTCAACTTTTTTTTAATATTGTCTTGCAGATACAGATACAGATGCAAGTTATTTTATCACATAAGTATACTAAGCACACTCAGTGAAATTTGCTGGTTTTGACAAAATACAAAAAGAACGTAATAAAAATAGCAAGCTATGACATAGAAATTAAAATCTATACTATGGTTTTGTCTACATTACAAATAACTGTTTGTTTTGTTGGTGTTTTTCACTTAGTAATGTGAGTGAATTTCTGGTCCGATGCTTAATAAATATTACAAAGTGTAGCCATGACTGTGCTTAACTGTACCGTAAGTTAGAAAGTCTTTTCATTATAATTATTTAACACCCTCAGTCATAAAATAGCATAAGGTGCACAAAAATTAAATGAAGTGCGTGTTCAGGGCATTATGGGGTTGGTCACTAGAAAATTTGGCTTGCTTATATAAAAGCTGACCACACAAACTATTGATAGTTTGGTAGCATTGTTGCTGAGAGTTCTTATAACTATTTGTTGTGTATTGAATGACGTGAAATGCGTAAATGTGCAGTAGCTTATAAAGTTGTTTGTTGGCACTTTTTTTACTTAGAAAATGAGTGAATCTCTTGTCCCATGCTTAATAAATATTACAAAGTCTAGCCATGACAGTGCTTAACTGTACGGTAAGTTAAAAAGTTTTTTCATTATGTTTAACACCTGTAGCCATAAAGTAGCATAAGGTGCACAAAAATTAAGTGAAGTGCATGTTTAGGGCATTATGGGGTTGGTCACCAAAAAATTTGGCCTGCTTATATATAAAAGCTGACCACACAAACTATTGATAGTTTGTTAGCATTGTTGCTAAGAGTCCTTATAACTATTTGTGGTGTACTAAATGACGCGAAATGCGTAAATGTGCAGTTGCTTATAAAGTTGTTTGTTGGCACTTTTTTTACTTAGAAGGTGAGTGAATCTCTTGCCCCATGCTTAATAAATATTACAAAGTCTAGCCATGACAGTGCTTAACTGTACGGTAAGTTACAAAGTATTTTCATTATAATTATTTAACTACCTTAACCATAAAATAGTATAAGGTGCACAAAAATGGATTGAAGTGTGTTTACTAAAAAGCTGGGCACACAAACTATTGATAGCTTGTTAACATTGTTGCTAAGAGTTCTTACATCTACTTGTGGTGCACTAACTGACGTGAAATGCGTAAATGTGCAGTTGCTTATAAAGTTGTTTGTTGGCACTTTTTTTACTTAGAAGGTGAGTGAATCTCTTGTCCCATGTTTAGTAAATATTACAAAGTCTAGCCATGACAGTGCTTAACTGTACGGTAAGTTAAAAAGTTTTTTCATTATGTTTAACACCTGTAGCCATAAAGTAGCACAAGGTGCACAAAAACTAATTGAAGTGCATTTATTGCCTTATGGGGTTGGTCACCAGAGAATTTGGCCTGCTTATATATAAAAGCTGAGCACACAAACTATTGATAGTTTGTTAGCATTGTTACTGAGAGTTCTTATAACTATTTGTGGTGTACTAAATGACGTGAAATGCGTAAATGTGCAGATGCTTATAAAGTTGTTTGTTGGCACTTTTTTTACTTAGAAGGTGAGTGAATCTCTTGTCCCATGTTTGTAATATAGTCTAGTGACAGTGCTTTGTGGTAAGTTAAAGTTTTTTCATTATGTTTAACACCTGTGTGTGGGTGCTAATTGAAGTGCATTTATTGCTTATGGGGTTGGTCCTTAATAAATAATACAAAGTCTAGCCATGACAGTGCTTAACTGTACAGTAAGTTGTAAAGTTTTTTCATTATGTTTAACACCTGTAGCCATAAAGTAGCACAAGGTGCACAAAAACTAATTGAAGTGCATTTATTGCATTATGGGGTTGGTCCTTAGAGAATTTAGCCTGCCTATGTATATAAAAGCTGGGCACGCAAACTATTGATAGCTTGTTAACATTGTTGCTAAGAGTTCTTACAACTAGTTGTGGTGCACTAAATGACGTGAAATGCGTAAGTGTGCTTGTACAGTTGTTCTCAAGTCATCTTCTTGTCTTTTTTTACTTTGTTCCAGTTCGTAAATAATAATTTTCTTTTTTTTTGTATAACAACGTGAATGTATCTCGGATCCAGTGCACTGTTATTGTGACACAAGTCTAAACTACTACTATATTTGTTATATGGTAAGTTATCAAGTATTTTTATTATTATATTCACGACCAGTTGCCATAAAATAGCATAAGGTGTGCATAAATAACTTGAAATACGAGAGTAGTTGACCTACTTACATATAGAAGCACCTCATCCAAACTATCAATAGCCTGCTAGCATTGTTGCAACAAGTTATCTACAAGTCTTTCTAATGTGCTTAATTGCTGCTAAAATGTAAACAAAGTGTATTTTCTTAGATATGCTCAACTTTTTTTCTAATATTGCCTTGCAGATACAGATACAGATGCAGATGCAATATATTTTGTCACATAAGTATACTAAACGCAGTGAAATTTGCTGGTTTTGACAAAATACAAAAAATAACATAATAAAGATAGTAAGTTATGACATAAAAATTAAAATCCATACTATACTTTTTTCTACATTACAAATAACTGTTTGTTTTGTTGGTGTTTTTCACTTAGTAATGTGAGTGAATTTCTGGTCCGATGCTTAATAAATATGATAAAGTCAAGCCATAACTTTGCTTAACTGTATGGTAAGTTACGAAATTTTTTCACTATAATTAGTTAACACCCTTAACCATAAAATAGCATAAAGTGCGCAAAAACGGATTGAAGTGCGTTTACTGCATTATACAGGTCACGGTCACCAGAGTATTGGACGTGTTTGTACACGTATATGGAAGCAACACACACACACAAGTAGTGACAGTTAGGCTGTTGTTGCTAAGAGTTGCTTAACTGTTTGTAGTGTACTAAATGCCGTGAAATACTTAAATGTGTAGTATTTTTGTAACTTGTACAGTTGTGCTAAGGATATTTCTTATCTTTTCTTACTTTGCGAGCAGCTCAAATAACTATTTATCGCTGATTAACACTAATATTACTGAAAGTTAACGACAAGTGTCTGTGGTATGCTACATGCTGTCAAAAACGCAAACGCGCGGAATTTTCATGGCTTGTGCAGCCGTGCTCAAGTTATTTTCTTGTCTTTTTTCCTACGTAGTAAATAATTGTTATCTTTTTTACATAGTAATGTGAGTTAATCCAGTGTTTAGTCAGTGGGCACAATTGTAAATTGCTGTGTTTGCTTATACGGAAAGTAATCAAGTATTTTTTATTAGCCCTTTCAACACTCGTTGACATAAAGTAGCATGCAGGCATGCAAAAATATAACTGGAAGCCTGGAGGAGCACAGTCATTCTGACCTTTACATATTTACCTAATATACTGGCAGCCCGTAGAACTGTTGACGGTTTGCTAGCTTTGTTGCCAATAGTTATCTACAAGTTTATCTGGCGTGCTAAATGATACTAAAAGCATAAACGTGCCGTATTTTCATAGTTGTGCAGCTGTGCTAATCTCGGGCTTCTACATTGAGGCACAAAGCACCGGTACTGCCACTGCTTTGTTTAGCAGTAGCTAAATACACGCAATAAAGAAATCTACCTGGGAGACTCTGCAGACGCTGCAGGCGTTAGAAGTTAAATGTTTGTAACGCTTAACACCATCGTGAATCTTGCTGTATCCGGGATAAGATTTTAGATAAGACGAAAGTGAGCAATAGTTATCGCAGATTACCTAGTATGATACCAGGTAATACGATGTTATGAGCGCGGTGCGGTGTTGTGAAGATCAGTGCGGAAGGTCAAGTCACCTTTGCAGAGAAAATTGTTCAAAACTTGCTTGAACCACAATTATAACAAGGTATTCATTACAAAATATAGATGCCGGCTTTTTTCTTTCGCTAATATTTATAATGATTTTCACATGTTTCTTTCTGTTTCTAACGCGAAAATGTCTTAAAAAGCACTTTCAGGAAGATTGTGTATCTTCCTCTTATTGGATGGTGTATTAAAATGGCACGGCTACATTCATAAAACCAATCTAATTATTGCCACAATTATTTATATGAAATCATTAATATAGGAATCCCGCTTTATAGACACTAATACTTTTAAAGTTAGCATAAATAGTGGTGGGTGGTGGTGGTGGTGGTGGTTGTGGGTTATTAGCAGTAGTGGTGGGCTAGAGCAGCAGTATTAATATTAGACTGGCTTATTAAAAAGCACATTTGACGTTTAAAATCCGAATAGTTGTGTTCGTACATTGTATCACAATCACTGCATCATAAAAAGTCTAATATAACTTACAATAACGATCGTCAAAAAATGGGCAAAATGATAAAAAACATCAATTAATTAAAGCAGTTGTACAAATTAAAACTTAAATAAAGCAGAACATTAACATGTCCATATATGTGGGGGATTGAAGTACATGCTGCATTATTATATACTTCCTAGATGTCCTTAAACTGAAATCGATTTTTGCAGCAACTCTTGCCTGATGATGGCTTGGACAGATGCGAAATGATCCCGGCAATACAATATAACATTTTTGGCATACCATCTCTGCTGATTTTTCTTGGGAAATGTTTGATCCGATTGATTATTTTTTTCATCCCTAACTGCGGCACACGAGTCAAATATAGCTTCAAATGGGGGACAGAGTCACAGATCGGAACAAAGATACACAGACTGACAGATGGTTTTCAAACTGGTCTTCTAGCTGACAATAAGAATATGACCAGGACGCACTAGTTATACTTTTCATACAAACTACGACAAGGATCAAGTAGCCCATAGTAGGTACCTATTTCATTCTTTCTTGCAATTACTGTTCAAGTAGGGTTTGCGTTTTTAACTAATAGCTGGTCGAGTAGGAAAGTCAAAGTATTTTGAATTATAAACGGAAACATATTCAGATTTTCGCGGCATAGATTTTGTGCAGTGACACTGTAGCGTGCGCTAGAAGTTATCGTGTTTCTTAAAATTACGTACTAACACAACCAGCCATGTAAAGGTAGCAGAAATACTGTTTTTTGGTACACTGTAAAGTCTAACAGTTTTTCTATGTGTTTGTGGACAGTATTCAGTGCACGAAGTATTAAGTTTCACTTAAATCAATTTTTTACATTCCAAAAACGCGATTTTCGACGCAAAATTCTTGGATTATGTCTGTACAATTGTATTTACATGTACGTGTATTTTAAACTTTCAATTTCACGAGAAAATCAGTTAACTGTTGTGATTTAGTGAAAAAAAACGCTTTGAAATTTAAATTAAGGGGCTGATCAAGCTCGTTAGATACTTTTCATAGATAACATTTTCTAAGATGGCAATTGCGCCTTTTAGTTTCAAAATGATTATTTCGCTATCACCGCCCTCAACTAAATAAAAAGTTAAAACAGCATGGATTCCCCAGTGTTAGCTGTTTAAACATCATACACAATGTAGTCTTATTACAGTTCGGCACACTACAAGTTGCAATCCAGTACTCAGTGATAACTAGGAAAACCTGTACAATGAGACACTGAACCGGCTGAGGTGTTTAGCTGTTTTCGGATGTGAATACGTGAATTCAGTCACCCGTCCATCCGCTGACTAGTTACAGTATAGCTAAAATAATTGTCTTTAAAGTGTACATTCAAGCAGATCTTTTGAATTTGCAGGATTTGCTATTATTAAACTGTAAAATTGAAATATTATATTAATTGTCTCTGGATTGAAGTTTATCTATATTCAGAAGGCGGCACCCTTGTGGCAGGACTTGCTATAACTGTATACTAAGAATCTACGAAGAGGAATAGAAATACAATTCGTTTACTCAAATACGAAAAAATTTTGAAGCCAGTTTTTTGCTTGTTGATCTATTTTTATAAGCATTAAATTGCAAAAGCCAATCAAGTAAACAACATTGAACGTTACTTGCTGTAACTGTATACTAAGAATTTACAAAGAGGAATAAAAATACAATTCGTTTACTCAAATACAAAATTTTTTTAAAGTTTGTTTTCTTGCTTATTTTTAAGAAATGATGCGGACGATTTTCAGACGGTCGGCATCGCAATGGATATCATGTACCTTGAGCAGTTTACCTGTACTAACCTATGCTTACCTGTGACAGAATTTTAATAATAATTCACAAGCCCATTGCGTTGATTATTGTCGGCTTGTTAAGGAAGCAGTGGAACGAATTACAAGAGTCATATGACCTAAACAGGTGTGACTGTTGGCATAAGATCAGATTAACAATGTGCCAGGAAAAAGCCTTGGGGCGAAATATCAATTTAAAACTAGGACTTTCCGGAGAAAGAAAGCTGAAGTATTCATCAAAATGACCGTTGGTCACGTTTGTTTGACATCCGGACGCGCAGTCAACACTGGATATAACAGAAAAAGTGCAATCGGAAAACCACAAATCCAGCTAGCATTTTATCAGTCTAAACGCACAAGACTATTTTTGATCCCATCTCATAACTGCCGTGTACAAGACAAATGTTCTACAAGTCCGTACGCTTCTTCGGGAAAATTTGCGCTTGTTTTAATAAATAAATGTCTCGATCTTATTGTTTTCTTCTTTATGTCATATGAAAGCCGTAATAATTGCGCTGCTCTAGTTTAAATTATGACGAAGCAATGGGCTAATACGTAGGTCTGCAAGAGAAAACCCTAACTTTATCATTACGAAGCAATTAATTGTAATCAAAAACCTGTATCAAATTATTGAAATAAGTGTATTTCTCAGTTGTAAAGCCTATTTTAATTTTTCCAAATAAATATACACATTGTCAGTCTACTAGGAATATATTATAAATCAACGACTTCAAAGAAAATTATTAAAAATTTTAATAAAGATGTCTGATTTTATTAAGCAAATGATCTTTGGGAATTCTATAGATCCTTAAACTGAGTGTAAATGATCTTTCAACTCCAGTCTCTCGGCTATAAACTGAACAGTATTACTGAATATTGACTAAAATATTTTGCACAAACCATAAGCAAAACGTCAATCCAAATTTAATTAAGTAATTTTTATGAATAAGCTTAAAACTTAACTCTTCGTGTAAAGTTTTAATAAAATTCAAGGCAGCAAACTATTAATGAGTGACCTGAACGATTATATGCTGAAAGAGAAACGCTAGCAAAGGAACAAAGAATCAAAATAAAAAACAGCCAAAATTCGATTAAATGAAGTAATTTACAGTATACTAACTATTAACGAAGAAAAACAAAGGTAATTGTTTTTAACGCTTACTAAAAACAAAGTAGGATATCCAAGCAAAGCTTTACTGTAGGCCATGACAGAGTTGAAACTGTTGAAAATTGTACTTACTTAGGGATGAACATGAACTTTAATCCAAGCGGTTCATTAGCCAAGGCAGATAGAAGAACTGCGCAACAAAGCAATAAAAGTTTTTTATTCAAATTCAGGCAATAATTCTGGCGGGATAACATAAGCTTTGAAATATTAAAATACTGAACTCTCCATAAAATACATTGAAATATATGAAGAAAACAAAAACCTAATCAATCAAAATGCGGGGTGTTGGTTACAGTTTATAAAAAACATTTTACTTCTCACATTAGGGCTATCAAACTAAATCTTTTTAAAACAGAAACTAAAAACAAGCTATAAAATCTACTGGAAGGAATTCACTACGAAATAAATGGGTAAAACATGTGAAAATAATAAACTACGAACCTACTCAAAATTTAAACAAGACTTTGAAACTGGAAATTATATTGTTTTTATACCTAATCACGTATTAAGATCGAACTTTACTAAATTGTGCATCAGTTCTCACAACCTGTATGTAGAAAAAGGCCGACACTGTATACCCAATGTAACCGTTAAAAATCGAATACGCAAACACTGTGATGAAGGAAAAATTGATGAGGAAATGCATTTTGTATTTCACTTGAATGCAAAAATTACATTCAACCAAGGACAAATTTATTCGGTGCTATTGCGAAAATCTTCGTTTTTATTAATCTACCTATGTACCAAAAATTTCTTTTGCTGCTAAAAGGTAGTGATTTTGAGATGACAAATTTAGCAACAAAAATTCATTACCGAGCGTATATAAAACGAAATGTACAAAAACTACCCAGAATTCTATAAAATGAAATATACAAAATTGAGCTTTCCGGATGTTTTAATTAATAGTGTAAGGTTTCTAACGTATACTTTCATCGAATGGTTTTCTTCAAATGTATTCTACCACTATTTTGAACGTAATGCCACATATAAATTCGCAAAAAACGTGATTGTAACTCTAAAATAAGTTGTGTACTTGAAGTTTGAAAATGCAATGTAGTTTTTGTGAACTTTCCATACAACATAATTTTGTCTCAAAATTCTTACTATAACTCATTATTTATATGTACAAATGTTATATTTAATATAATGTAAATACTGTTTATTATTATTATTGTTTTGTATGATGATTACACCCCAAGTGCCGTGTTCTGTCTGTGTAGTTTTTTTTTTGCATCCACTTGTAATGTATTGTATTGTAATGTGCTGGATCGTCGATAAATTATTTGTTATCTATTATAACTGACAGTTATAAATATTCTTCGGGTGTATAACTGACAATTATATTGTGAATGTGTACGCCATGAAGGTCACAGTAAACCGCGACCCCAGTGAAAAATTACCGTGTTGTCATGGATATGCATAGTAATTACGAATTTATCGCCTGCTAAGAACAGCAGATGTAACTAAAATTTTAATCAGCTCTTACCTCATAGTAATACCTAATAGTAACTGTACAATCCTGTAGAGATGATTATCGCAGAAACAGCTAAAATATAATATGAAATTACGAACTGGCAAAGAAACCCGCACTACAGTCAGGTTGAATGTACAAACTCACGGCAAAATCAATGCAAGACTTGTAAGCAAGTTAAAAATGTAAGCCAAGCAGTGTTTCTTGAAGAAAAAATTAAACTTGAGAACTTCTCAGCCCTAAATGTGCGAGACTGGCTAGACCTGAATAACTTCTTTCACTTTAACGAATAGCAACATATTGAGAACACTTGCTTGTCTGTCACTTAGGCTTCTCGTTTCCACGCTGCCAGTATATGCAAGATAGGTTGCTGCCAGAGATGCTTTCCTTTAGAAACGTTAACAGAAATAAACATCAGAAATATGCCTGTTAAAGTACGGCTTATTTGGCCTCTGTGTTTCTCTAGCTTTTACCTAGTATTCTAAGCGTTTACAGCAGGGTTTACAGTTTAATTGCAATTAAATCAAATTTAAAGGTGCTCCACTTTCTCATCAAAGAATGACTCAAGGAATTTCTCACAATTTGCCATAATACTGCGCCATTTTTTGCACAAGTATCTACTGTATGATCAGCACCCATACGTGCTGCTATCTATTAAATTATTACTGAAGCAATCATAATTAAAAGTGTTTTAAATAACTTGGTTACTAGTAACAGATTGATGTTAACCACTTGTTAACCTATTGGCACGAAGATATTTACGGTAGATGTGAACATTAACGTAACAAAACATCAACAACATTAATTGCAAGTTGCCGTGGTCAATGGTAAGGCAGATCTAATAAATCGAGCAAAGTTTAGTAACGTTTTATGTTAAATTGTATGTTAATACAAATAAGCTCAAGTGCACATGAGGTCAAAAACCAGTGGGCGGGCAAGCGTAGCCAGTTATGGTAATATCAGATTAGACGAGATAGCGGCATGCGTTTCTGTAGGTCAACTAAAATAATTCACGTTATATAACATACCAAATAAATACGGATCATATTAAACGTCTACGTGGAGAAAGTTTGCCGCATGAGCTTCAAAATTTAATCTAATTAGAATGCTATTTAAAATAGGCATGAGCTTCAAAAAGAATGTTATTTAAAAAGGTAAGCTTAAGTTTCCATTCAACGTGAACTTGTAGTACACTGTAGAACATGCATGGTTTAGTTTCAACCGCTACGTTCAAAATTTGGTTAAATGCTGAACAAACCCAAATATGCAAAAACTGTTTCGTTTAGCCCATCTCCCCATTCTTTTAGTTCATTACAATAATACGTCCACCAGCTAACTTAATTGTGAATCTACGCTTGCTAATATCTGTTGTTACTAGATGCTTACTCTTATCCTGCATTACTTGCAAACCTAACCCAAAGGCTGTCAATAATCGATAATGATTAATGCGGCCCTTGGCCGAGTTCCAGCAGCTCTGCATGCACGATGCGTGATGACAAAGGTTTATCCGTTAAAGTTCAGGCGGTTTCAAGCTCGGCATGAAGCTGGCAAGAGCTGCTTACTGTTGAAATGACCGTGGCTAATAATTTTGGGATAGAAAGTTCTCTACAACTTGCGTGAACATCTTTTTCAGACTAGAGGTAGCCAAGCAAGGTATTGAATAAGACTTACGTGACTTGATCAGCGCTGATTACGTGAGATTTTATAGCTAAAGTGATGCTAAGTCATTGTAGTCAAGGTACTCTGAAATTCTGACGTTAAACAGTGTTCACTATGTACGCCCATTGACCATCTATAAGTCTTATTTATAAACAGTAAAATTTTCCAATAACTTAACATTCTACCTGTTGGTAAACGGAAATAATCAGCTGATTGTAACGTTTATAAGATCAAGATTGCTTTTTCCTCCATTGAAATTTGTTTATTCTCCTTCTCGGTAAAAATTTTTGTACATATTTTTTTTACATACGCGAAGTTACCACCAAAAATATCTCATTTACGGTATTTTCGTACAATTCGTGCAGTCTTCGTGCAGGTCTAAGTTTAATTATATACCTGCCATTTTCCCAAAACAAAAGTAAAAACTATTTTCCAAAACACTAAGTTGATTTTTCTAGAACACGAGCTATCGGTTTGAATTCCACTCATTTCAGTTATTCGTTCAGTGTTAATGAGTTGACGTTGCATTTTGCACTACGTGTGCATTTTCTTGTTGTTTCAATGGCAGGATTCGTACGTCTTCTTAAAGGATTCCTATATGCTACGGGGTCCATCTCATAATTAAGGGAATCTAATTTGTTTCTCATACCATTGTGATTTTCCCAACAAACGTTATCATTTTTCACCTGGTATATTAGTTTCTTTTGTATAACATACAGTACAATTAAATCTTCATTTTTGACTAGTGCAAATTAAAACAAAAATATGTAAAGGTAGGCATCGAGGAGAGACAGTGCAAAAATTTTTGCTTACCTTTTGAACAGATGCTACATTTTCAATATTCTCCGATTGTTTTTCCAGTTCCAGTTTTTGTGCTCTTTTCTCTGTACAAAATGCAGGAAATTAGAGTGATATAAATAATATAAGAACTGCATAAGTTCGTAACTTTAAGAAAGACGTTAATTTATCCTTCCTTTTGGGGCCTGTCTAAAAAACTCATGTAAAATGTCTTCACATTTCGGAAAGTAAGTGGCACATTAACCACTCTCTAACTTATTTAGATTATAATTCCATGTAATTGCTGTTGGCACACTAGTGCAGCGTGACCAGTGTCCATTGGCGTACGGGGCGGGGGCAGACTGCCCCCCAAATTTTCGGGTTTCAAAAAATTCGGGCAAAACTGCCCTTTATATTTTCAGAAAATAGTTTTTTCAACTTCGAAATTGATATTTTTTTCAGATTTCAATCGCCATCGCTTCATTTTTTCCTGGAATTCAATTATGGCCCGGATCTTGAGAGAGTAATATTTATGCCACGCACCTGGATGCCCGAATCTTGATATCACAGGAGGCGTTGTCCGCGCAGACTCCCGGTCCCGGACCGGCAGTGAGAGTGGTCTGGAAACAATTAGCATTCGCAAAATTGAAAATATACTAGTCGCTGGGCTCTCGGCAGGTCTCCGATTGTTTGTGAAACTCTTATTGCTTCCTGTCTTCGGTGCGCGCGCATTGATTGTTCGCCGGCGATTATCAAATACACATTCCCCATTATTTCATATTATTTACAAAATCCCGACTTTGTGCTTTCCGATTTCTTGTCCTTTATCTATTTAGGATCTGGACTCACTGCCTGTATTCTGTGCGCTCTTTGATTTTCCGGATTTTCTTGGCGCTGAAGGAGAACTGAAACGTTTAAGGAGTCGCAATTATTTCAGAAACATCATAGATCTTTGCGGAAAGGGGCACAAAAATCAAAATGTTGTCTTTTCTCGCTTATCGTTGATGGTGTCAGTTCTCAGTTTTGCTTCATCAAGTCAGTTTGTCAAATTGCAGCTCTGATTGTTGATTACATGCAAGAACACTCCATATCATGTGTTGTGCATCACATTTCAATATGGCTAATAAATCATGTTGATCAGCTTCATGAGTTCAGTCTATGTCATCAGAAATGACGCCTTTTTGTATTCGCTATCTGGAACTTAGTAAGGTTGTACTTGTTGAAATGGGGGCCTAAAAATCGGGTGAAATTCTAAGAATTCGGGCAAAGAATCCTCTGCCCCCCTAAAATTCAGGGCCCCGTACGCCTATAACAGTGTCACGTGACTTACATCAAACAAAAAACTACATCTAGCGCCACAAAATACAAAATTGTATAATGCAGTAATTTGTGTTATTAAAGGAAAACCGAACAATTGATTTGACTCTATCTCATTTCAATTAACTATCCAAAGTATACATTTTTTGCCTATAAAAGTTAGCAGTTGTATTTGATGTCTCATAATACTGCATAAGTTTTTATTACTTCTATGTTATAATAAACATAATAATTTCATTCTTCTGCATTGACCAAGGCTTAAAATTAATATGAAAGTCTAGCGACATAATACTCATCGTGAAAGTAAGCCAGTAGATCACAAAGAATTTAAACTGGCATAGAAATGAAAAATACTTTCAGAATCTTCGATATTCTAGTCGCATTTTAGATAGGTTAATCTTCACAACAGCAACAGCTGAATATAAGCTCGCCGGTGTTTAAGGTGTTTAAATGGCGAAACAAAAGCCCGATTATTAAAAAAATGGAACCCGAACCCGGTTTTGAATCTCAGACTTTTAATCACTCAAAAGCATGACTGAATACATCAATCCATCCAAAATTTCTGTAGCTGCGTTACTAATTTGTATACATTAATTTTGTAACTAATTGTAAACCAAAATAATCCATTGGTCTTGATCACAGGGACCTAACACTCAGTAGATGAGCTTGCGGTGCAAAAAACTGGTTCGAATCTTGTTTAGGATATAATTTGTTCGTCTTTTAGTCTCGTTTCTTCGCCTAAGTTTGGTTACAAAAATTTGTTATTTTTTTAATCAAGTAAGTCTTATTCAAGAGAATGAATGCGTTGATTACATTACATTTACAAACCTTCAATTTCAGTAGGACTGCAATAGTTGGTTTTAGCCATTGAGGATTGCTTTTGACTGTGAGTGCTGCAAGACAAAATGTCGGTTTTATCACCACAATGCATTTAATTTCCTTGAACAATATCAATTAACAGTTTTTTATTCGCTTGTTATAAGATGAGTGATTAATAAAACGACTACACTGTGTAAGGTTACATATGTATACAAGTCGGTTTCACTGACAATACGACAATCGTTGGTTACTCGCTAGATGAGAAAAATTATAACTTAAAAAATAGAACACCACAGGCAGTTAGCATCATTCGTTATAATTCGCAGGTATAATAAACGCGCTATAGATTTTATTTTAAATACGAGAGGCGTTAACAGAATGGCGCCTTATTCAATATGTGGATCACAAAGATGAACTAAATGATGTCAATAAATGTAGTTACTTTGAAAGTTGTGAACGTAGTAATTTGAATGAATTCCTTGGTGAAGTGTTGACACATTAATGAACAAGAAACCACTATAGTTGACAGAATTGTATAAGTTGGCTATGGTGAAAGTGGCAAGGGCATGATGTAAATGTATGGCTTCGTTCTCAAGGCGTGAATGTCAAACTAGTTAGCGGTAATTTAATATTCATAAAGATTCAGTAGTGACGTAATTAAGGACGAAGCTGAATGTCACAAATTATTATTTCCAGGTGTAGCAGCACAGCGTTAATTTGTGCGACGTATTTAGAATTCTTTCTGGTGCATGGCAGCAATAGATGTTCATGTTCTTCTCTTGCTCAAACAACTTTTTTTACGTTATTTTCTATACTGACAATACGGAAAATGTGGATTATTTCCTTTGAATCCTAAATTAATTGCTTGGCGAGCAATTTCGCCTACACAAATTTTTCAAGCACTTATTAGGTGGGAGTCTAACTGATATAACTAACAGAACAAAGTTTTATTCCCAGTTATTACGGGTCTCTTCGTTACTCAACGTTTTGATGAAATTGCTGTTTGCATTCTTGCTTCTTGTTACATGCAATTCCGTTTTATCCTTTTCTAGGCTGCATTAGGTTGATTTGCTGACAAATAATAACGGGCAAAACGGGCCAAATATTATTTGCCTATTTATTTTATTCTCTTATTTTTGTAAGTTGACCAGTGACTTTTGCTTGATTTAATTAGGTGGGTATCATTACTTGCAATTAGTTTCATTTGTATGTAATACTGTTTTAGATCATTCGCCTAGTAGTGAAACGAAAAGTTGCGACATTGCTTTTTGTGTTATAAATAAAAAACAAATAGGTCTAAAGGCGTAACGTTTCATCATAAAACCAAAAGTTAATTTTAAATTTATTTTCATACAGTAACCCATTGTTTTCGAAAGAACACTACGAATATTTACTGTAAAACGGTTTCTTACATCAATACACCACAAGCACTTACTGAAAGCGACCATTTAAAATGAGAACAGCGCAATAGTATTTTACCCTCAACGAGATAAATAGCCGTTAGGCGTTGCTTAACTTCGGTATTTTTTGGCGAAGCTTTCTATGTTTGGAAGTTTCCCACAAAAAGTAAAAAATATGATGACTTTTAGTTAAAGAAATCGGTTTTTAATGTGATTATTTCGGCAACTTTGTCATGTTAGTAGTCTTTTTACCAAAAAGTAAGTTGATCATGTCATTCTTTCTACTGCAAAATAACAAACTAGTGATAGAATAATAGAAACAACTAACAAATTTATATTTCGAGCTCTGTCCCATTTAATTGTTGAAAAATCAAGTCTACAGTGGCGTGTACCAGACATCCGGAATGCTTATGAGTTATAGGTAAAAATCAATTTGTATTGTTTTCAATGCACCCGTTTATCTGAAGTACATTATGCGTCATTTCTCCTGCAGCTATTTATTATTGATTTTTTTTATACGCACCTATTCAGCAGGCGGATAACGCATTCAGTATGTCTGGTAAGCGCCGCTTACGACGAACTAGGTAAAACAGTAACACGCCACAAGTACTTAATGAGTACAGTCACTTAAAAGAAAAGCAAGGCACAGCTCCTCACCCTCAACGAGGTAAATAGCCATTTTTTAGCGGGACTTTCTATGCTTAGAAGTTTCTCAATAACAATAAAAATCATATATATTTTGAATGCAATACACGATTTTTCTTAGGAATATTTGAGCATTATAACATAGGCGCATCATCCTTTCTACTGCAAGGTAATAATACAGTTATAATGAATCATACCTAGAACATTGTCCCATGTTAATTACTGACGAAAAATCAAGTCGATGCCGATTTAAAAATTTATTACTAGATGCGGTCAGCGGAGTCAAAACACGACGAGTTTGTCTCAAGCTGTTTTCTCTAAATGTTAAAATAAAAATGTAAAGTCATATTTAGATTATGCTACAATGGTTGCGTTTTATACATTTGTAAATCAGTAGCCCTAGTTCCTTAGTTCTATCATATTAACACGTGCAAGTCTTCCTTTTGAAATATTGGCAATGTCCGCATTGTAAAGTCTTTGGTATCGAGATGCGAAAATTTCAAGGAGACCAAGGCTTGTATCCTACTTTGTTTGACGCTAATCCTACTATGCTAAAGTTGCGCATCTTGAAACTTCCCTAAAGACACCCGATTCTAATTCCCTACTATAAGACTTATAGTGTAAAATTCAATATTAGAAAAGCAGCTCCACTGGGGCTGCTTCCACATTCTCATCATACAAAAGCGAAATCATCTAGTTTCAGTTTTTAGCAGCATTGTTTATTGTTCATTTATCTTGCCAAATGACTGGCTTTTTGATATACGCAATTATTACGTTACCATTAACAGGCTTACCTATTGCAACTCGTCGTTTCGACTTAGGCCTGTCTACATATATTTAATTCGCTCATTATAATCTTCTGTACCAATGAAAAATTACTGACAGCCCTACTACTAGTCTACTAAATCACTGCCGAAAATCTGTGACACAAGCTACAACACTGCCAAAGTGAAATAAGCGGCCAGATCATGCTTCTATATAGCATCTGAGCAGACTAGCAGTCTTCAGTTTTGATTACATCAGTCGCAGAGGCAAAATGCAGTGTGACTCTCCAAAGTACAGAACCTTTCATGGCCGGATTCGCGTTGAATCGATATTTCAGTGTCACCAAGTAATTGCATCACACGAAAACCACCACCAAGCAATGGTCAGGACTGAATACAATAAACAGGAAGCAGTAAAATGTTTGTTCATGCAACACCTTTTCAGACGACATGACAAGCAAGCCTAAATATCCTTGTACGCATGTATTGATCTGCCACCCTCAAAATTCATCATTATTTTGCCCTACATGAAGCGGTTTTGGTCACCAGTACAGCGTGAACCTGACCTTAAATGACCTCTCACATCCCGAAATTATAATCTTCCGACTTCTTCGGTACACCCCAACTTCGATTTCAGTTATTTTTTTGTTATTCAGGGAACATAATCGGTTGATAGCATGATTTAAATGGAGGCAAAATGATGGCAACAGTGTAATTATGGTTAAGTGAAAAAGATAGACTTCGTTAGAAGCCCTGTGCCTAAGCCTTTCTGCCTAAACTAAACGAAAAAGACTATCATCATCATCATCGTCGCCTTCGTCGTCATCATCATCATCATCATTATGATTATGATCATTATCATCATTATTATGCAAAATCTTTAAACAGGATAAACCTAATTGAGCACGGTGCTGTTTATAAAAGTGCCCTGTGTTCGGAGGCAGTGCACAACAATAATCAGACGACACTTATGCAAAATTAGATACTTACACAACAAATACAATACTGATTTGATGACGTGTACGACTACAACTTACACACTCACATATACTTCAAGTCGTTCACTTCATTTCATTTCGTGCTGAAACTATCATAACGTGTGAAACTAACTGAAACCCGCTTGAAGCCCTCTAAAAACAGATAAACTTACGTATCTAAAAATGCAAGTCTATCTGACGATGCATGCTTGAAGCTCCCTTAAAACGATGAAACTATGCAAAAAGACAAGACGGTGAACAGATTTTCGCTTTGGCGCTCAGATCATTATGGTTTATACGAAATCCAGTTTTGTTTGTTTTAAATTCATAATTGATTTATTTTAACCACGAAGTTTCGCCGATTCAGTCAACTTTTTCAAATGGACTAAAAACAATGAAATATAATAAATAAACATATATAGGCCCATGCAAGTTTTACAGCAAGAAATAAGATGTTTATAATATTCTAAAATGAAAATATGTTGAAGAAAAATGTTTGTTTTCCGTATAATTCATTTACATATATTTTTACTTACAGGTTCAGTCACCTTACTTCTGCTGTAAAACTTGCGTATGTATTTGTGTGTTTATTATTATATTTGATTGCTTTTAGTTCTTTTGAAAAATGACAGGATCAACGAAACGTCATGGTTATTATAAATGAATATTTTCAAGCAACGTGCCATGGTAAATTAATGCAAATTCATAATTGTTCCATTTAATTAATGATCGTTTACTACTCTGCTGAAGACACAACTTTACTTCACAGTAAAAGATATGAAGCAACTCGAAAACACGTGAAACAATTTCAAGAAGGCCATCTAAGAATATACGAAACCATTATTTTGAAAAAATAGGAAGTCTTATGGAGGCACGTATAAAAGCCGTCTATAGGTGAAGCTATGTACCCACACAGGAAGTATTTGTAACTCGTCAGCGAATAACCCATTGTTTTAGTGATAACTATATGAAGATTCAGAAACACTTTTACAGGCGAGGGAAGCCAAGATTCACTTGGCTACCTGTACACGTGTAAAGACCCACTAGTTACGTGAAACCAAGTAAATTCACTTACGAAAGACATTAGAAACATGACGACCCACGAAAAAAGCCCCTTCTACATTTTTTAAACCATAAAGCGAAAGGTGAGATGATGTGACACGTGATAACTTATGCATCGCAGGAAAATTCACAATATTGATCTGAGGGAGGATAATACTTTTTATGAGGTTTTATGGCTAAGAATTTTAATCGTGTTTTTGGTACTTATGTTCTTGCATAAATCCAAGGAACTGAAATTACGAAAAACGATTTCCTCGTTGTTCAGCATTTTTTAAATTAAAAGTTTAGAGACTTTTACTTGTAGAAATCTCTTACTTGCTTTAGGCAAGTAGGAAGTTTTTAATTAATGCATCTATTCTTGTCACTAAGAATTATCCAAAATGGCCGGTGGGCCTGACTGCAAAAATAACTCATATTCAGATAAATGATGAATAACATAGGTATGTAACAATACCTTACTAAGTGATAATACCTGTTTAAATAAGCGACTGATTATTTTTTAAGCGAGTACTGTTACACGTCTGTAAGCCATAGAGATAACAGAGCGAATGAATAATGCCTGCTTTAATTATAGCAGTAAAACTGATAATGTACGTTATAGTAGCAATTCAATTTATTGTGATTTGCAATAACCATAATCTTTAAATACAATAAAACAACTGTTAACCTAATATATTTAACACCAGATATAATTTATAGTTAACACTATACATACATACATGCATTTAACAGGCTAAAGGTGCATGAGAAGCTACATTAATACAGTAATTGTCATGCAGTTTAATTACAATACACCACAGTTATTTAGACTCATGCACAGCACATTTACAATGAGCTACTTAACACACATGTTGATCTTGGAGTAGGTTATATGTGACTACTGATAAGAATAACTTAATGGAATCAGACAGTTTGAAAGAAGCTTAACACTGTGCTCACGTAAAGAAAAAGATGACCTTTCTTTATTCAGTTCATTAAAATTTGGAATTGCAATATCCTAACACCAACAACATTCTAATGGAATGTGGAATCATGATTATTTCATACAGAATACATTAAGAGAATTGTTGCCAATCATTGGACACACCATGTGCATGTGTAGAGACTAAATACAATAATTATCGAACACTCTCAAAAAACAATGCATGAATAACACCATATTTCACTACCACATTCATATTTCTGTAGGTAGTTAGGTTACGCTACATAGTTCTGTAACAAATTCTGATGACAGTTTGCTACTCCAATCATCATTATATGTGGAAAATACAACAAATAAGCATCAAGAATGAGTACTTGTTTGGAAACCTAGTTCGTTGCAGTTACTTATTGCTGAAAACGTAATTTGTTAATTTTACCACCTTACTTAACAACATGAGCAATAGTAACAATACATTCACAAATATCAAAAACTGTAGACTGCTATTACATACCATTCAGTAACTTACAATTATTTGCTTCCTTTATTATGTCTGCAAAGTTTGCATAAATATACAGCTCGTGTAAAATTACTATCACAATACATCCATGAATGCACAAATTCTAAAACACCCAGTTGTTAATAAGCCGTCAGACAAAAACTTGGTAAGAAATGTGTTTGTACTTGGTATAAACACCACAGAAGCACAAAATTGGGACTATAGTAGTTAAACTGGCTAACACTCAAGAAGACAATCAATAGGGTGCATAGAATCTCTCTATGTATCTATATCTCACTGCCATTTAAATAAGGAATTGCACTGGATATTACGTAGTAAAAACGACAACATGCAGATAAATATAACTTGTACAATTAATTAACAAAATTTGTAATAATGAAGGTGTTATGTAAGGCGTATATTCTGCTAAGTCTTGTTCTATTATTGTTATACATTGCTATACACGTGTATATAATGTATGCTGAAATAGTGTTTCACAACTTTAGCAATTATCACAGGAATAAAACACAAGACTTCCAAGCACAGCAAAGTTTAGTTAACCCATCATTGCAATCTGTAATTAAATAACAGGTAAAGCTATTTTTTAACAAACATACATCTTTTATCTTGCTTTTGAAAAATGTTTTTCTCTCACACTTTTCACGTGCTTTTAACACAGTGATCCATGTACAATCTTACTAATTCATAGTGCAGAATTTATTAAAAACTTACTGATTATGAACTGAATTCTTGCAAACCCTTCATAGAGTAGATAAGATAATAGCAGCTACTAAGTCACACTAATTTTCACTTTGTTATACCAATGGTTATCATAAAAAAGAAACAGCTGTATTTGTACTGATGACAACAATTTTAACGAGCTACAGTAACGTGTACAAAGTAGCAAAACAGCACAGTAGATGTAATCAAATAAACAAAATTCTCCATAGCTGTGCACTTAAATGCTATAAGCAGTAACTGTGTGCAATTGCAACAAACAGTATTTGTTACCTCAATATATCAAAACTAATACAATTGCAAAACAAAAGACTTTTGAAATGAAAATGAATTTCAGTGACACAAGATAAACAGATATTCGAAAATCTGTGCTTATTGCATTTCAAAATAGCTGAAACAGCAATTCATCATCATTTTACCTCCTGGCGAATTATGCCACATGAGTGCATTGTAGGTTAAATAATTAAGTGATCCGGTTTATAGTATAAAAAAGCAATAACATAACAAGTGATTATAGCAGATAATGACTTATTTTCCATAATAACACAGTGTCTGAGTGATCAACAATTTGCTAGGCTATTACACAGAAGCAATGGCAAACATACACATTTGGTAAGCTAGCTCTTGAGCATCGAATAGTTGTAAGAATGTATGCTACTTTCTGGCAACATCTTGTTTAATATCGCACACATATCTAACAAGTATAACAGTTATAACCTACAACAGCTGTAAACAAGTACATATGTAAACAAGTACACTTACAGTTTCACTGAGAAACGCCTATCTATCATAACTCAATAACAAATGTTAAATTATATCAGCATAATAATATTGCTCAGCAACAATAAGACTCTCACAGAATCCAACTTGAAAATGCATGCGGAGGCAATGTTCAACAATATTACAATATTGTAACGCATTCAACAAGATTTTCTTAGGTCAACTGGCACAGTGTTCTTTAAAGGCTAATCATGGTGTCCTATCTGTACAGATTCTGCATTCCTGATTCTTCAAACTCACTCCAAGCATCATTTAGTTCAACAAATATCATACGTGCCAACTTCTCTTGTGGCATGCCAGTAAGTTTGTCAGGATGTACAGACAAAACAGCCTTGCGGTACCACTTTTTAACTGCGTCAGCTGTTACCAACTCATGCATCCCAACTTCTTTCCACCGAGATTCGCCTTCCCACAAAACTTTGTGCAGAGAACAAAGTAGGGTGCGTATATTTCGTTCTTTTCCGCTTGTCCACTCCCGGATCTTCAGTTCATCAGGATCCAGAGTCTCTGCCAAAGCCTCCTTTTGCATTTCCTTGATAGATTTTCCTTCATTTTTACTAGCAGTGGAGGAGAACCCTTGCCGATTTAGTAGTTCTGCAAACTCATCCTTTGCCACCTGTGGTTTAACGCCAGTATAATTACTAGAAGCAGCCGCCGCCGAAATATTATAATTAGGTTTTGAAACTTGTTGCCAAGGTTGTGGAGATGTTTTCTGTGGACTTGTTTTTGGTGGAGGAGCCTGATTTTGCCATAATAAAGGACTATTTGTAGCAGATCTTGTACTAAAATTACTACAACTGGCACTTTTGCCTAAGCCATCCAAATCAGCAAAAGGATCCAATTTGGCTTTTGCTTCTGTTAGTGTTGGTGAAACTAAACCAGGACTGCTGGCGTTTCTTGGAATGTTAGCCATGGCAGCACCTAAATGGAGGTTTTTTATGTTATGTGTGTCCCAACTTCCCATCAAATCTTTATTCAGATCAGAAGATGATCGAGATTTAACTGAAGTTCCACTAAGCATGTCAAATGAACTGTCACCTGTATTGTTCCACACATTTTTTGCATCTGTTGGACCAAAAATATCACATAAATTGTCAGCATTTGCATTTGCTTGGGCAGAATGATTGCTTAGATTAGAACCAAATGCTACAAAATCATCAGCTGGAGCTGACTGGAATGAATCAAAATGATCGATAAGGGGAACATCTTTCACACCAGAGTTTGCTAAGACCTCTGCGTTCGTCAGTCCAGGTGTTATATCGAGCAAGCTGAACTCATCTGTTGTATGCTGAAGTTCATTAATGCGATTATTACTCAGTTCATCGAAACCCTGCTCAAAGCTTCCACCAAGTAGGTTAGCCTCTAAAGGTTGTGGTTTTGAGGGAGGGAGCACATCATCAATAATCATATCAGATGCTTGTTGATTGTTGGCAGGGGGGACAGTACTGTCAGACTCCCACATCAAAGAAGAGAGAAAATCAGTTGTCTTGTCAACAGTCCTTTGTCGTTGAGGAGGAACTTTTGGTCTCGGTGGAGGAGTATCTGGTTTCAACGGCGCTTGTCGTTTAGTGCTACCTGCTTGACTAGACTGGTGATAAAGCATTTGTTTATTCTGAGATGAAGGAGTTCCAAATTGACTGAGTGCCTGATTCCATTCATCTTTACTAGAAAAGCAATATTTTGGACTTACGGTTTTGACATTGAAGTTTTCCCATGGTGGAGGTTCAAATCTAGTGCCTTCCCTTTCCCTAACTTCCAATTCTAAGTTCACGTGGAATCCTTCCAAATATTTTTCCTTTGAGTCCAAAAGATCAATTTCACATTGTCTGAATTCCAAGCTCTTTGTGTTTTCCTGAATAAAACCGGTATGAAACTGAATGCGCCACATCTTTATGGAACTAAGTTTGCCTTGAACTTTTCCACCAAAAGTGGATCGTGCATGATACATGACAATAGTAACATCTCCAGATACAGATATTTTCATAGGTATAGTGACTTGCCCATCGGCGAGTTCATATGGTTTCATTTTCTCGTATTCCTGAGAAGTAGTCAACACACGTTCTTCTCCAAGAAATACTTCAATAAATGGTCTACACCCAGTCCTAGCTTTATTAAAAATAGGTACTGGGGTCATGATCAGGTACGCCAGTAGGACTGACTGGTCATGAGGCAAGACTGTAGGCTCTGATACCATTTCCCCTATATACTGAATGTAACGCTGTTGGGAAGAAACCGTTTCAGGATCACAACGCTTTATAGCAAAAAGGCTTAGTGCTTCTTCAGCCGTGCGAAATACTTTGCAGAATAAAAGGAATGCAGAAACAACAGTAGCAGAAATGTCTTTTCCATCATTACAGTGCACAACTGCAACATTTCTGCAGTCTTGCTGCAACCATAACAGCATATTTTTACAAATAGCAAATAAGCTAGCTAAAGAGGGAGCTCTGCCAGCAGGCCATCCACATTCAGACACTCTATTGTTGAACTTTGCTGCACGATATGTGCGCTGTGAAAGATTGTATACTGCATAAGTATTGTTATGTTTAGACTCCAAAACATTCCTTACATCATCAATATAATTCTTAACTCCTGGCTCTACATTTTCAAATGGAAATGACATCACTACAATGCGACTAGTAATATAATTAATGTCCAACTGCTCTGTCTTACTAATGCTTGCAGAAACGCTTTGCATGACTTTGCTGGAAGTATCTCTTATATTACGCAAGAAACTACCTGCACCACCCTTAAGTGAACCAAACAGTGCTCCCACATCTTGCCCTGGAGGAGGCCGTGCTGCTTGTTGACCATTTCCAGCAGCTTGAAATCTTCCTGAAGATAATTCTTCTTTAGCAACAAATGGTAACCGTCCCATCACATCAACATCAAGAGAAGAAGCCAGGTCCCAGACTTGCTGCAGAATCTGATTAATTGTCAGTCTCTCCCGTGGGTCTACTTTTAACATGCCCCTAATTAAATCATGAAATATTGTATATTTCTTATCTGTTGCAGGAATGTTGTAATTACCATTTACAATTCGCAGTTTTGCTGAATCAACGAATGGGTGTTCTCTGAAACACAGCAAAAATAACACACAACCTAGTGCCCATATGTCAACAGCATGATTTACAGGATAATTCATATATAACTCCAGCATTTCAGGTGCTCGGTACATTGGTGTTGAATGTTTTGCCATTTCATCTTCTGCCAAGCTTCTCTGGATTGCAGTCCAACTGTCATTTGGTTCATAAGTACTAGTTGTAGCACTACCAAAATCACACAGTTTTATAATGGATTCACTGCTAAGTAAGAAATTTTCTACCTTCAAATCCCGGTGAATTATTGGCGGATTTTGTTCATGCATATGTTGTACTGCAGAACACATCTGATAGAACACATGGAGAACTTGACGGCAAGTTAATGACTCTTTATATTCGTTCAGGACATCTACAAGCATGCCGCCTGTACACAATTCTGTTAACAATAAGAACTCTGCTTTTCCGTGTCCAGATGTCTTTTTGTCAGTAGATGCTGCTTGTACGTACTCAACTATGTTAGCATGTTTGCCCAGCAACTTTAAAAAACGGATTTCTTGCATAATGGATTTGCACGTTTCGTCATCAGCTGCCAATAATCTTTTCAGTGCATATTCTTTTCCGCTGGCCACATCTTGAGCTACAAACACGAATGCGAAACCGCCCTCTGCAATCAACCTTTTAACCCGTAATTTCATGTCACCAAGCTCCACATTATGCCCGACAAAATCATTGTCTTGGCCTGCACTTGCGCCGCTTATATACTCGAAAGCTGACTTGAAAAAATCACCCATTTTAACTACATTTAAACTTTAAAAACCATAGCAGAAAAGTTAAATCACGGATTGGCTCCAAATTTAGCAAATTCTTCCATGCAATGGCAACATGCAACGCAAACTTAGCTGTTGGTTTGTATTTTTTACATTTTCTTTGAGGAAAGCGAAACGTGAACGACGAGTATACGTTTGTTGCTTTCGCGCAAGTTGTGAAAAGTAAAAAGTGGATGTTTACCAAACAAAAGTGTATATCCATTATCATACTAATGTATAATTCTGTTCAGTCAGCAGGTCGTTGGTGGATATCTCTGGCTCTTTTCCACAAATTTCTGCTTGTCTTATTTTTTTTAAAAAACAATTTCATTATTAAATTTTGCTCAGATGTCTTTAGATATAATTTTTTAAGTATTGCAAAAACGTTCTTTATGATTTAAGGAAATTTTTAGCAAACAAATTCTCAAGGCCCTTAGTCCTGCTGAGACTTATAATTATTTTACAGTTGTTATAATTAAACGTTTCAAAAGCCTATGCTGATCAGAAGCCTTTGAAAAGAAATTTGTTACTAAGACATTCTCAGACGAAATTTAATCTCATTTTGTACGATGCTCAGGTGGAGAGTAAAGTTAAACTTACAGGATGCTGCTGGAAGCTATTGCAATGAGTATCCTCAAACAAACTGCCTGACAAAAATTGTAGACTGGTGACACGTTGTGTATTTCGTGATAGTTCAGACTACATACTAGATGATCAAGTAGTGCGTGTATTAGAGAGAGAAAAAATATTGCGTGTAGTTTTCTTAAAGTGCATTGTGTGCCTGTAGTTTATCTTTTATTTTTGAATTTGTAGTTTTCCACTTATAGTTTAGCTTGCACCAGGCGCACTTTCCCAGAACAGTTGTATGTTTATATTTGAACTAACACTGATTGCCTGTCTTTTTTATTATGATGACCACTGTTTTATTATGAAGACAAAATAAAGAATATGCTACAACAACAACAACAACAACTACTACTACTACTACTACTACTACTACTACTACTACTACTACTACTAAAATTAAAAATGACAGAAAAAATTATGTTATATCTTAATCAAACCTTGGATTCGCCTAAAAAGTGGGCTTATTTCACCTCAAAAAGATTAATTTCAAAGCCAAATTTAACGTTGCTCGTTCGGCTAGCTCAGAATAAGATTATGCTATTTTATCAATTATAAATTATTCAAAGTATAATGACGTTTTCAATGATTTTTATTAAATAAACAAGGACAGCGGACGCTGCCACTAAGGTTAACTGGGCTCAATTCGTGACCTGTCTCTAGTGCCCTACTTGGGCTATCACATGTACGGCACGCCCTACCCAGGCTTGCCCATGTACGGCATCTGCCCTACTTTGGCTAGTGTCCTGCTCCGCACATTTTCTCTATTTTCAAGATGTTAATAGTGCTTGTTAATCAAATACAGAGAACATAGCAAACTCGACAAAGGCCGCATTTAGTGTTTGAACCGAGGGCTTACTTATTGTTATCGATTTAATACGCCTAGGTACAGTTGGTTGCGTGTAACGCGGTTATTTCAAAAATGTAAGTCAAAATTTTGAAGAAGTTAATTACTTTATATAATCCATAATATACGTAATTTTTACATTAATAGTACGAGTAATTGTGTTCTTTGCAATGTGAATGACCTGTTTGAGATTGTAGTTGTAATAACAGTAACTGCTACTGCCTTGTGCAACATGATATATAAACTAAATGAAATTGCAGAAATCGTCATAAAACACTTAAGAAAAACAGACCAGATAGAAATAAATGAAATAGTCCGGCAGGTAACAGTATTAGGACCATTATTATGTTGTGCTTCACTAAACCGAATTAACGAGATGGTGGTAACAGGGACTGTAATGGGCAGGAATATACATGTGGGTATGTTATCATTCATTAGTGATTATTGTACAGAAAATTATTTACGTCATTCAATATACAGAAAACATAATATATGAGAACAAACATGACACGAAAGAAAAGGATTCCAGTATTATGTGAGTCACGGAGAGGTTAAGGAAGCAGAGGAATACCAATATTTAGGAGATTGGATTAATTCAAAATGTAGTTATGAAACAATGTTGGGAAAACGAACCGTGAAAACTGATGCTATATGAGCTTCTTTCAGTGAGTGCAGTGCTAAGTAGTTCTGAAACATGGTCAAATTTGACAACAGCTGATTGGGAGAAATTAGAAATGATTCAAGCAAGCGCTTTAAAAGTTTTATTTAATCTTAGCGAATCAACACCATACTGGGGATTAGTAACTGAAATAGACATATGGCCTCTAAAACATAAAGTGAATTATAGGAGACTGATGTTCTATCGGAATTTACTGATTAGTAAATCAAAGAGATTAGCATCAGAGGTACTCGTAATGCAAATAAACAATGCACATGAAAAGTCCATTCAGACTTCTTCATGACCTTCACCCTTTCTTTATTACCATCTATGCTATTTCTGCAGTATGTTTTATAAAGAATGAATGTACAGAAAAATACAGGAGCAGCACTAAATTAAGATTTTTAAAACATACGACAAAATTACATAGACACATGAGGTTAAAGATATATTGAAAATAAGACTGATTATGATTATAGTTAAAGGAAACTACAAGAATGAGTTTAAGGATCAGTTATTATGCCCAGTGTGTGGGGAAGTTGATGATACTACTGAACATATGCTTAAATGCGGCAGATATGGAAGATGTAAAAAAAATGATGAACTTGGATATATTAATGAACAGTGAAAAAGAAAGATTGCTAGGAAAGAAACGAATGCGTGGAATGCAGGATAAAAATACATAAACACATTAAAGTGGGAAAAGACAACCAAAAGATAAGCGTTATTGAAAAATGGACTTTGCACCCTTTAGAGGTGCGCGCCTCTGATAGGTGGAGATAGTCGAGAAATTGCAACAAACAAGAAAACATGACATAAAAATTCTTTTACACAAATGCCCTTTTAAAATTTATTGTTTTCTTGTTGGTAATCTATCTAGTGAACATGAATGCCCTTCTGTCTGGTAAACTTCTAGAGTTCTGGAGAGTCTTATCTAGTGAACATGAAACACTTTGCACAGTTAGTGAGATCACTAAGAATGACAAACTTTTGGGGAATATGAACAAAGGGATTTGGCTTTTTAATTTGAAAATTGTTTTGGAAAGTACCACTTGGTACTACAGCTTCTCATGCTCTCTTACATCTCCCTCATCAACCATTGAGTAATTATGCGTGTCTAAACAAACCTGTGACAGTTTAATTAAAACTTCTATTTGAATAATTGTATTAGCAAGATCTGCAAAACACTGGTGCATGTTTCTCCTTAAAACTGCTAGCTATTATAACAATGTTTGGCACATGACAAACTAGTATCCTATTAATATAATTGCAAATTGCAACCAAAAAAAATCTATAAACTAGCTTTTGGTGTGAGCAGTGTGCAGTCTAGTTATACCGACAGTGGCACTAGTACTTGGTTTTACTGTATTTCTGCTTTTCAAATTCTGTAACTAGCTGTTGATCTAAATTATTTTATTGCATCGGTACATGTATAAGCATAATTTTGTTTTTCTGTATTTCAAATTCTGTAACTAACTGTTGATTTAAAAAAATTTGTCGCATCAGTATATACATAAGTATGTATTATCAAATAAAAAATATATAAGCATAATGTTGATGTCAGCTATTTTTATAAAAGTTTTTTTTATTTGTTGTACATGTTATAAGGTGTAATAATTATGATTCAGGTGACCAATGGATATAAGAGGCATAGAATCGGAAAATGATTCAGATGTAGCTGCTGGGTCATCTTTAATGCCCTTGGCCTTGGAACATGGCGAGCAGGAATATGAGGCTCAGCACTTCAATTTTCTTCCTAAGTCCTTAACTGATACACGTAAGTCAGATTGTCAACAGTAGAACACATGCTTATGTAATCGTATAATATTGGGAAATCAAATGCTTTGGTGGTGGTGTCTTGTGAGCCCCGGCTATAATGCTGATGTAAAAAAATATCATTTATAAACATGGCGCTTGTAATCTGGTTTAAAATGACCCATGAAGAGCATAAATGCCACGTTAATTAAGCTTTTGGACTTTAAAGCACTGAGAATGTACAACGAAAGTTTGCAGACTAACAGACGTTTTTTTTAAATTGAATTACAACAGTGTTATTCATGTCTGAAAAGGCATTTGGCTATTGCTGCGGTGTACATTAAGTCTTTCCCCCGTTGAGCAACGTTTTGTTTTAATGACGCTGAACATTTCACACCTTTTTCTTACTTAATGACGCATGTTTCATTTTAACTACGACTTTTTTACTTTTCTCACTTTGTTTTGTTTCATCATTGCGATTTTTGTTTTATTATCAAAGTTTTTTAATTAATTTGAAGCATTAAAATGGTGCATGTTGTGTTATTCTGTTCTAAAAATGCATTAGTAACCTAAACAGTGCAATTATTATAATAGCTTTTGTTTCCCGACTGACTACATACTAAATTCTGGCAGCTCTAGCCATTTGTATCAAGCGAACTCCATTTGCCGATTTATACGCCTCCACACACCCAAGTTTAAACTTTATGCCAAGGAATTTTGTCTACACCCTAACTGTTGCGATAACAATCAGGTTAGTACTACATGAAATTGTTTCAAAGTCGCTTCCTGCAGGATTGTTTCACTGCTAACTGTCTTTGAATAGGCTTTAACATTAAGGAAAGTGAACCGCTTGCAAGTCTAGCTAGATATTATAGAAAGGTAGGTGGTTTCAAGTAAACAAAATGAAATCAATAGAAATATGAATAAAACCCATAAAACGTTTAATTTATATGATTTAAGCAGCATTGATTTTTGCTTCTGGAACGTATCTCAATTCTTTTACATTACTTTCTGTGGAAGTCTTGGTTTCGTTTAACGATGTTTCGCTTAACATCGCGTTTTTGTGGAATGCTTTAGCATCGTTAAGCGAGAACTTACTGTACATGAGCTTCTAGGGTCTGGGCACCATTATGAATGGTCTACCTTCCTTTAAAAGATTATATATTTTTCATTTGACTTTTGTAGTACTTTGTCTCTCACTAGTGCTATGATACCATAGTGTCTGGCTTCCAGTGTCCGCTGCCAAAAAAAGCTTTGGTTTCACCACTCACTGACAATATACACACATTTTATTTCTTGCTTCCAGAGTCAGATGCTGTATGCACTTTTGTATCATAAGCATAAATTATACATGCTACAGTGAAGCTATTGTTGATACCGTATTGTAGATGTTGTTCAATTCAACTCAATCAGCTATTTAGGTGAACTCAGACTAAAACAGACTTTAAATGATGAAGTTAAGAAACTGTAAAAACTTCTTCTATAAATTATAAACGACTTATGATCAAAATCTTCGGTATAGATGCAGAGGTTAAGTTTTACGTAATTCTGTTTTTTTTTCAGTTTACAATCTTATGTTGCAATACTTCCATGATGGAATGACAGTTACTCAAGCTTATTTACTAAGAGAGGTATCAACAAACAGGTTTTATTAAATATAAAAAGATTATTAACTAATTTTAAGGGTTTCTACCTTATTTGAAATTTCATTTTAAACAACTATTGATTTTTGATGCCCATTATACTCCTTGTGGCTACACCGTTGCACTGATATTATTTGCGAAATAAGAGTGATAGCTCATTATTATTTGTCAGATCTTGCACTTTTGTCAAAATCAGGTGAAAGTGCTGTGAAATTTGTGGGTATTTAAGTGGGGAGATGGGTGAGGTAGCTTGTTTAATTAACGATCAGGATGACACTGGTCCACTGCCCTGCTTAGCAGATTTGTCACCTTCATTTTGGATAGTTGGGTTCTAGGCAACAAAGGTGAACTTTTCAAATATGCAGCAGTTATAAAAAGTGTTTTTGGTGCTTTGGAATTTAGATTCTGGTGTTCTTCCTTTCCTTGTTTTTTAACTATTCTTTTACATAAATTTTTTTACCTAATACTTATAATGGAAAAATTCAGATTTAGTTTATGTCACTTTTACTAAAGCTATAATGCTTCATTCCTATACAAGTATATCAGTTACTTTTGGCACACATTAGTAAAAACTTTTGCTGACCAGTGCATATTGCACATTTCATAGATACTGCAACTTTAATAAGCTTTGCTATTCATCAGGAGTTAAATGTGTACAATAGACATGATGGGTATAATATTATGACAATAATGATGGCCATTCCTGGCATTGTCATCATTCACTGTTCTAAGGCATTACACAGACGGTGTATTTTAAGGAGCCTTTGCTAGCTTGTAACCATCAGAATATTGCTAGAAAATTAAACAAGAACACAAAGTGTAATGTTCGTGCATTATTGATTGTAGTGTTGTTGTTGTTAATGCTGTTGTTGCCATCGTTGTCACTGTCGCTGCTGCCGCTATGTGTGGTTTGGTGGTTGTGCTGGTGTGGCGTTGTGTGAGTTGTGTGGTGTGTGAGTTGTTGTTGCTATAGTTTATGCACACAATTCTTTTGCGGGGTTTGGCTTATTTTTTTAATCAGACTAAATTAACACTCTGTCCATGACCATCATCTCTTTTATTCACAACATCTTATAATAGTTTCGTTAAGAGCATTGTTCAATATCAGAATGTCTTGGATCATCCAAACTGATATTGTAAATTCAATTTCTCACCTATTTAATATAATTTAGGTAAAATGACATAATACAGATAATAGCTGAGTACAGGAATTTGTACGATAATCACTTTTGCATGTGGATTTGTACAAATTTGTTTTCTTTTTTCTAGTTTAAAGAAGTTACGGATGAAGCGACTTTACAAGCGTCAGCTGATCGTCTTCGAGCTGCTTATATAAAAGTTTTAGATAAAGCTTTTGATAAACTTGAGGTTTGTGTCCTTTTCTATAAAAATCTATATAGTCAAGGTAAAAATAACATTTTTTCTACATGGCAGAAAGCAAAAGAAACAAGCAAATATTACAACTGTCATTCCAACTAGGCTTTGAAATTTCTTTTAATGTCCTTTAGGAAATAGAAACTACATCTGTAATGTAGGAAAATGTTTCCAAGCAAATTGACTATTTTGAGCCAAGTTCTTAAACGCTGTTCAATTCACAGAATTCAGTTACACACGCAGAATTCTATTTTTTAGCACTATGTTGCGATGAATATGCTGAAGGTACCGGAGAATGTATTACTACCAGAAGATCAGCCGCAGCTAAATCAGTATGAAAAATGGGAGGAGGAGAAAATTGATTGTGAGATTACTCAGCTACAGGAATCACTTATTAACGTAAGTGATAGTGCTGAATAGGATGCCTTAAAAATAATGGATTTAGCAAGGTTCTTAAGCCACTAATTCCTAAAAATGCAGAATGCAGATATGAATTACCTACACTGAATATATTGATATAAACAATGGCGTAGCACTTTTCATTGCTGCAAGATGGCAACTGGCCAGCACAACTGTATTGGAGTAATGTCCATGTGAAGTGAAGTAGTTGAACAAATATTAAAGTGACATCTTGAGTTAAGATAAGGAAAAAGTCGTGTATCGCCTTACACAGAAAATGCATGTGTTTAATTAGTTGCAGTGTTCAATTTCTCATTGTTCTTGTGTGCATTCCTGCCAAAATTAAAGTTTACTAAGCTTTTATAATATTTCACAATCATCTGCAATGCGAATCTTCCATTTGTGATCTTTTTTTTTTAAATTTGCTGCATTTATTGCAATTTGTTTTCAGTTGCATTATACAGTTGCTACTTTGAGGGAAGAACTCAAAGAAATTAATCTGGTTAAAGAACAATGCACAGAGGATATGAAAGTATTACAGAAACTAGAAACTGTTTCTAGGAAAGCCAGTTGTAAGTATTAAAGTTTAATTGAAAATTTTTGATTACAGTCACAAAAAGAGTTCCGATCTGTCAATTATTAGAGAAGACACGTTAATAAATTTTGCTGTTTTTACAAATTCTTGTAAGAAGTGTCGGGGAAATGATTGCACCCATGGTATATTTGAAAGCAAAAAAACAACAATTTCTTGAGAAAAAGCACTAAATTTTATGTAGAAAACACTTATTTTAATACCTAGTACTGCCATCACTAATTACTAATAGTAATAAAATAACCACTAATTACTGACTAATTGCACTGATCCACACTCGTGTAGCATGAAGTACTGTACAGAAATTTGTAACAAAACGTGCATTTTCACGAACGTATGTAAGTTGCTTACGTATTATGTCACGTGTGTTTTATGCCAGCACATACATATCAATAGTAATCAAGCCTTGAAGATAACTGCCTTCCTCTTAAACGAACACAAGGTCGTTTTACAAGCATGTATTCTTGTGATGTACCCGTATGGTACTATAACCTGCCACTCAGTGCAACAGTCAGTAAACTCGTCATTGGTCGATAAAGCCACTTATGATTGGTTAATGGCATCACATGAATGGGTCTGCTTATTATCTCATTCTTGGTAAACGCTAGATTACCACTTTATAGAATCGTAAAATATTTAGTACATTTGATTATTAACTAAATCAACTCATCAGAATAATGTGTAAGTTTATATAAAGAGAAAATTTAATTTTTACCTCTTTTTACTAAGGCTATCATGCCTATGGCTTAATTCGTGTTGCTGCCATTATTATTATAATGACATTAACATGGCTAAATATTTGATTTAAGTTACAAGTATTGTTAAAAGTTTTAAAGTTTTTTAGAATAGTCATCTTACAATCTTATTTAGAATAGAATACTAGCATATGAATTTGGTATCTGTAAGCCTTAGTTCCAACCCCTTCCTGCTCATTTGCAATGGGTGACATAGTAATTTGACTTTCCTCTTCAGCCTGCTGAGGATTTAATACCTATCATTTAAACCACTATACATTGCTATTTATAGATGTAATTAAAGCTCATCATTAACATCCATAGGTGGGATATCAGGCGCTCAAGGATATATTGAAAACCAGAGCGAATAAAATTTTGCATTTTTGCTACTAATAACAGCTTGTTCTATGTGCTGCCAAAATTAAATTATTAAATTATTATCAAAGAACAAGGCACCCACCATCTGTGGGTTTATGAAAAAAAATTGTAATTATTGGTGAGACTGTTTATTTAGTAAATTATTCACTAACTTTTCTAAACTTTGCACTCTGCAATTTGCTCATAGGAATTAAGTGAAGAAATCACAGAAAACTCATCCCATGTGTACATTAAACAACATTTTTCTTATCTAATTTGACAGTACCAAGTCGAATACCACCCTTTGCGCGCATACAAACGATGGCACATGGCAAAGAATTTTTAGATTTCCAGTGATCTGTTGGCCTCTAAACGACTAAAAAAAACAAAAACTTTTGCACAAATCGCCAAGCGTTTTATCATCTGATCTGGATGGCAAGTGTAATCTGTGTGATGTCATGCTTAATTATAAATAGGCTGTGCAGCAATCATCGATGAAAACAAAGCAATATTTAGTCTTGGGGTATCATAAGCAGTTTTTACGCATACGTAAAAGACCCAAGCAATTTTCTCTCATATTTTTTGCATATTAAAGACTTCAGCGCTTAAGTTGCTTATTCTCTTCGACATCTAGCAGTTGTCTAAGTCATTTATTTGCTTTCTTTGTTCTTTACAGTCAGCAAATTGAAAGAAACTTTGCAATTTCTGGGCGAAACTGCAAAAACTTTAGTGAGTGAAAGTGAAGCAATAAGCTCTCCTGCATTACAAGAATCTTAACAAATTTGTTATCTGCAATCGTATGAATGTCACCGTATTGTTGTAAATAATTCTTTTATTATAATTTTATTTAGATTTGTTAGTAATCTTGTTGTACTGATTGCCTATAGTCATTAGGCAGTACTTCCTTTTAGATGATACAATTTAATGCCATTTTATTTTCAAAGTAATCAAAGAAAAGAATTTAATATGTATGTATGGTTAACTTTGCTTTGTAGTTTCTAATGGTGTTTGTATAATGTATATGTTTTTAACTCATTTGAGTTTGGATCAGTTTTTGAGCTATTCTCATTTGGAATATTGTTTCTTGCTCATACTGCACTGATGTTAAAGTTTAGCAAAAAGAACAGCCTTGTCTCGTTGCTTTAATCAGCCACAGTTCACATGCTCAGTCTCACAAGTTTTTTGTATCTACTTTCTACTTCATGTACCTGTAAACTTTATGCTGCTAACTTCCCAGATCTGCAATTGTAGCCAAAAAACTTAAAATAAATACCACCTAAGTTTGTTTCTTGACCTGTAGATTTCATCAAGATTCTCAAGTATATATCTGATTTGGCTATACAAGTTATCACATGTTAGACGTAAGAGTAACTTCCTTTCCTTTGCCTCAGTTTTTATAGAAAAAACAGTTAGTAAGTTTGCTTATGCTCATCAGTAATTTAAAGTGAATGATTGGATGAACATTCACACAGCATCATGCAACATCTTTGCCTTTTTCTTTTCCTGTTATGTAGGCATTTATAATTTTTTTATAGGTAATGTTATCGCTTTCATGAAATTTTTATTTATTGTTTGTACAAATGCTTGTTCTGTAATAATGAAGAGAAATAAAACATTATTTTGGTCTGTAACTGAAAAATTTGGTGACTATTGACTGACAATTGCACCAGGCTATAACGAGGCTTTTGTAAAAAAATACATGTTCATTTTGAATGATCAATTGGCACCATTGATGGTGGTGCGAGTTCTGAGGCCCTAATTTTAATGTGAAATGCATGTATTAAAGTGCTAGATAATTTGTGATGTAAACTAGAAACTGGTTTTTGAACTCGGACCCCATAGTAAGTAATGTTTAGTGTATGTGAGAAGCAAAAGCAAAGACCCCAATTACGCAAATTAAGAGATCCTTTACATCGTTCTCAGAATCTAGAAAGATAAGAAAAGTAAACATAGACTTTACAGTAGTACTGCTCTAATAATTGGTGAACATTACCTAACGTGGCATGTAGAGAACCTTTACACATGCAGATGATGATGATGCAGACTACAATGATGATATTGCTATTATTTACAGGATGACAACAAACTAATTTAGCAGCCCATTTACAGACAGTAAATAGCTGTTGTTTGAGTTTAGTTTGGTTGGAAGATTTCAATTGGTACAGTAATTATGGCGTTTTTTAATATGTGTATTCAGATTTGGGTAGGTCCATTTTTGGGACCTTTTAATCTCTGATGGCCCGCACAATTAATATATTGGCAATAAATGATATAATTAATTAAGAGGTAAAACTATCAGTCGTATTTAAAAACATCGCAGTTTACATTTTTCTCATCCCGTACTTATTTTTGGTCCCATTCATAATCTTACTCTCCATCTTTGAACAGTGAATAATGATTACTACCACTAAACCACCATTCCAAACTTGTCTTCAATTTTTTTTTCTGTGGACATTTGTCTTTCAAGAAAACAATAATTCGCTACCCCCAAGTGCGTGATCCCAAAAGTCCAAAATCAGGAAATGTTTGTGGTTAATTGACGTGTCGTAGACATTTCTAGCAAACACGTCTTTTTAGTGAAGATTTCCTATGCCCCATGAGAAAGCAGCAACAGATGTTTTGGCTTATGCACGAATTTAATGGCATTTTGTTCCTGACTGTGAGCGTGTCAACCGGACATGTCTCTGATTAAAGCTATCCCGTGACTACAGGACCAGGATTTGACCAGTCAGACACAGCCAGTATAACTAAATAGCAGTATGTCAGTTTTTTATTATAATACTAGCAATCTGCAGTTCTACATCTGTTTCATTTTGTACTTGCCAATGTATGTAATGTTAATCTCATATTTACGCAATAAATTTAATAGCGGTTAAATGCTAATTTACCGATTAGATAAGTAAGTTACCGTAGAAAGACATAGCTTTATGTAGAGCTCTCCACTATTCCTTGTGTACTTTATTAGAAACTCTAAATGTAATACCCGCTACACTAGCAGATATTACATTCTCTGATTTTACTGATGTAAGAACATAATTATGCTGGCCACACTGCGATCATGAATCATGGCTCGAGGTGTCCTATTGTTTTTGTGGCAACTTGGGATCAGTATATCTTTGGTTTAGACTCCGGATTGCCACAGTTATTCTCTTCGTATTAACTGTGTCAGTGTTGCTTTCTAATTTCAGATAGTTAGATAATTGATTAAGATAAACAATGAGGTCTGGGCACCCTACACTTCGGTTTGAGACGTTTGAGTGCTAGTTATCGCTTGTCAAGTGCCAAGCCTAAGAAGCTTAAACTTTGGAGATTGTGGAGCCATACTAACTTGTCTAGCACACATGCTGAGTATACCATGTAGTTCCAGCAGCTAAGATTGTCTATTCGCCATGCAAGGATGTGGTATGAAAACAAGCTCACAAGCAGGTTGAGCAAAAATGGCAAGGAATTCTTCAGGTATAGTAAATACTTTTTGAAGCCTTCTAACTGTAGTAGTTGCATTAAAGATTTTAATGATGATGTTGTTACCTGTCTTGAACAGGTCGCTTCTACAATAAATGATGCTTTTACATCTTTCTTCACTCAGGAGCCTGATGATAATGCCTTGCTTATTCCTTCTTCTGGTTTAAATTCAGTATTAACAATGTATGTGCTAAGTTTATGTAACTTAACACCATTTAAGGCTATAGGGCCTAATGAACTTCACAGCTTTATTTTGAAGTCTTGCCCTCTTCAGCTTGCTCTCCCTTTTTTCCTTTTGTTCCGTAAATCTCTTGATTCTGGAATCCTCCCCCTCCCCCAACTTGGCTTAACTATAATGTTAACCCATCCCTAAACAATCAAATGCATGTCCTTCGTGTGATGATCTTCATCCCATATCTTTGTCATCAGTAGTCATCAAAAGCTAGAAATTCGGGTTGTGGGATGAGATTTTAACCTTTCTCATCCAAACGGAACAGATATGTAAGTCCCAGGATGGTTCCCTTCCACTATGATCAGTCATCTCTAATCTATTATCGTGTTCAAATCAGTGGACTAGCTTCTTCGATGATCCTACTTTGTCTGATATTGACGTACTGTATCTTGAATTCAAAATGGCCCTACTCTTGATAAAATTTTTTAGAATTCCTACTGTCTGACTGTCCTGAAAACCACAACTTTTGTATTTCACTGACCATGACACTAGCATCATATGTTTGTTGATTTGTTTTACTCTTATGAAAATATTAGACCATGGAGAGACTTCTGCTAAGCCTCACTACCACAACTGCATGATTTTGCTGGCGTAAAAAGATGTGCAACTGTGACGTTATTAGTGCTTTGTACATGCTGTTCATGATTTTGTCCCACTAAGGGGAATCTTTAAGTCTGATCATAAAAGGTCTTGTGCACCCTGGGAAAAGCGATAAGTGTTTAGTGCCGATGCACTGTTGGTGTAACATGACTTAATCATCCAAGAAGATGAAGAAACTTTCTGTGTTGTGCTACGAGTTACTCTCCCTTGTAGTAGTAGACTAAAATTATAGGATTCTAGTTTTTCTGGCACCCACTCAGTTATTTAATAACCCTGCCTGTTGTTGCTTAACTAAATTGGTTTGTAGCCAAATCTGCACTGTGTTCACCAATGTCATATTTTCACTCCAAAGCTACATTAAATAATATATCGTGAATAGAATTTGAACATATGGTAAAATGATAACCTTGAGCGGTCTGAAACAGTTAAGAGCAGAATGACAGCAATGACAGTTAGAGTCACAAACAACACCTCGTAGTGTTTGTGAACAGAACACTGAAGGAAAGACATGTTCATGCTGTAAATGGCCTGTATTGTCTGCAGAAACATGAAGTAAATAACTGCAACAGAAAAGTATAAATGTAATTATTGTAATGTATAGTTCACATAATGACTGAAATAGCAAATATTAACTACTGAAATTACTTATTAGAAAAGTTCTACATAGGTCAGCATGTTTAAAATTCCTTGAAAACATTTACTGCATTAGTGACTGAAAGCATTTCAAATAAACTTAGCCAAAATTTAAGTTGTGGTGTGTCAGTTTTCTTGTGTTGAGAACTCACAATTAATTTTGGTCTCTTTTTGCATTCTTTTTCAACATGCACAGCTATGGTGCATTTGAGCAACGCCCTATTATTGTGTACATTGGTAATACATGTATGGTGATGATTGCTCTCTGCTGTTAGACAACAACTATCATGCGAAAACATGCAGTGTAATATAGTGATATTACTTTTGTCTCGATTAATATTTGGAGTACATTTTTGCAACAATGACATTATGTAAAAATCTTTTCCGTATGGTTTAATTTTTTTCAGATGAATTGACTAGCATGACCTGAAGAAACTAGTTTAATAAAGTAGATTTGCTATGTTGCGTTGCATTGCTGAAAGGTCGATTGGATTACAGACACCACAGAATGTGCAGACAGTTATCTCAACGGATCGTGCTTTTACCATCGACTTGTGCAAACACCGAGAAGTTAAAAAAGTTTACTCTAGCGCAGTAAATAGTTTAGACATTGATCCAGTTGAAATGCGTTACCTTTTGTCTGGAAGCGCCAACGGAATGGTCGCTATCCACGATTTGCACAACCTCTCGGGTAGCCCTCAGTATACCTGCCCTGTAGTCTGTATAGTTAAAAGAGGGGACAGCAAAGGTCATAAATACAGCGTAGAAACTGTGCAGTGGTACACATCTGACACGGGCATTTTTATCTCAAGTGGGTTTGATAAAACTCTAAAAATTTGGGATACAAATAAGATGACACCTGTAGATACTCTTACTTATGAAGATTGTATTTATTGTCACCACATGTCACCATTAGCCACAAAACACTCCCTTATAGCAGTAGGTTCATCTGCCTGCCAAGTTAGCTTGGTGGATCTTAAGACTGGGTCCTTCACTCATATATTGAAAGGACATAAGGGAGCTGTGTACACTGTTAAGTGGTCACCTATTAGTGAGTATGTGCTTGCTACTGGCAGCCACGATAATAAGGCTCTCATTTGGGATGTACGTATGGCAAGAAATTGCCTGTTGACGTTAGATCAGCACAATGGTAACTATAAAAGAAGTGGTCCTGCTGCTGTGCAAACGGCACACAATGGTGCTGTCAACAGCATTGCTTTCACAGATGATGGATTTTATCTTTTGACATTTGGTACTGATTGTCGGTTACGATTATGGAATACACGGAACGGTCGAAACTCTTTGGTCAATTATGGTAGTATCAAGAATGAGCAATTGAAATGTGTTAAAATAGATGTCTCCCATTTTCTGAGACCAGATGTTGTTTTTGTACCTCATGAAAGTAACATTGATGTGTTTTGTATACATACTGGCTCCCGGATAAACCGTTTGGTTGGTCATTACAATGAAGTTAACTGTGTCTTGTATCATCCGATTTTTCAGGAGTGTTATAGTAGTGGTAATGACAGAAATATTCTTGTCTGGACTCCCAAAATGTCTGATACTGAAGCATTTGAAGAATATTTATTATCAGGAGAGAAAGGAATAAAAATGCCCAGTGATGGACTAATGAGAGATACATGGAGTAGCGATGAAGAAGAGGATTAAATAATTATACCATAAACATACAATAGGCTATTATTGTTATTTGTTAATAAATTTTGGTAAATTCGATAGCATAAATTAAATTATGTAACCATGAAAATTGTTTTTTATTGATTTGAGAAATCAAAATTATCATAGCAAAGACGTCCATAAGTCGACAGTAAGGTTTTCTAGTTATTCACACCTAAATCTCCATTTCATGGGGACCATTTTAATACCAAGCTCATCGCTCTATGCTATTACTAACCTGAGGTAATCCACATTGCGGTTGAAGTGCACGTTGTACACTGAAAAACATAATCTTGAGGAAATCACTATTAAAATTTGCCACTGCTTTTTGTCGCATTTCTACAAAAACACTTAGCAACCATACAAAAGTGTGGTTGCTATGGACTTTACAAAAGGAATCTGAAGTTACGTTTGAATCCAGTGGATAACTGTTTCAGAAGAAGAGCTGAGCTTGTCAACAAAAAAATGGTGCTTGACATTACTGATAATAAGTATCAATCATAATGTCACTGATAAGGCACACCTGTTACTGATGTTCAAAGAAATTCCTGATACTTCTAAATCCTGCTGCACCCAAATTGTAATTTCTTTTTATTATAGCAAACTGGCTACAATATTGTTATGCTGGTAGACAAATTTCTTATTGGCAATCGGCAGCTGTAATAAGAGAGTTATAATAATAATAATGGTTGTAATAATTGTGTAATAATAATAATAATTAAAAACTAGTAATAATAACAAGGAAAACATTGGACCAGAAATCGTTAGTATTTCCACAGCTCCCTTTGAGACTGATGTAGCATCAAGAAATACTAACCTACATCTTCGCCACTTGTGGCGGTTCACGCTGGCCTCTCTATTACAATTACGTTAGTAGGCTAAAAGGATAGCAGAAAAGTGAAAGTCCTAATAGCGAGCCAAAAATCTTACATTAAATTTTAACACGCTGTACCCACAACGTAGTGGAGACACTATGATATTAAATTTCTATTTCTAAAGCCATTTTCTGTCTAGCATTCATTACTTTCTGTATCCTCGTATTGATCATCACTATTTTTTTCTGTTTCGAATGTTTTTAAATCAACCTCCATATCTTCACCCAATATCTTTATAGCTTTCTCACACATTTGTAAGTGTTCAGTTGTATCATCATGAATTTTACCCAAAGGGCATTTTAGATCATTCTTAAACTTACTTTTGAAATTTGTTTCCACTCTGTTATTTCATAGACTGTTCTTTGGTTACACTTAATTACTTAATCCACTGGATTATTCCTCCTGTAGCATTTTCCATAATTCTCAGTTTTTTCATTTTCTGACGCTTTTCTTTAGTAATATACTCCAAATATTTTCTAATACTAATGTGGGCTAAAACTGTGTTTCCTTTGCAATAGTTACAAACATTGCATTCCAATTTACTATAATAAATTTTGCACTTTGTTTATTTCTCCGTACTCTAGCAAAGTGATTATTTCGTCTCTGTTCTTACTGTTAATTAACGCAGCTACTCTAAATGACCTTATACATTTGAACCTGACCAATTTATCTGCAATTTTTCAAAAAGTTCTGAAAAGCTCACTGTGTGTTCTCAAAAAACTCACATGAAACGAATTCACAATATCAAAAAAAAAGCATCCTAAAGGTTTCTTGTACTTGTTCTTGCCGTAGCCACTTACTGTCTTTATCTTCATTTAAGAATTCTGCTGCCCATTCTCTGCCATAAACGTAATGGGTATGTGATGATAATGATAACTAAGTTTCTGCAAACTTAAGATCTTCAACTATTTCGTATCATCCGTACTAGAAAATATAACTATAAGATAGTCCACTTTTTAACCTTTCCTAAATCGGTTCAACCATGAAACCAAAATGGTAGATTATTTAACTGGATTTATTTCAAGCAAAAAGGCCTCAAATGAGCGTTTGTAATTATAAAAAATATTTCTTCATGGAGAGTAGCTATAGTATAGGTCTGCGATTGCGATACTCCACTCTCTCCACCTATCAGAGGCGGGCGGCGCTATTACACTTTCGCACCGCCTAGCTTTTTATAGGTTATTACTCGTTTTCAGGCTCGTAAGTCATCATTCTATTTTTCTTACGTCATCAATGAATGTTTCCGCTAATCTAATTGTAATTTAATAATATATTTAGGTATAATTACCAATAATTACGCTGTATTCACAGTTCTACGCCTATACAGGGCGTATCGCCATCTTGTTTGTGTGTGTAGTCAGGTGACAAATTTCGTACTAGTTTATGCATTATCAGGGCCTAGCTTAAAAGGCATGTGACACACTTTCATCTTCACCGCATTTACGAAATAAAGAAAAAACCTTTACTTTTTTTATAATCTAATAGTAATAATACTACAGTAATAAATAAAATTAATGATAAATAACTGTAGTGGTCCAAAATAATTTCCCCCGGTACGATACAAACTTCCGTAGCTGCAACCCTAATAATCATAAATTATGCGAAGAAACCAAAAATACAGGTTAAGGGCCACATACGTCACTGCGCGAGAGCGATTGCGCATCAGTGATGTAAACACGGTTATTCACGTGCAGCTTTTAATGGCGGCTGTAGGTAAGTAATGCATGATTTTAATCTGATTTTAATCTGGACTTATAAAGCGCAAGAAGCAATAATATTGTGGGAATATGGTGTATATTACGCCTGTTGGTCTGCTTTCTGGCCTGCAGGCGTGAAAACAACCAATAGGCCAGGAAAAGCTAGGCGGTGCGAAAGTGTAATAGCGCCGAGGCGGGCACCTTTATAGGGTGCAAAGTCTATTCTTCTTTAACGCTGATCTTTTATTTGTCTTTTCCAAGTTTAATGTCTTTATTTGTCTTTATCCTGTATTCCATACATTCGTTCACTAGATTTCTAATTTCTAGCAATCCTTCCTTTTCACTGTTCATTAATACATCTGAGTTCAAAATTTTTTTCCATTCTCCATATCTGTAACATCTAAGCGACGCTATTACACTTTCGCACCGCCTAGCTTTTCCTGGCCTATTGGTTGTTTTCACGCCTGCAGGCCAGAAAGCAGACCAACAGGCGTAATATACACCATATTCCCATAATATTATTGCTTCTTGCGCTTTATAAGTCCAGATTAAAATCAGATTAAAATCATGCATTACTTACCTACAGCCGCCATTAAAAGCTGCACGTGAATAACCGTGTTTACATCACTGATGCGCAATCGCTCTCGCGCAGTGACGTATGTGGCCCTTAACCTGTATTTTTAGTTTCTTCGCATAATTTATGATTATTAGGGTTGCAGCTACGGGAGTTTGTATCGTACCGCGGGAAATTATTTTGGACCACTACAGTTATTTATCATTAATTTTATTTATTACTGTAGTATTATTACTATTAGATTATAAAAAAAGTAAAGGTTTTTTCTTTATTTCGTAAATGCGGTGAAGATGAAAGTGTGTCACGTGCCTTTTAAGCTAGGCCCTGATAATGCATAAACTAGTACGAAATTTGTCACGTGACTACACACACAAACAAGATGGCGATACGCCCTGTATAGGCGTAGAACTGTGAATACAGCGTAATTATTGGTAATTATACCTAAATATATTATTAAATTACAAATAGATTAGCGGAAACATTCACTGATGACGTAAGAATAATAGAATGATGACTTACGAGCCTAAAAACGAGTAATAACCTATAAAAAGCAATGCGAAAGTGTAATAGCGCCCATCTAAGCATATGTTCAATAGTGTCATCATCTTCCTCACACACTGGGCATAATAACTGATCCTTAAACTCATTCTTGTAGTTCCCCTTAACTTTAATCATATTCAGTCTTATTTTCAATATATCTTTAACCTCTTCTGGTTTGCATGTGTCTATGTAATTTTGTCGTTTCCACTCGGTATGCCTTAAAAATCTTAATTTAGTGCTGCTCCTGCATTTTTCTGCACATTCGCTCTTTATACAACATTCAGTCTTATTCTTTATTTCTTTCTTCCATTCAGACTTTTTCATGACCTTCACCCTTTCTTTATTAGCATCTATGGTATATATTTTTGCAGTCTCAAATACTTCATTATACCATGACCTTTTGTGTACACTGTTTATTTGCATTTCAAGTATCTCTGATGCTAATCTCTTTGGTTTACTAATCAGTAAATTCCGATAGAACATCAATCTCCTATAGTTTACTTTATGTTTTAGAGGCCATATGCCTATTTCAGTTACTAATCCCCAGTATGGCGTTGATTCACTAAGATTAAATATTGTTTTTAAAGCATTTGCTTGAATCATTTCTAATTTCTCCCAATCAGTTGCTGTCAAATTTGACCATGTCTCTGAACTATTTAGCACTGCACTCACTGAAAGAAGCTCGTACAGCATTAGTTTTACCCCTATTGAGCAATCTCCCACTTTCAGCTCACCTCCTATTGTATTGATGTAACTGATTATCATTTTGTTTTTCCCGGTTCGTTTTCCCAACATTATTTCATAACTACATTATGTATTAATCCAGTCTCCCAAAATATTGGTGTTCCTCTGCTTCCTTAACCTCTCCGTTCCTTAGTGACTCACATAATTCTGGGATCCTTTTCTTTCGTGTCATGTTAGTTCTCATATATTGTGTTTTCTGTATATTGAATGGTAATCTTTTGGTTCTTTCAATTTCTTGACAGTTTTTAATCATCTGCTTGATTATAGTTTCTTGTCCTATTCCGACAATATCGTCAATGAATAATAACATACCCACATGTATATTCCTGCCCATTACGGTCCCTGTTGTCACCATCTCATTAATCCGGTTTATTGCAGCACAACATAGTAATGGTCCCAACACTGTTCCCTGTCGGACTATTTCATTTATTTCTATCTGGTCTGTTTTTCCCAATGGTGTTTCTATAACTATTTCTGCAATTTCATTCAGTTTATATATCATAAATATTTCTCCTGGTGATATGCCCATCCTCCATAATTCTGTCAATGCATCTTTCAACCACAACTTATCGAAACACTTTTCTATGTCACAAAAAATTATGTACACTTCATTTTTATAAAACCTGTTATACTCTAACATTGCCCTCAAGGTGTACAGATGGTCATAGTCCCCTCTGTTTTTTCTTCCGCCACATTGACATACTCCTATGTTTTCTTCAAATTTAACTATTATTCTATTTTTGATCACTTTTTCCATTAGTTTACTGAAAATATTTGTTATGAACAGCCCTCATCTATTTTTCATCTCTTTCTTGTCGCCTTTTCCCTTATTAATTGACTTTATTTTCATTTGGGCCCATTGTTTCGGTATTTTCTTTTGCTTCATTATTTCATTCAGCATTGCTGCTATACTATCAATAAATCCCTTCCCTGCTTGTTTGATCATTTCATTCTTCCATCCTTGCATGTCTGGAGCCTTTTTATTTTTTAATGATCGAACTGCTTCATTCACTTCACTGATAGTAATTTCTTTTACTTCCTCCTCACTTGCCATTTGTTCAACATGTTTGAAAATTTGTTCAACCCTTGATTCTATCATTTGCTCATATTCATCCTCTGTCTGAGTAGGAGTTAGCAGTTCTTCATAATATTTTTTCAAAATCAACTTAATTTTTCCTGGATTCTCTTGGATCTCACCTTGTTTATCTCTTATTGCTATAGCTTCTTCCATTTTAGGTTTATCGATGCACTTTTTGAATTCCCAAAACAACTGCTGGTTAAGTTTTCCATTTACTGTAATTGTCCTAACAGTTTTATTTATTCTATTTATTTGTTCCTTCCTTTGCACAACCCTCATCATGTTTTCTATTAGTTCAATTTTTATTTTTATCATTCTTTTCCTTTCCGAGTCTTCTTCATCGCTCATTTCACGTTTTAACTTACATCTTTCTTTATTTAGCTTCCTTGACATTTTACTTCCATATTTTTGTTTCCTTTTTCCTTTTACTGAAAGGCACCTGTCTCTTACTACTGCAGCTTGATTTATCCAGCCATCATATTTGCTCTGAATTGATCTGTTACTGCTCCATACTTTACTAAATATTTGATCATCAGTTTGTATCTGTTCATTTTACTTTTATTAGACACTACTAATTTTTTTATCTCATCACTTTTATCTCTTTTCATTTTACTAATCTCAACCCAATCAAATTCACTATATATTGTGTTGTGGTCTGTATATACAATTTTTTTCTCGCCACTACTAGTCACTCTGTACACTCCATATAGTTTTTGTTCATCAACAAGTGTAAACCTATGTGCATTTACATCATTTGCACTTATTATTATATGATCAATAACAGATTTTTTCCCAGCTTCTTCTCCTGTCCAAATTCCTGAGCATTCTTCAGTTGCATTTAATATTACTAGATTTTCTTTTTTAACCAGATTTAGTAACATTTTTCCTGCCCAAGTTATTTCATCACTATTACCTTTGATAATATTTCCTACTTTTGCATTGAAGTCCCCTATAAGCAAGCACTTCTGGTTTTCATTTTTTGCTTTTTGTACTTGCTTACGTATTTGTTCATACATTTTCTTCATTTCTTCTTTATCTGTCCTACTTTCCTGAGGTGCATACAATAATCCTACTCTCAATTTTACTTTTGAATTATCCATTACAACCCATAATTGTTCACCTACTTCATTATACTGGTCAGCTTTTATTGTTACATTTTTTAGGTCATTATTAATTGCCAATAATATCCCCCCTCCGTACTTATTTCTATTCAGTTGGAACACTTTGTAACCCTCAATTTGCACTAATTCTTCTTCCCCCAAATGAGTTTCAACAATTCCTATTACACTGGGCTTTTTTTCCCTTATCACTCCATACAATGACTCTAGCTTATTATTTAGTCCTCGACAATTTGTATACACTACATTAAAATTTTTAAATCTCTTTTTCTTTTTCTGAGATCTTTTCACTCTTACTTTTTTTTCTAATTCCACAGTTTTTCTTTTATTGCATTGATTTCTCTCACTAAAAAATTAATCTGCTCAACTAAACTTTCATTTTGTGTCTTTTGTTCATTTTTATTTGTTTCTAGAGTTGTCTGCTGTCCTTCTCGTTCTTGTGTTCGTAGGTACCTCTTTTCATCATCGTTAAAAAAATGTCTGTATCTGCACCTACTACCATATTTGCATTCACCATCATACTTATAATTCCAACACAAATGTGTCTTTTCCTTATCCTCCCCAGGTTTCAAATAATGTCTAAACCTACACTTGCTTTCAAATTTGCAATATTTATTCCTTCCAAGATAGGAACACAACTTTTGTTCATATTCTCCTTGTTTGGCTCTATGTGCACTTTCACTGAGCTCTTGACACTCCTTTTTTGTTTTGTAGTGTCTAAACTTGCATCTGTTTTCAAATTTACACCACACTTTTTTTGCAACATATCTGCATAGTGGCGTATAGTGGTCATAGTGACCATAGTGGTCTGAGGACTGGTGCTTGGCGACAGAAGATTGTGTCCTTCGACGAATAAACACATAGTGTGATATGTTGATAACAAAGGTTGCATCAAAATGTTGAGTGCTGACAAGCCATTAGCATCTAGCAGTGTCTAGTTTTATCTATTTTGCTGTATTACTGCTGCATTTATTTGATTCGAGGCCATTTTTTTATTTATTTCTACATTAGATGTAATAATAAAAATTAATATGTATGTCGTGATGATTATAACAAAGATTTCGAGAACAAGCAATGCATGAGACAACGTTTCTTTAAAGTTAATAAAAATTATATAGTTACCGAATTTAAAAGCTTTGTTAGCTTTTCGTTCGATCCGCTGACTTAGGCTTTATAGATGTATGTGTTTTGTTATAAATGGCTTTCTTTTGTTACAAATGCCAGCTAGAAATATAGCTAAATTGAATTTGAAGTAAGTGGCTCAGAAATGATTTATATCTTTAAATTTGACTAGCACCAACTGCTAAACAAACATTTTATTTGATTAGTAATTAATATCTTTTATGAGCCTCTACCGGATAATAATATTCTAAATACATAATGTATATTAAGTATATTGTTTTGTAAGAAAAATGATGAAATGCAAGAGTGATTCTATTTATCTTTCTTTATTTTAGACTCGTGGAATGCATCTTTTAAGCAAAATTGTTGGCTGGTTTCTCTGTGAGTCTTACAGACCCTAAATACTGTTCAAGTGCAATATGCATGTTTTTTCACATTTCAATTTTAATGTCATCACTACGAGCCACTGAAAATGCTGAGCTAAACTTAAATGTTACAAAGGCTTTTATTTTTACCCAGGTACTGTGTAGACCTACAGTTGGCACTAAATTGTCATCGATTTCAGCTGTTGGTATCCAGTCACTTATGTTTTTTCTGGCAATTTTGCAAAATGTTTTAGCGAGTACTGGCTATGCTAATAAACTTTTGGTTTTCAGTTTTTGACTCATTGCAGCAAAAAGAAAAAAAATGCAAGTTTGTCAAATTTCAGTCACAATGAACGAATACTGCAGTTGTCACTTTTCTAAAATTGTGTGTTGCATTATTACTTTTAAACAAATAGCTCATAATACAACGAGTATTGTGCTTGTTTGCATTCTTTCGGGTGGGTAAAATTAGAAAAAATTTCTTGTGTCACATCTAATGCTAAGCAAATGGATAATGATTCGAAAAATACAAAAAATATGTAGGAAAATGTGATGTGTATTCCATTAAATTCATCTCTGGTGACCCATTTTTTTACATCTGAATTTACTTGGAAGTGACTAAGTAAGTAGTGTCAATAATTGGTAGGGTCGCTAGATAGCTCAATAACAACTCGATTTCCATCCGAGGCATGCGAAAGACGTAAAAATGATTCTGCTGGTTCTTCAATCAAGCTTGCAGGTTTATCGAAATAGCATGCGGATAATTATAAACGGGACCACCTTGGAAATATTTCTTGAGTTGTTATCCATTGACTGTGTCCTAATATAAATTATTATTACTATAGTTTGCCAACAGCTCGAGTGTATTTTAATGACTTGATGTTAATGGCAAAAAGATTTTTTTTGGAAATTTCTGGAACATTTTATTTATTTAAGCAGTTTTTGTTGTTATAAGCCGTCACTAATCATGATATGGGATCTCCAAGTTAGCTAAGCTGTTAAGTGACAATCTAACAAAAACATGTTGTTTCATCTTTCGTGGAGTTGTCCGAAACTGCTGTAATTTGGGATGTTTTTTATTGTTATTCATTCTTATCATATCATAGGGATGGATAACAATTATTGTAATGATGACATACATCACATAACATGTATGATTGATTGCATAATAAGTGTTATGAGTTAAATTGTTTAAGGAAGCATATTTCCTAACCATCTCGAAGCCATATTTGAACAGCAAAATAATTGAAGGTTGAAGGCTTTGGGTATACTTTATCATTTCCATGGTATAATCTGTGATGTCAGACTATTGATCAAGGTTATGTCAGATGAGGACATACAAGAGATGCTTTCACTAGCCTTCAGTAAACGAGATTTGGTTTATTGAAGGCTAATGAACATATCCAGATAATCATGACTTACTGTTCAAGTTTGGATGGACTTCTGGGTAGCAGGTTTTTATTGAATGGGGCTGATTTAGTTTGAATTTCCTGCAGTCGATATGTTCACTTTTTATTAATCATTATTCACAGTTGTTGTGTCAATTTCAGTGTGTTTGCTCGAGTGGTTTATTATGCAACATGTGTTCAACTTTTGTTTTATTGTTATTCATGCAATGTTGTACACCTATCCATGTCTGACTGGATTTATGGGTTTCAGGAAAAGCAGCTGAAACTCAAGTTCTGGTCAGGATCCTCCTGACGACTTCTGATGTGATATCTCTATATGTGGTATGAATGATGTGCGTTGCCTTGACAAGTTTGTAGTTTTTTAGATAGACACTTGCTATATCATCATCAGAATAATTGCTTTCTACACCTGTGATGCAATTAAAGTCATCATAGTAATATGAAGTCATCATATTTGCATTGCATATTTACATTTTTCAATACCCATTTTTATTCAGAAATGTACTAATTACCTGTAATATCTATTTTTCAGATGGTTTTTGCTCTCTTGTGTTCATCAAGCAGTCGGGTGTTTAGCCTGCCTGTCCTCTGCAGTTTCAATGCTTATTTCGGTCATTTTGTCTGTGATTACGCTGGTGCTGTTTTGCGTAGTTGATGCTGCAGCACCATCACTGATGTTCCAGCACCTGGTATACATCCTGCAGGTGTCCTTTGTAATGGCATGCTTGATTATGGCGCATCATATTTTGGCTTCCTTGTACACTAACCAAGAAGTATTATCTTATGCTGTATAACGAACAAAGCCAATTTAAACCATGCTGTGTTATTCAGTAAATAGCAAATTCTGGTGACATGTCTTTCATGTATTAGAAACCAAGGCATTAGAATCTGTTGTTATAATAATGGAGTTGTCATTTGAAGACATCCTGGACAACGACACTGCTAGTGTTTTGGATAAAACACTGAGTGTTCAGTCTGATTCGCCTAGACAAAACATAATGTACGACGATCATGTAAAATGCCTTACTAGTTCTAGTCGCACTATTAGTCCTGACACACTTTCCAATTCTTCTGAAATAGGAAAACTCAAGAAGAAAATATCAGCAGGCAGTAGCAATTCATTTGAGTCAGCCCTTGATAACCTTGAGCATCTGGCCGAGTTATTAATTGAGGAAACTCAACATGTGGATCATAGCGGCGTGAATAGAAATATCTGTTTTAATGAACAGAATGTGTCAGATGCATTTGATAGTGGTGCTAGTTTTACCCATTTCGCAAATCAACAGACTTCTGAAAGTGGGCTCTTACAAAACAACATGTCGCCCTCTTCCACGTCTAAGTCTTTGTCATTTCCAATTGAATGTATCTTCTGTGAGCAGAACTTTGTGAGTGCTGTAATGTTTTCTACATGGGACAATATCATGGGGCCAACGATACTTAATATCTGGAATAACAAATCAAATGAGCAAGAGATAGAGGACGAAGATATAAAGTATATAGCAGATCGTGTCCTGTCGGGTGAAATGTGTCGCGATGATGGAGTACAAATAGAGACCAAGTTCTTCGTAATTAAGGAAAGAAACTGTGCTGTAGAAGCATTCATTTTCAGCAGCTTAGCTCACAAGGAAAATTTATATGCTGTTTCAATCATTGTTCCATTCTATGAGCGGATAATGTATCGTTCCATGCAGCATTTTGTACTAGGCTGGATGAGGCGAATGATTGGCAAGCTTCGCATTCTTATTGAACTGGTAAGAGTTTCTTAAGTCTATAGTCACCGTTGTAATGTTTTTGCAAGTTTTTGACTTGTTTTTTAAGCAACTTTTGTTGTTAGATTCTTGCCAGGTTAACTAACTTTGTCTTTCTCTTGAATTAATCATTCTACTGTTTTACAGCTTAGTAAATTATTTATAGATTTTGTAGTTTCATTCTCTGCATTAATTAATCTCTAAATTCACAACATGCAGCAAATAAGCAGTATATAATATTTTATCTTGCTATAGCTTAAACAAAGCTTGTTAGTTTTTTCCCCTAGCTTCAAGCACCACATGGTTACCAAATGAAATGTTAGTGAAGGACAGATTTGGCTCTTTGTCTGATATATTTCTATACATGCTTGTCATAATTAAAACGTTCAAAAGCTGTTGTACTGTGAAAAGTTGATGGCTATTTTCAGTCTGAGTTATGAAAACGAGACATTACAGTCTGAGCATGAAGTCAGCTCAAGTGATTTTATTTTACTATCGTACAAGTTTGTAAGATGCATGTCCCTAGTTTAAGCCTTTATTTGGATACATATAAATAGAAACTTAATTTTTACAATTCAGAAATTTCAAAAATTATTAGATTTTCATTGCACAATGAAAATAAATGGTTTCTAGGCGAAAGCATATGACATTGATAAGCTATTAGTTAACAACATTAAAAAGCAAATTACATTCATTTCATTGAAGCAATGACCAAATCAAGTATTAATGTATTAATTTGGTAATAGGAATTAGATCAATTTGTAACAGTGGTTTCATTTTAAGTGAAAATCATTTTTTTGCTGATTTTACAGGAAGAAATGGAAGTTGTTATTAAAGATTTATCAATATTAGTCAGCGATTTTATGGAGAGAATTTCATCCACAGTATCGGTTGCGCTAAAAGACAATATTGAGGCAAGCTACTTAACAGATAACATTACTTGGTATTTTACACAAAATTCAAATGGTCAAACACAAATGGTCTTTTGGTTTTACCATGAGTGTAGACCAGTTTTTTCTTATTTCTCAATAGTTCCTGGTTTGCCTGTGTTTCCTAAAAATTGCATGATAACGATAATAATAGTTTAAAGTGGAATTCTACAATCATTTAACACTTGTAAGCTTGTACAGGCTTATGTCCAAGGATGATATCATTCAAATAAGGTAAAAGAAAAAGCAATCCTCATATGACATTCACTGTGTTTTAAAATACACTTAAAAATGTTGAAATTACCACACGGATGATAGTGCACATAAAATGCATTGCTTAAAATGCAAAATAAATTTAAATCATGTTTATCTCCTGCCAAATGAATGCATATTTGAAAAAGTAACAAGAGTTGGTGGACAGCACGAAGGTAAGCATAACAAAACTTCTGCAAATCATTCAGAAGTTCCACTATTCTAGCTGATTAAATCACTTTGTTTATGTAAAAATTAGTCAGACATTTTACAGACACAACATTAAAAGCATTGAACTCTGTCTATAAATTAATAATATTTAGGTTAAGTTATACAGTAGTATTTCAATAAATAATACATATACATTCATCATGTTTTAGGTTGATGAAACACTATTAGAAGCAGGCAAAAACATTGAAGTTGAATTCGTACAGAAAATGATAGCGTCTCATCTGCAAACTTTCAGATGTAGTGTCGTGGTTGGAGAATCTGCAGAGGACGTTAATACTGTGAGTTTTGCTTGTATCCAAGCAGTACTAAAGGATTTGTTGGCATATTTGTATGAGCAAAACCTATGCATTTAGAAATGTCCTTGAGTAAAAAAAATCAAATAAGGTTCTTGGACACTGCTTCATCATTTTGTGTGATTATGTGTAACTTTTTATTGTAATTTATATACAGATGGTTCGTTTATTTAATAAGATTTGTCGTGTTAGTAAATGATGCATGTACAGCATAATATATTACGTGTCATGTTCTCAAATTATGATTTATTCCTATTGATGTACTGGGTAACTTACCTTGTAAGATGAATCGTAGAACTATGTAGATATATTAAATTGTCAATTTATGCTATTCCATATTTCCTAGTTTTTTGTGTGAAAATGTCTTTCAGGAGGGACCTATGTAAAAGTTGAGTTTGCAGAGGTTCATCTTTCGATATTTACTGAAATCATTCAGCAGTCGGGGAGGACTTTAATTCAGGGTCGTCAAAATACACTCTGATGTCCACCTACTCCTTTTTTAACCTGTATTCACATTCAAACTGATGTGATGCTTCTGCCATTTCAAAGGTAGTTAGCATTGACATTGGTGTGTAGCTTGTTGTCTGTAGATCTATCATTTTAATTTGAATGATTGTTTTAAATCTACAGGTGATCAATACACTAGGATTATTCCTGGAACCAGAAGAGAGAAAGTGCAGTCGCTATGTGTTGCAAGATATGCCTCAGCCGTATCAAGCAAACCTGTTCTTACAAGGTTTAATTGTGGTAAGTAACCACAATCACACATGGAGGCCCAAATTCATCACGACATTTTATCATATTTAGGTTTTTTTATAAGTAGTCACTATTTATATAACCAGCAGAATTTTGTTATTTTACTATTGTACACACTGTTTGTCACATCCTTTGTTAAATTAATCAATATTCTTAGTATTACAGTGTTTGTCATTCTCGTTGAATTAAAGTGGAGCTTGTAAATCTAAAAACGGTGTCATCATTTTCTCTGTTAAGGAAAGGCATGGACAGGCTAACATATCAGCTAAAGAGGTTCTGTGCAATCATTATCCTACAACTATCATAGATTTGACAACGTGTGATATCAAACAGTCTCCACCGTATCAGGAACATGTATTCCGTATGACGGAAATACTTAGCAATGAGTTGCAGTACATGTGGGTGGGGAGGAGCGAAAACGAATTATATCCAACGAGGTATCAACAATACATGGTTTCAGGGTTTTTAGTATGCTGGGATAGCTACTATGAATGTTTCATATATGTTTCATCATACTGCCTGTTTAGTTTGGCCTTATTTGTGGCTGAGCATTATTCATAGAAAAGGACACTAAATAAAGTTATTTTTTGTAAAATGGAAAGCTGGTGCATTGTTCTGAGAAGTCGCATACAATCTCAGAATGAATATCTCACACTTAAAAAATAACATAAAATTTCTAACTAGAACCTTAATGTTAAAGACACCCTAACAAAATGAGCCAGACCTGTGTCCGGTGTTTGCAAATCAAATATATTCATAGATGACATTAGTTCTTACATGATGAAAGTGCATCAATGAAGTCTAGAGGCTTTATGACACTAGAAGTTTGGCAAAATGATTCATGATCTGTAGTTAGATTTTTCTGCAAAGTTTAGTCCATTTAAATGCCTAGAATTAATAAAAAATTCTACTATTTTGTTTACATCAGACCGTTTTAAATTCCTTGCAGTTTTTCCTCCATTATTGATTTGCTGTAATGAAAATTATTTAGATCTGTTTTTATGCAAGGTCAACGTTTTATGTATGTTTTGTATGTTTTCAGTGGAGTATTCATGTCTGTGGATCATTCAGATACTTTGGTGAGAAACTTCTTATATGAGGTAGGTATAGTGGTGACTAACTAATGTTAGACCTTAAAGGCTACATGCCGGGTTTAAAAAAGTTTTATAGATTTTTATATACACTGTATTTATGTAGCAAATTATTATTAAAAAAACTTTATTTCTCTTGAATCTTCATCAAGATTTATTTAAATATTTTTTCTCGGTTTCTAAACATTTCACAGTATTCTGCACACCGAAGAATTTTCCACAATTTCCATCTATAACTAGGAGAAAGTACTGCTGTCATGCTCCGTAAAACCGCAAATTTTAAATGCCGCGAGTGTAAAACTGTATTGTACTTTCGTACCACATTGAAATTTCTATATTATCTATTTTTTGACAAAAAAGGAAATCAGCAGTGTCCACTTATACGACATGATTTATTTTAACAACTGACACTTCGAAATCAAAACATGATGTCATAATCTTAGAATATGAGAAAACACCTGCAAAAATGAAAGATACAGTCACAATACGGAATAGTAACGAAATTTAAAAATGGATGAATTTTACCACCATTACAGTGGCGGTTCATAGTTAAAGTTAGTGGGGGTGCTGCTTGAGAAAATTTTTAGCCATTGTTTTAATACTGTATAAAACATAACAAACGTGTAATTTTAATATTGTAGTTATATTTGAAGATCGGATGTTGAACGCACAACTTTCTTAACTACAACTTTCTAATAGAGAGACAACTGTTAAAAATTAAGCTGTTGTAGTTCATTTACAGTCACAGAACTTGTTTCTTGCATCCCTATGGTCACAGATATTATTTCTTGGGAATGCAAGGTATCCATTATTAAATAATTTATGTTTTAAGCACATATGCTAAGTTTACCCTTTATCACATCCAAGAATATGACGGTGTACGGTAAGCAGTTGTTACTGTGATAGAGACAGTACTTTTCTACCTAGTAGCAGTCGCTAGCATACAGCACGTTATCTCAGACATGGGCGCATAGCCGCATGCCCACAACTGTTAAACGCCACGCTGCTTGGGCTGTGAAGCAAATTGTACTTCCCTCACATTCTCGGGTTCCGCACAAATATAAAACAAAACTAAAGAGACTTATTAAATTGAATATTATCGATAATAATGAGTGAAAACAGGGGGTGATGCAGTACCACAGTACCTATACACGAGCCACCACTGGGCAATTATGAAATTGCAAGTGAAATAAATAAATGCTCACCATAGTAGTGCTAGTGCGTAAGAGTTGTCAAGGAAAACCTAGGAACTGTAAATTCAGCAGAAATTTTTTACTAATTGTAATGGCTGTTGTCGGTGATTTGCAACTATTTGCTGATTTTTGCATTTTTTATAGGATTAAATAACAATTTAACTTGTACCTTGAATATCATAGCACGTCTTCTAAAAGCTGTTTTATCCTTCATCTTCCTAGCATCAAACAGTCTTATTACATGTATTAAAATAGTTGTTTATAATAGAATGTGAGTAATGTTATGCTGAGTTACTGATTTTGTACAGGCAGGTTATCTAAGCTAAACAAGTTGTCAAAAGTGCAATTTGTCTAAAATTTTTATAAATTGCATTGTTCTCAGGTTTTCCAATTACGAGATGACAGTCAACTCAGAGCTGCGCATATTGCTAACTTTAAAACCCTGCTACAGAGAAAAGCACTCGCATTAATTAAATATGTGGAAACACACACGTATGTATACTGTATATGTATATGTGTTTAAGTTCAGGGATGTAGCTATGACAGGGAATTCAATATTATATCTTTCACACAATACATTTTTCGTGTATGTAGCTTTCTAACTTATAGGATGAAATGCTTTTAAAGGGAATCTAAGCACTTTGTAAAGTAAGGTTTAAAATTAAATGAATAATCCTTGCAGTGAAAGTGAAAAAAAGTGAATACCTTTTCATTGAATTTAAGGCTTCATTAAGTTTTAAACAGCTACTGAATTTCCATAGTTCTCACCATAGAACAGATAGTGATTTGGTATCAAATTTTGAAGTGCATTGTGATACCATTTGCTCGAGTTGCTAGGAATACGACGTGGAACGTGGATTTGCTTTACAAAGTTTATGAGAGTTATCAACGACCGAAATTTCTATAATTATACCTATGCTGTACATTTTGCAGACCAGCAGGGCAAGGGTTAGTCTTGTGAGCAATCTGTCTCAACCCATTTGCAGATATGGGTCGAACAAGGCTTTGACACTGTCATGCTTGATAATGTTGGTAGTGCTATTTGGTAGCATAAACCACTCATGCAACTGAACATAACTAAGAAACAAAATTTCTGTCAAATGGAACGAAATTTCATTTTTGTAAAATTTAAACTTGCTGGTTTGAACAAATGAGTTATGGCTACTGTAATTTTATATTTCAACAAATTTCAAAGCATATAATACTGCATAGCATATAATACTGCATAGCATATAATAGCTATTCAAAGTAGAAGCGAGTCTGATTTTAATTGCTGTGTAATGCTACCCCTCATAATTACAATTTGAAGCCACTAAATCAACCTTGTAACTGGCAGTAAATTTTGTTATAGGCTTACATTGTGCACAGCAGCCTAGTAATGATCATTAGTGGCCAAATACTGTTGCTGAACATTGGGTACTGTATGTGCTGCTTACGAACGTCAATGAATTTTCAGACCTCCTAATTATCTCTAATTAGGGTAGGGCACTTTAAGGCATTGATTAAACACAAATTTTGTATGGCAAAAAACTCCACATTCTCACACATTCCAATTCTCCCGATTTGGTGGTGATATTACTAATCTTACTTTCGATTTTCTACCAGTTGTTACCTCAACATAAACATTGAACAAAATGGGATCGCTATGAACTAGAATATCACTTACGTTTGCCCAAAATAGAATCACCCAGCTAGGATATTAGACAATGCGAAAAAAATCTTCTGGGGACACAGCCACTAAACTTGCGAACTTTCAACCAATATGAGACTCAAAAAAGTTAATTTGATAGACTCAATAAAATCATAGTACAACCAAATTTTAAATATGTTATGTGCAATACTTTTGACTTGTTTAGAGCAAACCTTCTTCCCTGGGAATTTATTTGCACATTCGAAAAAAATGCAAGGTTTGATTATAGTTTCTAAATGTGTGGAGAGCACTCTTTCAAAGAGCTAGAAAGCAATGTCTGAAAGGCATTTCTACTGTCACATTTGGTATTGAAATGGGCATCTAAAATGCTGGAATGCAAAAAAGCATCGAAGGCACGGGCGGCAGATCCTACTGGGGGGGGGGGGGTAGCTTAGCGCTCTCGCGATCCCATACTGAATCCCCTTATTTTGTACATCTGCCTTCTGCAGGCTGGAATGTCTGCTTAGAGGCCCTACCTATCGAAAATGAGACAATTACATAGCAGTTGCATCTAAATTGCATTGTCGCCACTAAACTAAAAATAGTAGGTAAAAATTAACACAAGACCAAAAATGAATTAAGAGGGGACATCTATTATAGTATACCTGTGAATGCAGTAAGGGCTGTTTATTTCGTAATGAAGTTCCTAAACTCGCTTTGGTGCCAAACTGTGGTGAAGTCAGACCAGCTGAAAACCAAGATGGCGCAAAGTAGTCTACTTTTGAAACAAAAATAAATGAGTTTAACTTCTTCTCCTGGTAAAATAATGCTTTAGATCTTGTTAACGGGTAAGCGGCTTTAAACTTAAGCTGCATGCGAATTAATTTAAACCTTATTTTACAGAATGCTTCCATTCCTCTTTAAAAAATCAGGGCTCGTACTTGTCCTATAATTCCTATATTTTTTGAAAACATCCTATAATTCCTATATTTTGAGGTTATGTCCTATAATTCCTATAATACTTGATAAAACTATAAAAATGTCTTATAATTCCTATAAAATCATGAATTCTCAATGAAATGAGAATGTTATTGGTATTTTTCGCACGCCTTTGGCACGCATAACCACAATTAGATATTATAAGTTCATATGTTTATGTTTTATGACCATTTTTCCATTTCTTTAAAGTTTATCTGTTTCTCGATTCACAGGTCTCGTTGCGTGGTACATTCTAGGCTTGCTGGTCTTTTAGCATTGTTTGCCTTGTCTAAATACAGTTAAAATAATCTAACATTGAATTTTAATTACACATCAATTTTTGATAATATTACAGATTGAGCCCTATCTTCAGTTCAGAGCTTTTTTGAAATTCGGTATAACGTACCGAAGCAATACTTACTTGATGCAATCTTAGGATAAAGAAGAATAGATCTTGACATCATTATAACATATGCTCATTGGTTAGGTGTTAAAAAGAATGTAGAAAACTCAGTATTTTCAGGAATTTTGGAAGAGACCCACTGAGGATCAGTTTGCGCAAGCTGAAACATGACCTTGACCTTGTAGAAGAGGGCGACTTTCGTATCATTATGGCAACAGCGGAAAAACTCAAGCCTGGTTTTTATCTGTTTCTGCTTGGAAACAAGGACCTGTTTGCAAAGCCTGTTTATGATCTGTGATGTAATTCAGAAATTTTATTTCTGAAATAATCAAATCTTGGTACTCATTAGTATTAGTAATTAATCAAAAGTTCATTTGAAGTGATTCAAGTGTTTTAATGTTTTAATTAGGCAAATTAGGAATGAAATTTGTGAAATGTTTATTTTTGTGTACCAGTACCTATGCGCTCCAAACATTTTACTGATTTAAGTCCACTTCCATTTCGAATATTTATTATTGAAAACCCTCAAATAGATAATTATTAGCATTAGTTAACTGTTAGTATTCAACAGAAATAAGGTTACATCATACATCGATTACAATTTAAGCAAAGCTACTGATTACTAAGCATCTTGAGTGGCTGACTTTGCATTTTACATTTAGTGACTAATTTTTATGTTATTGCAATCTGTGTCAACAATGTTGTTTAAATTATTTTTTTATTCAGCAAGCTATAGTCAATATGTAACAGTCATTTTGCCATAGTAATACATCCACCATTAAGTAGTACATGTTTATTTGTAGCTGTATCACGTGAAATAGTTAAGTCACATAACTTTATGTAACGTTGTTGTAAGAGTATTATTGTGAGGATCCATGAACTAAACTACGGCAAGTGGACTGGACCCCAAACTTTATTGGTTGAAGATGCTAATTAAATGTGTGCTGCCACTTTTTATAGTGGTTTTTGTAAATTGTTCAGAGTAATTCTTAATGAATTTTTTACTAGTTATGCATAGACATGAAGTCCTTTAGTTTAAATTAATTTATTCTCATTAATGTATACATGTACTGTAGGCACTTTTCTGAACTTGTATAAGATTCATTAAATTTTGACTTTCTATTCAAATACAGGCTGCTCAAGAACATCTCATTCGTCTAGCTTCCTCCAATTAGTCCATACTGACGTGATTTAGCCTTTGCCAAATTGCCATAATTTGTGTCTGTGTTAAAGCTAATGCAGATAGCTTTGTTTTTATGTAGCCATATGTCTATATAATATTTTATACAGTTCAGTTTTATAAAATCATTTATTGCTTGTTACAGGTTTTCAGTATTGTAACAGTTTTTATGCTATTTATAACAAGGCCAGTGCAGTGGCATAATTAGGCTAATTAAATTAGTTAATTGAAATGTGTAAAATAGTCTACAGTTGAATAAATTGATCATGAATTTAGATTATGGCTTGCATGACTTATATTTGATATCCCTTATGCATCCCTACTTCTGTCAAACAGATGAGGAATATGATCTAATTAAGAGTTTACAGTTTTAGATGTCAGTTCAGTTTATTTGGGTAATTGATTTGCTTCAGTATAGATATAAATACAAGAAACCGGGTGGTAGAGTTGGGCAATAGGACTTCCAACAATATCTCTAAAAATTACTCTGAAACGAAATTCTTACAAACATACATGTTAGCCAAAAGCAATTTTATTCAAATTGATTTACACAAACTGTTGATATTGGTTTACTTGGCTATGCATTACATAGAGACTAATGAGTGCGAGCACGGTGTATTAGAAATGCTCAGAACGCCTCTCTTTTGGTTATTATAGTCATAACTAAAAACTGGATTAACAAAGACTGGTGGAGGAAAATGTAACTTTCATAAGAAAAGTCAAAATTAGGTTGTGCCTACAATAATCCAGTCATGAAGTGTGTTGTTACATGTCTTCAGTATTATAATAGATTTATGCCTTGGCTGTAAACTCTCATCATGTGTAACCAAAGTTGAACAACACCAACCTTCATCAAAAATGGATGGGTGACTACTGGAACTGTCATTTTAACACTGGCATATATCCTCAGCTTCATTTAAGCAATTATGTTATTTTTTCCAACTTTCCCAGACTTCATCTCTATGGAATTCTTTAACTAGGCTTAATTATTAACAATGCCCTTGATAGTTAATAGTTTGTTGTCCAAAAAAATTATGCCTCTTCATAATACTTTTAATAGTTTTATCTTACAGCAAGTAGATGATATACACTTTAATTAACAGGTATAATTTTAATCTGAAAAGTTTTAACAGCTACAATACAGTCTTTTATATGTACCCTTTGATGCTGTAAAAATTATTATTCATTCTGTCATTACCAGTCATTATGTATTCATCCTATGACCAATGACCTGCAGGACTTTGTATCAACTGAGCCAGCCCCCCAAACCCAAAGCACGTGACAGTTAACAACGCAAAAAGTCCGCGAAACCAACTAAAAACAAGAGAGCATTTGCCCCGTCAATGTCATGGCAACTGAGGCTGTAGTTTTTTGACTGGCCTTTTGGAACAATGTTGAGGCTGTTCCGAGTGTTCTCCAACAATCTATCATAATCTATTGTGTTTTTAATTGTATTTTCTCGATGCAAAGCTGCAGGTCTAATCCAAACCAGACATCGAAGGTAGCACTTACTGATATACGGGAAAGTGATGGGTATCCATCTGTTGTTTCATATTCCTACCGAGGACAATTTCAGCAAGATCCATTTGACGAACAAGATCAAGATATTATTGGTGAAGATGCTGATGGTAAGATGGTACTTTTTAATAAACAAAAACACTTTGGCATATACAGTAGCAACCGTCGAAACGTTCGATAAACTAGCTGTGTTTTAATTGTGTAGCATAAAATATCATTTTATGATGTGTCAATATTCAATACTGCAGTATCTGAGAGTTGATCAGCTGACGCCGGAAAATACCCGGAGGACATGCTTCTAATGGAAATATGGCCTATACTATACCTTTATCAACTGATGATTGAAATATACCTAGATTTCATGTCGGAAATTAAATTATAGACTTTAGTAGGTCTCTAACTTTACTTAATAGAAGTCTAACAGACTTCAAAAGAATTATAAAATTACATATTAGCTCATTATAAATAGTTTTTTATAATATAATTATGTTACCAAGAAGTACAAATTATTGTGTAACCCTTAATTTGCCTGATAATCGATAAAATACCAGAAAAGTACATGACCAAAACTTTAATCAATATTACTTGCAATCATAAATCTCTAACTCGTTTGTATTCTTAAGTACTACTGATTTTCTCATATGGAACTTGTGGTACGGTTATTAATGCTTCACTTAGTGTTCAAAATAAGATGGTAAAACTATCTGACAGAAGGATAAAATCAACCCTTAGAGAGAAACTTTCAAGTATTTACTATTGATGATAACGTGGTTTATTAGAGCAGTAATCTCTTTACATAGAATGAACCAAAGGTGAGATTAAAAACTGTGAATTTATACATAGTGTACACACTGGTATCTGAAAATGTTTCTTCGTGCAGTGTGACATAACTTCGTGAATTAAACAGCTTTAAGAAGCACTTTGATGGAAACATTTATGGGTCTTTCACATGTATACAGGCTGTCAGCAAATGATAGTTACATACTTAAAAGTTGTTATAAATAAGTATAAACGTATTTTTAATATTTTAATCATTGTAATGTTTATATTTATCTTTTTTTGAAGAAATTCTTACGAATTTACTTCATACTGTCATAAATAAAAAAAAAATCATAGTTTTAGACGAAACAAATTATGACACCATTCCCATTGAGAAACCAACATAAATCATAACATTATTGATTTATGGCCTTAGAGGTGTGAATCAAGGCAGAACACAGATTGGAAGTGTTCCATGTTCTTTCCCCTGGTTTTATCGGTTTTTACCTAATTCAGATTTATCTCAATTACTTGAGGAGGTAATCATTTCCTGACACCTCTTAATTTTAGTAGCCAGCATCCACTTCTCCATGAAAAAACTGAAACTGTAGAATGAAATGAAAGACATTAAATATTGATATTATTTTTAATTGTCAGCGAAATATACAGTTTACAAACTGAAAAGCGATTGACACTTTGTTTGCTGTTTACTAATCAATTTAAAAAATTATAATTAATGTCTACTAATAATAAAATCTTGACATAATTTTACTTCTTAGCTTTTCTTTTGACTGCTAAGCTTAGCTTCTCAGCTCCATTTCTTCCTTCCTGTACATTAATTTGAGTCTTTCTTTTCTTTTTGATTGATTTACTTTTTTGGTTTTTTTATTTCTGAACAAACTTATTACCTTGCCCTTTTAGGTTGTAACTTTGTCAGTTTTGGTTTTAGCAGTGCTAAATATGCAATATATATATATATATATATATATATACATCCAACAATAAAGTTCTTTGATAACTAATGCAGATTAATGTAAAAAAACTAAATTTTTTCTTAAATAATGGAAATGAAGTGGAAATTGAAATCAGACTTGCTATTGGTACCATAAAAAATAGTAGAAATTTCTGTTTTCCTTGCAAGGCTGCACCTCACCTCAAATGATAACAGTGAACAATTTTCTATGAGACAAGTTAAAAAACCATTTTAATTTGTCTGGTCTTTTACAAGTTGCTTTGCCTGCCTTCATGTTGTTTGGTACTCTTTTTTGTTCTTTGTTCAGATTTTGTTAGTAGTAAAATATCATGGCTTGTTCTAACTTTTCTTGTTTATTTACTGTCTTTAGGATTGCCAGTTTTTTCTGGACTTCATAGTGCCACAAGAAGCTGTTATGATGAGCTTGGCAGGAAGATCCGGCGTCCTCCAAATGCCTTTATGGTAACAAACATTTCTTAAAGTTTATCCTTCTGAGATCTAGAGAGAGAGAGATGGTGAGTGAGTGTGTATGAGAGAGAAAGGAGGAAGGAGAGAGGGAGGGAGCAACACAGACAGAGAAGGATTGTGATGGATGGCTAAGATGTTACATAGTAGATGTGATGCATAGGAGCTTGATTGGTGCAGCCTGTTTTACTTTGGTGCATTTTAGCCTTTTTATTTATTGTAATATGTGTGTGTGTAGGTCTTCTCAAATGAACGGCGAAAAGTGTTGGCAGCGTTTTACCCTGGCGAAGGCAATAACAGCATAAGCACCAGGCTTGGAGAAGAATGGAAACAGCTGTCAGAACCAGAAAAAAAGAAATACTTCGAGGAAGCAAAGCGCCTTGATATTGAGCACAAGCAGAAATACCCGTGTAAGTTGCCAAAAGAATCTTATTTGCATTTTTTCTATACCCGCACTAAATGTATGTTCAAATCATTCCTATAGGCAGGGGTATTAGTTCAGTGTCAGCTTTTTACATATGCTCTGCAAGGATACAAGACATTAGCTTTTCAAAACGTGAAAATTTATCAGTTATTGCACAGTGCAAAAAGCTTTAGGGTTTTCTCGATATATGAACAGAGATCCGTATTTATACAGCAAGTGATGTAATTATTGACTAACAACAGGCTAGTTCTCATAAAATAAATACGTTATGCATTGTGCAACAGACTGTTAGAATCACAAAGTGATCTCTTCTCTTAGAGGTCTCTTAGATGTTTGACTTTAACAATGTGGCAAAGTTGGAATTTTTCACTTACTTTAAATTCTACTTCTATTTTTCTTACATAATTTTAGTTTACCAGTACTGCCCAGGAGAAGCGAGACGAAAGCGTCAATCAAAAGGTGGGCGCCGTAAAGCCAATAGCGAGCAGTCTTCCTTGAGCAAAAGTAGATCTGGAGGAAGAACTGGTGATAAATCAGGATCTATGCCTATCTATACGGTCATTCCACCAAAACGACCTGATCAGTATGTATCTCTGTTCAAGTTAGTACATATAAATGCCAAGAAGCACTTGTCATTACTGATAATAGAATAAATTCACTCTGTTTTGTGCCCAGAGCCCATTGTTTTAATGAAGTTTCAGCAGTTCATTTTTAAAATTGAACTAGTTGAAAAAAACCCAGCAACTGCAAACTACAAAGAGAGAAATCTTTGTTAGATCCTCAGTGCATCCAATTTTTTAAAACTTTCTGGCATACAATACACAAATTTTACAATTGATTATTATTATTTTGCAAAAATGTGAAGTTTCTTTTTGGGGCCTATGAAGTTGACAATGATTGTATAGTTTGTTAGGGGCAAAAGCACAGTAAATCAGTCACGCTGGTCAACTTTCTGTTCAAAAATGAAAATTATGCTATCATAGCTCAACCTTACTATAGTCAAACTAATTTGCCAATGTGAGACAGCCAATGCCAGCAAATGATTCACCTTACTCATCTGTTTGTATACATATATGAAGGCTTTTTGTAATCAAGGCTGGCGCTAGGAAATAAGAGGCCCAATTAGAAAATTGTTAGTGGGGACCTGTACTGTGCAAGCTGAAGATTGATGTTTTATGTTTCTTGTACTATGCCAGTATCAGCCAAAAAAGATTAATGAGGGCTTGAGGCTCCACCATTAACCACAACGACATAAAATTGGAAAGCCCACGTGCAAGTTTTAATATTTTATTATACACGTAGGGTTGCTTTCTGCGTTGAAGCTTGAATATCTTACACAAGTTAGCAAAATTTAAAAGCCAATGCTAGTCTAACTAATGCTTATAGGACTTGCCAATTACGTTTTTGAAAAAAATGTCGACGATAAACTCAAATAACAAAAAGAATAATTAAACGATCTCCAAAAAACATAGATATAGAGGGACAGACTGAATAGTTTCGCAGCATCACGAAACTTTGTACATTCTGGACACTCATTTTAATTCATCATAGCATCCTTCGCTTGAGCATGTGCACGATGCCCACTTTAAAAAATCTGTATAATTGGCTTAGAACCAGCCCTGTTTATAATATTTTGCTTTTATGATGTAGGTTATGTTTATAACTTTGTAATTCCCAATAGCAATAGCACATAAATCATGCTTCTGCCTTGATGAGTCTGTTGAGATCCAAGCAATAAGAATATGTAGTTCAGTTTGTTACCTGGAGATGGAAATTTCCTCTTTCATTTAATGTTAACTTTTTGATGACCTATATCAACACTTGCAGGCAAATAAGTGTGATGTAGGCAAATAAGTGTTACTCTAATCACACATCTTTCTTGGCTACAAAGTTTGCCTTGTGAAGAGATAATTAATAGTAACGAATTGATATAAATCTATCTCTGTATTGATAATTAGCTTTTTTCCACATCAGAATAGCTACAGTATTCACAAACTGTACAATACTCATATTCCATGAAACTTATGCAAAATTTCTGAGAATAAAGTTTTTAGCATCAACAGGCAACTTGATGCTAAAAACTTTATCACATTACGTTTCATCAGATTATGGTTACTCACTGGTTAATTTGTCTCATCTGTGTGATTTGTTGCCTCGAATTGCTTATTTCAATTATACTTGATTAGCTTCTTTTAATGTTAGGCTTCCAACTCTTGTACTCTTGGACAAAGACAGTGATCAGTCAGTGAGAGATTACGTTGCTCATCAGTTAAGAAGAGGACAAGGATGTGAAATTACACAGAACATCCAACAGTTTCCACTTCCCCATGATCCACATTGCAAACTAGCGACAGGTAAGATAGCCATCAGTTCCTTTTTGTTAATAATACAATTTCGATCCTTTATTATAAGAAAATTAAAACAATGGATAAATATTATTATTATTTATATTTGCTCATTCGTGAATATTCTGATACACATGCTTTTCGATTATATGTAGAGTGACTCTGTTATTTTTGTACTCGCTTTTGACTAGTACGTTTTGAGCTCCATTTAATGTTTAGGCCATAGCAGAGATTCCGTATACTACTTGGTTGATGTCTTCTTTATCAAACGTTTGGAATAATCGGGTTAAAAGCATGATATCGTTTGACATCTGTTGCCCCATGTCTTGCTAACCACGCACTTTAGTTAAAACTAGGTACCTGTAATACTGATGTAGAATTTGCTGCAATTTGCTGTAACTTTTGCAATACCAGTTACTCAGTAGAAATAACTTGATATTCTTCAGTTTGATGATCAACTTCCTGTTCACTCTGTGCTTTTAACTTTCAATTACTTGGAGTTAATTTTTATCAAAAAATTTTTTTCTTTTAACTGCAGGTCGTACAGTAGGAATGTTTCCTCCTGTGTCTCAGGCAACTAGACCTGAAAATGCTGGTCTTCTGGAAGTGCTAAATGAAACTGTAGGACAGTCGTCTCAAATTTCTAGAAAGAAAAATGTGGACTGTGGCCTTCACCCGGTCACGTTGATGAAAACGCCACCAAAATCCATGTCAACTCCGATTATTTCATCAGCTTTTTTCACCAATTCTAATTGTAACCACCCAGTTACACAGTTCACTCCGATACTGCCAAAACCTAGATCACACTTTCCAACCCAGTTTTACCATATGACAGCCGGTGGTTGTGAGAGTGTATGTAACAAATATTGTCTTGATTAAGCAATGGCTTCATTTATTTTTGATATTATGTAATAACCATAAAAATTTAATTAATCTGTAAAATGAATACAGAAACTTTATTAATAAATTAAGTTAAATTTGTATGGTTATTATTGTGAACTTGTTACCAGTTAATTGAAATAGATGAAAGCAGCTGGCAGAAAACCGACTTTGTCATCCAGTAAAAATAGGTTATTATGATTATCCATTAAAATCCGGTTTTTTCTGCTATTTCCACAATTTTCTTCAAGCTATTAGGGCATTTAAAATTAGCAACTTCTGTAGTTCAAATAAGCACAAGATTTGTCTTTTATTAAATGTGTTTGGAATAATCATTGATATTTACCATCCATATATTAGGTATGCATCGAAACTCAGCAATTAATTTTTCTGAATTTTGCTGACGATTTTTATTTTTTGTTCTGATTGTTGTTATCATAAAATTCATAGTTGTCACTGCCTTAAAACGTATTTTGTTTAATACTAAAGAAAATCTTAGTATCAAAACTAGCTGTGTTAGCATTCAGCCACTGAGAAAGTTTATTACTGTAATAAGAATTGGAATTTTTTGTTTACATTGGAAATTTGCTGTCCTAGAGTAGATGAACAAGATATGTACTATTTAATTCACATTTCGAAGCTGTTCACTACCTGCAATGTAATCATGTGAGCATGGCTTAGTGTGACACCAATGTTTTAGTTAAAAAATGGTTACAAAAGAAGTTTAAGAACTGTAAGGATCAATTTTGTTAGTTTAATAAATAGTTGTTCGGGTGCTTCAGTATTATATTGGAACTTTGAGTTCCATTAGTGTGAAAAACAACTCATCTAGAGTGCCAAATAGCTTGTATAGAACCGATATTTATAAAATTACACAATATGTGCTTCTTTGTTCCATCTTCGTGTTTTGTCCCCATGCTTACCATGCCTACACAATGCCATAGACAGATTTCAGAATCATGTGCAACTATTTGTCTTCTTAAAATTGTTACTATTTTAAGGTGTGCTTTTTGTTCACAGGTGGCTCATAGATCTGCGTCAATTACCAACTCGCCTGTATATGCACAGCATCATCATTGCAGCCATCACAGAAGTGGACACAATCAACAGATGCTGTCAAAATCAGGTCTGTAACTGTTATCATTAATTCATTTACTTTTAAAATACCTGTTCGCCAGTTTGTTTTTGTATTACTTTATTCGATCACTTCTTCAGCACCGTCATCCTTATAACGGAGGCATGTAAAAAAGACTAAACTTGACTGAATTGTTGCATTGGAATGTTGCAAGTATAAGTGACATTATATGTAAACATTTAAATGAGTTAATTATGTAGCACCAGTCCAGAAAAAGCCTAATAGAGATGCTTTTCTTTTGGCACAATTAAATGATATAGTTTGTTTTGGAAATTATTGCTGTTTCAAAGCGAGTAATTTCTCAATCACTAAATAACAGAATTATTGTATTTTTAGCGCCTCTAAAGCAGAATAGCCCCATCTCTCCACTCATATACATTCCTGTAGACCAGCAGCAAGTTACATACCTTGGATACCAGTCAGAACCTTCCACTTCTATCAATCCCATTGTTGTAAGTAGTGAGCTTTGCCTAATCGCCCTTCCTAAAACCTGATTACCTTGCTGTTATACATTTGATTTATTTTTACACAATTAGTTATATGTGTTGGTTTGTGGACATTAGTGTTGAGCTAAATTAAGAAAAACTCCAATTCAAATCGAATAGACCAGTTTTGTCAAAATATCACAACATCCTGCATTAGTGACAATATATCTTTTCATGAATATATAATATGTAATAACCAGTGTCGTTAATGAAGGCGATTTAATGTTGTAGTCTAGGAGCTGATGGGGATTTATACTGCATTTATAGTGCGAATTGTGATTTAAATTGATTTGGAAGTACTTTTAAAGGAACCCTCTACCTGGTGCTATGATTTAAAAAACTTTAGAATGACCAGTAAGTGATCATTCATTATCAATGGATTCCAGCTCTCAAACCTTTTGCATACAATGTGTATTATAAATCTCTGTCAGCTCCTGCATTATTATATTTTTTGCAACAACAGTGGATATCATACAGTAGTCACAATTTGCACGTTATTTGAAGCTTGAGTCGAAGACAATATTGTATAGTAATTGTTAGCTCATAGCTTTTAATTACAATAATAAACTTCAATAAATGATTTAAAGAAGATGTTTGTGAGAATTCATTTCTGAATTTATCGATCCAGTACTCGGTTTTCAACAAATAATTTTTTGTTATTTTTCAGGATATTGAAGCAAGCCCTCAAAATGGATTCACACGCATAGGCACCGATGTTCAATGGGGAACTTCTTACGTAGAGCACACGTGCAATGTAAATAGGCTAAGTATACTAAAAGTGTATGGCCTCTTAGATTCAAAATGATGTTTTGAAAAGTTAAATGAATGCTGAAATTTATTTTGTATACCTAATCTTTAGTAAAAAAAATTTAATTATTCTCCCGAGTATCTAAATTAGATTCGAGATATTCGTCACTATCTTTTGTTCTGTAGTGAGATGGCCTTATACATTTCATTTTCCAGAGTGTAATGGTTCAAGTATAAACTGAGAATAAACCACTTTCAAATTTTGTAATTTCAATAATTTAACTTGGACTGTGGCCAAAGTCAGAAAAACTTAACAAATGTAGTTGATATTTAATGCAGTCTGGACAGATTTAGTTAATGTTAATCATATGTTTTCAAAAGAAGTTTCCTTAGGCTACTTTCAGATGACGAGAACTGAACAAGTAGCCATTCCTGGCTAAAAACTCGCACACTTATTGTTTGTTTAGATGATAAGAATTTATTTCAGGAGCAACAACTTAACAAGCCATGTGTACTTCGTAAGCACTGTACAAGCTTGCTAAGTCGAATCAAATGAAATGAAATACAGACAAAGTAATAAATGAAATTAATGGTTTCAATATAACGTAAAAGATTAATAATTGCTTATTACTGCTAATTAATTAGTATTTTTTAATTTATTGTGTATAATGCTAAGTTTTAGAGAAATGAGACTAATAAATTTTCATTATTCATTTTATAATACATTTGATTATAAAAAAGATTTATAGTACATGATTATACATACATTTCTTATACATTTTGCCACAGTCGACAAACAGAACAAGATTAAGCTGTAGCCTTTTCACCAAGGTGCATGTGCAAACTTGTGCAAGAACGATTTTCATCTCGTGTTCAGATGCTAATATCAAACATGCGAAACTTTTGACTCATGTTCTTGTGTAGCCAGACTCACCAAAACTCGTGTTCCTGAACAAGATTCTTTGCATTTTAACTCTGGTTTTATAATCATGTCTCACTATGCACTGCATGAGGCGCTCAGAAGTATGGTAAAAATAAAATATTACTGAACAACCCATTGTTCGACTTTAACAAAAATTTTGGTATCAGAAAGATAGTTTTAGTTGTATTATTATTGCTGTTCATAGTTTCAAGATATATTGCCAGTTTACTGACAAACAATTTGCATGCTGTCTGTTGAATTTGTAATTGACCTATAATAAGTGGTAATTAATGTTGTAGGCAGGTATCTTAATTTCTACAGTTAGCTGTTCATTCTGGAACTGAACATTGCTGAACTATCTGCTTTAACTAAAGAAACTTAAGAAAAAGTTTGCACATAACTGGCAACATGTCTGTCAGTTAAGTAATTTTTCTTTCATTGAAATGACATTAGATTCTCTGGTTGTTCCAGGTCCAAGATATGTCCACAAGCAGCATGAATATGGATAACTTGGATGCTGATGATTACCATTCACACGTTGGGTATGACTATCAGTTTTTGGAGAATCCATCGGCATTTGGTGGTTGGCCTTCTGATGAACATCCTATACCTTCCACTAATGGAAGAGAAATGTTTTCACCCAAATTGATTTACACTGATTTAACAAATAGTGGCTCAAGTAGTTTTCAGGTAAATATGAGTATAAATTAGTTTATTATTTATTTATACATAATGTTTGCATACATCAGTATGGGCTATCATGTTTCTTTGTAAGAACTAGATTCTCCATGTAAGGGCATTCTAAACTGTTGTGTTTTGGTTGTGATGGTGCCATAGTGCCATGGGAAGGAGAAAATATGGGTTATACCAGGCAAACTACCCCAAACTAATTATTTTCATTATTAGTTTTTATTTTTAATGTCATATTTTTGCACATTGCCAGGAAGATTCTCATTTCAATAGCAGTTCATCAGTCAATCTTGGATCTCTTGGCAGTGACTACGGATTTGGCTTTCAGTCAAGCTTTGCTAGGCCGCTTAGCGACATAATGAGCCCTGAAAGGAACAACTTGCACTCGCCACCAGTAAGTATTACAAACCAATATATGTGTAATGCAACCTTCTGTGTAAATAATATACGCGAAGATTCTTATATTGAAGTAGTTGTACACAAATTGCAAAAAATGGTATGTAAACTGATTTCATCATAGGTGTTTCAGCTTTGTTATAAAACAAAGCTAACACAAACATGATGGCTGGTATTAATAGAACTAACTATTAATTGGATAGAAGCCTATAGTACAATTTTTCCCAGTGAAATTTGATTATCTGTGTATTGGCTTGATTTACTAAGTTTGTAGTGGATACATTTTTTGTTGAGTTTTTACGAATAAATTTAAAAAAAAAAGACATGACCAAACTGCAATAAAACCGGTTATCTTACAGCTTGGTTCCATCGACAGGCAACTAAGCGAAACAGAAAGGGCGTGTCTATCCATTAGCTATGATCATCTGGGACTCATAAATCCAATTGAGCAAGGCAGTCCTAGTCAACCACCTCTTAAAAAACGCAATTTGAGGAAACATAGCTGGTAAATGTCTAAATTGTATGCGGAGCATGCAACATTTATGTATAAGTTATTGAAGCCATAGATTACTTTTTCGTTTACTTTCTAGATATAATTTTTGCATGTCTTTGCTAAGCAAAGAACATTTGTGTATGCTGTTTTCTATGTACAGTGTTAAATACCTGTAATTTACCTATTTAGCACAAAGTTGTTGCTATGTTCTTTGAAAATTTGTTTTCTTTGTTCGAGGTTTGCATACTTAATTGATAAATTATGTAAAATTTTGTATAATTGCAAAAGTTAATGCTATTGTCAAATTGCACCGTTTCCATATTAGTAGAGCCATAGTTGCTTATGTGTGCCTGTACATGTATAATAATAAATAATTGTCTGTTTGTTGTTTAGAGCAACGATAGCTTGTTGCATCTTATTTGTTTTTCTCGGTTTTGATTTGTTAAGACTGTAATTCTTCCTAGCAATTTTATTATTATTTACAGTCTTTATAGGAAGATGTGCACAGGGTACAAGGTGGATCTCTTTCTTTCCTTGGAACACCTTTGTCTATATAGAGTTGGCTTACCTAGATTCCATAATATACATCTTGCTTGGTGTGAATATACATCGGTTCTATATTAAAACAGTTGAAATGTAGTGCAAGCAAGGAACTAGTATAAATCAACAATATACTTACATTATGCACATTTATTATAATATTTGCATACAATTTCAAATGACTTGAGCAGGCATCATCTTCATACCTCTTGTTTCATAATGGAAATTGCTATTGCTTATTAGACCTTTTTTAGAAACAAAAATATGCAACTGTAAAAAAATGAAATTTTTGCTGCAAAATCATTTGACATTGAAAATAAGTAACAAGTTTATCTATACAATTTATATAAAAAAGTATTCTGTTGTTATTCTTTGGGCGAAAAGAATAGCTCAGTACAAGGATATCATGGAATCAGATTTCAGGATTCCACGAAATGCTACTCTCAATGTAAGGGTTGTTGTAATTATATTGAAGTCAGAAGTATTAATAAGATCCAAGCAGCTAGTGACATTGTATAGTCTGGTTAGTATAGGAAAATACAGAAAAGAGACTGTCTCAAGTTCTCAATCACCGTCTTAACAGTCAACACTCGCCCACGTCCCAACCCAACGTCTGGGGAAAATCTATGGTCTGTACGAGCTTAGCAGCGTGTAAACTTGAAAAAGGTTTCCGGCGTTTATATTGCATTTTTTCGCTAAAGTGTAAAGCGCGAGTCCCGAGTCTCAAGTTAATCTAGATTAGCGCTGCTCTTGATCTTACAGTTACGGTGACGCTTTAATGGGCAATTTGTCGTACCAATTGTAAGATTGTTTGGATGAGTCACAGTGCCTTAAAGGAAACGGGTAAAATTAGTTAAGTAATCGTTACTTTGTGCTGATTACTGTTTGTTATCACTAATCATTGCCTTACATCAGACGCTTACGCTAGTTCGACATTCCTGCGACCTCTAATGAACGGTCGGCAACCAGAAGCAAACGTATTTTTTCTAGGCTCTAACAATATTATTATTCCATGCCAAAATGGGATGTAAGAAATAGCAGAATTCACTTTTTCTGTCTCTCTTCTGCATTTACATTAGTAGACAGAAGGACAGAAGAACAGTACTAATGTAGGGCGCCGAGTAACCCACTAGCCGAAGTAGGACACTTCCGGTAAAAAGCATGTGCTAAATTTGCGGAAAACCAGTGTCGTACATAGGCTGCCCAAGTAGGGCACTGGCGATTCTTCACGAGAATCGAACATTATGGTGACATCGTAAAACATAAAATTAAATTTGCTTTAGGGAAAAAGTAACTTTATAGTCCTTGATAATTTACAAAATTAATGTATTTTTTACCAAAGTATCATCAGTATTATTAGCTCCATTAAAATCATTATAACACTATACTAAGTATCTAATGCTTTGAAGAGAGTAACTACGCACACAGTTATTACAGAAATAATTACAATTTTAAAAATGAGACAGATGCTGCTAAGCCTTCACAACACAAAATAGTAATTCCTAACATTTAGGAAAAGCAAAGACAATTAGTTTTAATAATATCAATAGTATTGTAACATGTAGGGCACATAGATCGCTACAACGTTTGCTTATGAGAAAACAGTTATTTGTCCAAGAGGTTTTGAAATGGATCACCTGTCTGTGAAGCGAGACAAAATAAAAAATGATAAAAGATATACGTTAAACAATGTTGAAATCGCTAAAAAGTGCGTTTATTTCACTTCAACAACATTAATATCGAAACCAAATTTAATTTTGTCCGTTCTAGCAGCTCAGAATAAAATTCTTTTGTTTTATCATATATATAATAAATTATTCAATGTGTATTGACATTTTTAATTACTATTATTACATAAACAAGGACAACGGATGGTGCCAGTACACTTAACGACTTAATTCGCGACCTGTCTCTAGTGTCCTACTTGGGCACCCCATGTACGACACATCCTACATGGGCTAGCCCAAGTACGACGTGTCCTACTTGGGCTAGCCCATGTACGCCAATTGTCCTACTTTGGCTACTGGGTTACTCGGTGCCCAACACTAATAATGAGTAAAAAATTTACGTTTGCCAACACATTTTATGTCATTTCTCACTCGGTGGGTTTTCTGACTTTCATTATAAGAGTAAGTTGAAATCGATCTGTCATATCTCAATGCACAATTACAAAATAGTTGCTTTTTTAGTATTACACACAATAACTTTGGAATTAATTGTTCAATTGTTTAACAATTTCTAGATGATTTTTAGTGAGGCAGTGTATAGACTTGCTACTCGCAAACAAAAATTAAATATGCAAATCATTCATTACGACATCTATCTGCCAAGATAGGTATATTTTAGTTGAATTTTTGTCCTCAGTAATTAGCAGAAATAGCGCCACTCTTTGTGTTTTCACTCATGATAACGCATTCCATGTCATTTAACTGTTATGGTGCCATACATCAATCCTGTCAAGTTACCCCATATAATTTTAGCTTTTGCACATGAAGGCTGCTTAGTATACCCGGCGTTACATTTTACTTAATCAGGCAAGCTTGTTTTTGTTAATGTTGTGCATGATCCACAGATATCTTGCAGAACGTGAGTTTGTTTATTTATTTATTTCACTTAATGATACATGTTTGTAGGGATGCTCCAGATCTGGATATCCTACAATTTTAATGGATCCAGATCCGGCAGAAATTTTTGTTGGGTTTTGCACTGTTTGTGTTTCTACATAAACAAAAGGTTAAACAAATGAAATATCATTTACATTAATTTGTAGATCCAGAACCAGCAAAAGTGGATCCCGTGCAGCCCTATACATTTGTAATGTTATAAGGATTATTGAGTTGCGGATGTCAGCTAAGGATTACTACTGTTAAAAGGTGTTCCAAATTTAAATCATTCCATTGACTGATTACATTGCATAATTAAAAAGCTACTATATTTGGTTTTAGCCAAAGATGACTGCTGGGGCTGTTTCTGTGCCAACGGTTGTGCCTCTTCGCCCACCTGCAGGGAAGAATAAACTTTGCATTGATACTGACACATTCATTGAACTGAAGTCAGGTAACTGAAAGCTAATATGTTCAAGTATTTAAAGGAAATTTCTCTCATAGGTGAGCTGCCAGATGAAATGACCATAAATGTTCATGAATAATTAAACAGATAAGTAAAATTACCATGCATGTTGTGAAACACTGATATTTCGCTAACTGTTTAATATGAAGAGTGTGATATTTGTTTTAGGTTTTCAACACTAATCATTTTTAATGTCATTAATTGCAATAATGCTATTTGTGTTAAATGCAGATCCTATTGTTTCCTATTTGGTAAGTGGTAGCAATATTGTTTGTTTTAGATCCAGACACTGATATTTTCTACACCGTGAATGGCAGTAAGCCAAACCCTTATGAAGGGGTGGGAGAATTCAAATGCACACAAAAGTACGCTGAACCATTCACGTTGAAGCCAGGGAAAATAATCTTGAAGGCTTTAGCTGTTTCAAAGTATACCTTTTACCTTGTTTTTTTTTAATGCAGTGTAACTACAACTGCCAGTTTAGATATTAATTTTTGCACAATTTTAAGTATTTTCCTGTCATTTGAAGTGCTAGGCCAATGTTTGACTGCTTGACTGCTCTGCCACCTGTTCACTAAGTTCACACCACCATCACTCCTATTGTGAAGTTCTACAAATTATTATTTGTGTTTTTTTTAAATAATGGTATGAGCACCATTTTTGTTTCCATGTTGCTGCTGATGTCAATGTGACATGCACAGCAACAACATCCACTGGCATATATGTTGACAAATTTTCATTTAAATGTAAGTAGCATCAACCTCAATAACATTTTTAGATAGCAAATTTTCATCATGTAAGCAATTGAGTGGTTAATAACTGGATATTATATGAAATAAAAAATAAGTACAGTATCAAGCAGCACTTTGCCCATCTAAGAATGTCATCAAGAAAATTGAAATTATCATTTGAAAACTCAGTTGAAGATCTCAATAGTAACTTCTCCCATTGAGTGCTTAAGGTTGCAGCTTCAGCTCAAGGTTGGGGACAAAAGTGTCACAATACCGAAACAAAAATGTCACCGTGTTGCTATTATTAATCAAATGGTGCTTCATAAAACGTGATATCTATACATATACAAATTTTCATCTTGTAAAATCTGTGTGTTTGTCTTTCTATCCTTTATCCATGCCAATGTGGTGCAGCGTACCCCCAAATGTAGTATATCATAAGAAGCTGCACGGTCCCGAGAAGTTTTAAGCTGCTGTGTCACTTTAGGTCGCCACCCCACCCCCAATATGATGGCCATATGGCGTCTAAAATAGTTTTTTTTAGAACATTCGATTACGTATACAGTCATCTGTAGTGCTGAACAAAACCAGCACAGGCAAGGTTTTAGGCTCAGTTTAGGTCACTGCCTCTCAGCCCTCAATATGGCAGCCAAAATAGCACTTTTAGGACATTCTGCTATATTATATAATCATCTGTGGTTTACCATAACCAGTATATGACTACGTTTGTTAAAAACGCATCTGTGGGTAGCAAATTTTGCACCCCTTGCAATAACTACTTGACTTGTCTATGTGTTATATATTACAATGAACTCGTTAAATATGCTCGTAATGAGCAAAATATTCTTTTGTAGTTTATTCTTCTAGGGAATCGTTCTGCAGCAATGAACTTCTGCATCCCACAAATATGCATACCATTTTCATTTGATAGATCATATCAAACGAGCCCTGGCGAAGCTGGGTATTTTAACTAGTATACTAATAACTGTTTGGATGGTGCAGTAGTTTTTTTTACTACATTTACGATTTGTTTTAAGCATTTATTACTACAACTCTAATGGAACAAACAGAGGGTAGTATTTCTTCCAAGAACAATTTATCCACAGTTAAATTTATTATATTTAACTTAATTTGCTCGGTAATTCTGTATTATTATATATAGATTTAGGCAATACGATTGCCATCACTTAATTCTTCGAGTTTTAACTGATATTTCACAAAAGAAATATTTTGCAACATGCTGTTGGTAACAAGCTAATTTAAGTGTTCTTCTTTTTAATATTTTTAGGTTATTCACAAATGTACTACATACTGCTTCGATTTCACAGTTTAGATTTGCTACTTTCTGTAGGGACAAAATGCGAGAGAGTTCGGTCGTCACTAAAGCGTTTCATGTGGAATGTACAGCTAACTACAAAGAGCCACTACGCTCGCAAAGTGATTATAGTATGAATTCTACCGGTAGTAAGTTCTCTTCTCAGCACAAGACAAGAAATAAGGGCATCTGTTGGTCGACAGTGGACAGAATTATGGCCGGTAGGTGTGAAGTTATTACACCTTTAACATGTCTTAACACACTGGATGTGCATTATCAGCTTGCAAATGTTTAGACCTACCTTTATTATTTACTACGTGCATGTTTAGCATGTTTGAGTATAGGCCTTATTTGCCTACATTTATTGAGTGTGTTAATATATGTGACGTATGTATGGTAGCCCATAGTGGGACAAGACATGTTTCATTTGAAATGTGTGGTACCTATTTGTGTATGTTTCTTTTATGTTTACAATATGTTATACCTAGTCATACTTTTACATCATGTGTATTACAGAATAAATTAGCGAACGTTTTTCGTTCGTCGAAAACTGATAGGATGCTACTGCTGTGACAGCAGATGCTTTAAGTGACAGCTTTTGTTTCATATTTACGTATAAAATGTTTTTCAAAATAATTAACAGTACGTAAATGAGTAAGGTTGTGCTTGACATTAAAATAGCACCAAAAGCAAAATATGGTTGAGCATCAAAACATAAGTTAGACTTTGCTGATAATCATATTATATTGAAAAACTGATGAAAAAAATTGTACTAACAAACATATTTAGTTTTATCAGTGATGTCACTGGTATGTCAGTACATTTAATAATGCCATGCCTATGCAGCAAAGCACAGACAAAATGCTATATGGTGTCAAAATTTTTCTTGTTGAATTTACACAAATTACACCAGGCTGCATGCCACAGATGGTCCATAATAATATTGGAGCCCTCAAGTAGGAGGCAGTCAATTTACTTATAACCTCTAGTTGATTAAAAACTACAGTCTAGTCTGTCCTATATTGTTCCATTGCGTTATGTGAACAATAGGGTGGCGAGCCATTCTGCGACCATTTGCCTCGTTTATCAACTGCTATAGTGTTGACACACAATCTTTGGTTATGCGCAGTGCACAAGAACCCAGTTTCATGAATAAATTTGTGCTATTTAGCTTGAAATTAATTGGTCGATACTTCAGGTGTCTTTCGTTTAGGTACCTTCAGAAAAAATTACACCTTGTAGCCCTGCTCTTTCTCTTTCTGAGGAACTGTAAAACTTCCTTAAATATTCACATGGTGTGCCGGAAGAAATTTTTCTCGTTGGTGCTTCACAAAAATTTCAAGACTGAAATCAAACTTTCTTATCGTTAACCAGTGTATTTGAGGTCCAGGTTCAACCAAACATGGCGAAACTGATACCATTTGATTCGTTTCATTCCAAGACCTTTCATTTGATGTGCTACAAGCCACTGTTGCTTGCCACTGGTGGCCCTACCCCTCCCCAAATTCTCTTGTAACCCCATATGGAAAAATTTTCCAATAGGCAAATGGCCCACATTCAGCCATGCACATAATCTAGACCCAACCTAGCCGCATACCAAAAATTGTGCCCCTAGCTCAAAAACTGTCGGGCGATCGAGACCAAGCCTACCGAAAAAAACAACAAGCCCAGTCCACGTGTACTCAATCCGTGACCTTCACCCAGGATCACGATTCACACATTAGCATAAATCCCCCTACCTGGACAGCACCCGTGGCCTGTGAGTTTTGTACACTAACGAGTGTGTGCGAGTTATTAAAGAAACAAAAAGGGGAAGACTAATGAAAGTAAAATCTTACTTTAACTTTACCCATGTGTTACTGTATACTGAAGCCCCTGTGCAGTCGAAACTTTTGCTACATATTGTCTGTTTATTTGTGCATTCGACCTTGCCTCCCCTTTTTTATAGGTGAAACGTTTGCCATTTATGTGGAAACCTGCAGTTTCAAATTAAATGTCAATAGACGTGGATTTGTTCTAAGAACCTGACTTTGAGAATTCTTCAAAAAAAGTATCCTTCCAAGGAATTGTCAAAATTTTAAGCAAGGGGTGTTCAATAGTTGAATGATAAACATCCTTCTAGAATGATGGGATGTTAGTACAGTAGCAACTCAAGTAAAACTGAGAAATTATGATCTTAATTTCTTGGGTCTTTTTGCAGATTTAAACATGGCAAGTGACGAAATGACTAACCATTCTGCTAAACCTGGAATGAATCGATTCTTGCAGCGTCGCTTTGGCTCATTGGCACATGGAGATCATGCAGGACAACTCAATAGCACATTTCCTAGCAGAGTTGGTGGCAATTATTCTGCTTCAAAGACAAAACCATTCAGAATGCCCGAGGATTCTGTGCAAGCAATGAAACTGCAGAGAGAAACCGATTTCTTAAAGTAAGTTTTTTTGCTCTGTCGGACCCAAACGGGAATAGATGAAATAAGTTTCTGGTTATGGTTCATTATTGATTGTAATTACTCATACTTTTGCGTTCACTTCTGTATATTCCAAAAGTAGTTGTCTGTAACATGAGGAAAGGTTCTGCGACACATTTGAGTACAGCACAAAAGTGTATTTAACTCTGATACCTTTCCCTAGTCAATTTCTAGTCATATCACTCTACATTGTATTGTGAAAAATATTAATGTCAGAATTTAGTATCAATAAAGAATAAACATTTACCAATTTTTTGTGGGCACATTGGAACCGAGTTCTGTCTTGCATGGCTAGATGGATCTTGGCTATGCTTTCATCAAAAGTACCTGAGTAAACGCAATATGTTTCCACTGTAACTACTTAAACCGGAAGCCTACAAAATTAAAAATTGCGTTTTAACCCTTTCACTACGTAGTTGCTTTTTAACTGGGCCGTATTGTGTTTTGCACATTTGATAATAACTTCTTGTGGTGTGTTATTAAAACAGAATCTTGTAAATAAAGAAATAGTTGCCTGTTATTAATAACTAATGAATTAGTTATTTATAACTAATTATATATTGAATATTACTTTTATTTGAACACATGCGCACACATAAGTGCATGCGTGCAGACACACACACAATCACGCACATGCAAACCTTCACAAGTAAGCACATACTTATATTTAGAAACCAATTTTCATAGACGTTCCTTGCCCGAAATTTCCGAAACACGTTCCTTGCCCGAAACACATAGGTGGCAGTGTGCCTCCTTCCGTAGTGAAAGGATTAAAATGCTAAACAAGTTTGATTTGCCTGTGCTATTTCTTATGGACAATAGTATTCAGTTTCTGCATTAAAAATGTTCTACTTACAGGTGTGTCCACTGTATGGCTTCACGTCCAGCTGACCCATATGCTAAGTTCTGCAGTGAATGCGGAGCTCCTGTATCTGCCATTCCAACTGCTAGGCTGCCTCCCCCTGATCCTGGACAGGTATGTATCTTGTAAATCATATGATAGTGAAAACTAGCAAGGCACTGCAAAGCCTTTGCAGTTGAAATCGCATGGACCTATTATAAATAATAAATAAATCATCGTCATCGGCTCAGCATTGTCATCATTCATTTTCATCACCTTCAACGATAATACAATAATAACACTAATAATAAAAATAAAAACAGCAATCGGATCAGCAAAACAAACAACAGCAATAACAACAATAGCATCAACATAACAACAACATCGGTGCATTAATGGTGCAAATCTATTGTTAAAAACAAATTTGAAAGCAAAAGCCCTTCAAAATAATTTTGTATAACGTTGAAATTAAATTTAAATCACTCGGTGTTGTGCAAATATTACAAGTAGTGTCTTATTTACTCACTTTACACACTGTGCGATGGTGTCAGTTTAAAATATCGTAAGAGCAGGTGATGATGATACTTGGAACACCCTGATAATTCCTGAATGGCAAACACAATGCACCCTCCAAACAACATGTAACACTGAGGTACTAAAAGAACTTTGAATTAGGCCTTGCATTTCCATTTTCCAATAGACCATCTATGCTTATGCTTTTGTAGAATGCATCTTCATATTTCATGTCATGAACTTCTAATTTTTTTAGAAATCGGACATGCATGAAACTCCCAAAAATGCCCAAAACTATTTAGTTAACATAAATTCATCTACATTTTACCATACATTAATAAGAAAGTCATGACTAGATCATCTTTATCATGTTTAACTTTGCAGATTGGTATGTGTGTTTACTGTAACTCGATGGTCCCATTCAACACTAATACATGCATTATTTGTGAGGCACCATTGGCACCTCAACAACAGCCTCAGGCTAGCATACGACTTAGGGTGGGTTTTTAATTTTGCCTTTCTGTCTGCACAGCTATGTACGTGTGTGCCGTGCACTTAATATACAATGTAATATTGCTGTTTATGCTTGCTGTGTCAAATAATTTTAACTAGGGACTATAAGATGGTCATGTTTGCTTAAATGTATTGTTTTACTATCTCATTAATGCATTTATAGTCATGAAATGCCAGCCATAAAATAAGCACAGCTGAATTTATTTTCTGTTATTTTGTCTAACTGATTACAAAAAAGGTTTTCTCCATTACTTGCTTAGTCTAAATTTTAGATCTACAGTCTAAAAACATCATAAGTTTCTTTTTTGGTTTACGTAGCCTAAAATTCTGTTAGTTTTTTAACGTTTCACGTTAACTCATTCTTACTTAACTACATAAATGGTTAACAAAGTATTGTTGTTATTATTGATCAGGTGTGTATGTTTTTCTGGTCTGCAATCTATTCGCCTTAAGTAGATCATCAGCAAATACTAACTATCTCTAGCAAATTAGTTATAACAATTCTATTTTTCTCTATAGCTTAGAAAAATCAATTCTCTACTTGTGATTTGTTGCAGGACAAATTAGTATGTCAAATTTGTAACACCCCGAATCCACCAAATTTCAAGTGTTGTATTATATGTGAGGGCAATTTATCTACAGCCCGAATGGAGGTAATTGTTTTACTTGTTATCAGAGTCGTAAATTTTAAACAATTTTTACAAAACTGTCTGATATTGTCATTATGTTTTGACTATATACAATAGTTGGGCAAAAGTATATATATATTTCTAAAATATAAATATTTGAATAGAATGGAAGGTAAGGAAAACTTTGTCCAAAATATGGACACAAAGATTTATTGCATGTTAGGTACTGATGCCATCACCTTAGCAAACATCTTAGTTATAGTTCTTAGTAAACTTGCTCTGCCTAAAAGTCTAAAAGTTGTAAAGTGTTTCTGGGTAAAAAGATAAAATACTAATTTAAATTTAATTTACACTCTAGCGGCATAGTGAACTAGCCTTTATTTGCTACAGATTCTGGGTGCACCACACTTTAAACTTTAAAAAAATTCAATGTAAGGACTGCTTAAAGTTTATTTTTTGCATCATAAATTTATATCTTGGCTATAATTGTTAACAATGGTTGATGTCTGAAAGCCTGGAGACTAGGATAATAAGGATTTTATTATACCTGCTAAAATTAACCATTTAACTCTGTATGCTGATCTCAAAGGAGTGGCCACACAGTCTTACTGAATCAAATTATTTGCTAGAAACCTGTGTTCAAAGACTGTTAACATTAGAACGAGTGAGAGGCCTTTATTTTAATTTTAAAATATGGAGTTTTAGTACCGTAATAGCATTAGTGTAAGTCTGTATCATTGTAAACATTTAAATGAATTTTCTCATATTTTTCATGCAGAGGATGCCCATTGCGAGTCCAGCCATATCAGCTTTGAAACCCGATAGCAGTTTACGAAATTGTTCTTCTTGTGGACGATTAAACAGCGCCGATTCACGTTTTTGTGACTGGTGTGGCAGTAAGGTAGTCTAATTGCTTTTTCTTTTCAAATGATCTTTGTAAGTATGAAATCGCATTTTGTTCTGAAATCGACGGTCATTGTTGTGGTTCCATATGGCGATGTATTTGGGGCTGTTTGTTTCAATTGTAGTGTGTAGTGCATGCAACATGGTGGAAGAAATCTTCAGTGCTGAAGCGCAAATATTCTTTTTTGAACATTTTAGTTACTAGATGGTTTAGTTAACTCCTCATTTTTAATCCTGTTGTTACAAATACATGATGTTATACTAATTTTTTTAGAATTAGCTTGTTTGCTTATTTTGATGCTTTGTGTTAATTGTAACTGCTATTTTAGTTATCTGTTTCGGCAAGCATGACCCTGTCTTGTGGTAAATGTGGCGCTGTGAATGAGTTGCATGCTAAGTATTGTCACAGATGTGGCACTGTGTTAGAAGCTCCGACTCGTGGTGATCCTGCTTTACCAGCTCATGAGGTAAGTGTTCGTTCACTAAAGCAGTTTTTTTTGGTATTTTAGAAACTAAATGTTTTGTGAGCTCATGTATATTTTTTGTAATCTTGCAAATATGATAATTTACAATGTGTCACTATTGTCTGCTAAATTGTGTAGTGTTATTGCTGCCTTTTGCCAAATTTGTTTAAGAAGTTTAGTGTATTAAGATTACATTAATGTCGTGTTAGTTAGTGATGTAGACAAGTCTTAACTGCTTGAATCCCAACTTATGTTTTGTATTACGGGTAGTCGTGTTCTCATGGTACTAGTCTGAAACTAATGGAAGTTAATTTTGTGAATTTCTTTCCAAATTATGAAATTCAGGTAGAATAAATTCCTTTTTTTGAAACACCTTGTGCTAAAGAAAGGTTTTCCATTAATCGATTAACTTGTGAAAGCTAACAAGACAACACACTTGTAGTATAACGAGCAGCAAGTTTCGCTGTTAAAACATAGTGAGAAAATTATCGATAGCCATGCTTTTCTGTTGTCGCAAACAGATGGCAACTGCTTATGCAGAATTTTCCAATGTAAATGCTCTTGTGATTTTGTCACAAAACCAAAAATTCAAATATTTCTTGAACTAGGCATTCTAGTTGTATTGGTATGAATTTGTAACAGCAGGGTTTCAAAGTATAAAAGTTTATTTTTAACTGACATAAATTCATGGCCAAGAACTCAATGACTGTTTGAAGTTCATGCATTTAGTAGCTTTTCTTCAAGCGAATGTATTTCACACATTCGTGTGTTTCAGATTACACAGACTTCACCTCATCGTTCTGTTTCTTGGACCCCATCAACTGTGATGACACAAACGTCACCAGTCAAGACAAAGTCTTCAGTTTCTACACAAACCGTAGGTTTATTTTATCCTTCACAGACAGGAATGACAAAACAACAGCGTGAAATGGAAGCCAGGCTAGCACTGAAGAAAGAAATGAAGGATAGGAAACCACCTTTGACAGCTGTCAGTCCAGGAAGAGGTTTGTATATTATATTAATACGAGTCTACATCCGGTCCTGCCGAACAGATTGCATCTGGATTTAGTCCAACTCTGGTAAAAGGTATCCGATAGAGTTGGTTACCTTCAAGATTGGCTGAAGCTTGAAAAATTTCATTCAAGTTATTGGTAAATGAAGGCTTGATTTGTTATTTTACAAATATATTTAATCCAAAAGACAAGAGAACTAGTCTGATGCTTAAATTTTGCCCAAATAAATGTTATACTCTTATTATTGCATGTTTCTGCATAGTTGTAGTGCTTAGCTGAAGAAAAGCCGAGAACGGGTTAAAATATGTGATCATTATCATGCAAAATTACATGATGATATTTACAATGAGCTGATTAAGTAGATTAGTCACATCAGTACAACAATAGTTTTTGGCCAATTATATGTTAACAATAAATGACCTAGCTATGTTTTGGTAAGATAAAATTACTATGTAATATGACAAATATATCTCAGTAATATTAGTATATATTAGTAACTACATTATAAATTAAATGTTTACAGTACCATGTAATATAATGGTAGACCTTACCTAATTAAGTGGACCACACGGCATTCTTAATAAAAGGCGTCCAAGATTTGACATGGCTCTGGGCAAGCTACTGTATACTAACTAATACAGGTTGTAAATGTTTTTTATAGACTTCAAAAGAAGCATATTAGAAGTAGAATATATAGTTCGTTTTGTTGGGTAATTAGGCAAATTGCCAAGTAATACTACCTACAGACTTATTCATGTGGAAAGGTTGCATGTTTATTAATGAACCTGTTTGCTGGGGCAGATCCAATCAACTAGGGTAAGCAATAAGAGTAAACATTGAGCCATACTGGCACGTTTCTCAGTAATTGGTAATTGTAATTAGACAATTTTATAAATGAATATAAATTACAGGTTTTTCATTTTTTGCCAAAAAATTTAAAACAGAACTTGAGTCACAAACACATTTTTACATCCATAATGGGTTGTCTACCACTTGCTTGTTTTGTTGTTATTGTTGAGAACAGTTTGCATCCACAGTCATGCATAGCAGATTTTTTCTCAAATTACTAAACCATTAGCAACAAATTATATATGACCCATCTTGGAGTGGGTATTTTTCCCCGTTTTTTGCAGAACTTATAAAACTGAGATCTGAAGAATGGGACTGTGAGAGATGGGGTGCTTTATATTATTGCAAAGAACATTCATCAGTGAATATAGTAGGCTTTGATAGATTTTGCAAAAGCTAATGGCATCCAATGATCGGTTGACCCAACCACTGATTTTTTTCAAAATTTTTCCTAAACACTATGCAGAAGAAATATCCAGTACTAATTTTTCTACGGCTTTTGGAAAGAGCAGGGCTGGGGTTACCTGACAATGTGGATTTTTTTATAGATATCTCCACCAGAATCTGCAAGAGCAGGATAATTCTCCCTTAAATAGCTGCCCCCATTAAATAAGCAGATTATGTAAAAATTCAATTCTCAAATAATATGTATAAAATACTTTATTTGTATTAGTAAAAATAAATAAAAATAAAAAGTTCAAAAAGGGCAAAAGTGTGATACAAAAAAGCACACATATCTAAACAAGATTATACATATAGCTATTGCAATAAAATATGTAAATTACGACAGCCAAGCTTGTTGAACAGAAATATATTTAATTAATGAACCGCGCAAATATAATCAAAATTTGTTTCTTAAAAGTCATCATTCATTATTATGTAAATGGTCAATGACCATCACTCAGTATGTAATGGTTGTTCAGATATCTTACTAATACACAGAAGTTCTTCAAGAATGTTAGAAAGATAGCCGCAGAAGGAACGGTAGTTAGAAAAAATGTTGTATTATTTTTGTAAATCATTGTGACCTGATGATTTGCAGCTACAATTTTTTCGTGATACGACCACCACAGCTAATAAATGTAAAGTCGTTTCTTGCAGCAACACACCACAAGCATTTAGTGAACCTTGTCACATATTAGGGCTCAGAGCTAGCATCAGTTGCAGAGGTGCTTAGCCACGAGGCTTAAGCATTGCTTAACTTTGGTATTTTTTTGGCGAAACTTTCTGTGCTTAGAAGTTTCCTACTATAAACGAGTAATATAATTTTTAGCACTTTGATTTGATTTTTTAAGTTGTTATCAGTACATAAAATGTGGAATATTTCTTTTCTCCAAAGTACTTTATAAAATACAGAAACATAGTCAGAAAGTAAGTACTTATCCTTATTTAAGCAAGCTTGTGTAATATTTACTTGTTTCAGTTCCATGATTATCATGAATTGCAGTCAGCTCAGTTATATGTGATACAGTTGATTATGTAATTTACTGTTTTACTTTGAAACACTAGTCTAAATAGGTATTTTAAATGTTGAAAGTGCATTTTTTCATGTTAAAAACAAAAGTAACCATGCATAAGTTATTCCTGAGGGCTAAAATTATTTTCTAATTTAACTTAATTTGATATTAAGTTATTTTTCACGGTGTTTATTTACCTACTATATGGTGAACAAGTCTTTTAAGAATATTTAAAAATATTTTTGCTAATCCTATTTTAAACAAAAAGTGTCTGTGCTATTGTTTGGGAACATTGCTATAGTAAGTCTGTTTTTAATGACAGCCATAATTTTTCATTTTGAATTTTTAACTTTTTTTGTTGCCTACTACATGTTTTTCTTTTGAAAAATCACGAGTAGTGTAAACCTGCTTTTATTTATGGAGTTATTAAGAAGCCATTAGCAGTGTAAATCTACTGTATTTATGTGTATTTGATGCTTGGTGGGCTGTCAGAATTTATTTGTTAGAACTGTTAAAGCCTGGGTTGTTACAAAAATGTAGAAGGATATGAGTCATTTAAACAGAAATAAACAAGCTTAAAGGCCGATTTGAAACCTTACTGATAAGTTGCTTTAAAAAACTTTTTTACCATGTATAAATTTGTTTGTTTTGTTTCGTGTAGTGGATCCACTGCTGCAGCATTTTAAACTAACTGTATTAGTAAACAGCTGCCTCACATAGTCTAAAATATACAGCATGCAGTAGCTTACATTGCTGGTGCAAAATAATGTATGTAGGTTTACAAGAGTACAGGGAGTTAATTTAATAAAAAATTCTCAACACATAAATAGGTAGATTGTATACCTTCCACAAAATATTCTCCCTAACCAGAAATTTTGTTTTCACACTTGTTATGACAATTGCTGCTGCTGTACAGTCATTAATTAGTTATTGGAGTTGCTAATTTCGGCCTTATACCTATTATGTTTCAATTACTCGGGCAGCACTAAATGGATATTATGGATGCCAGATGAATGTATACACTCGGCACGACGGCTGGCTTCAGAGTTGGGTGGTTTTTTTTGAACAGTTGTGTTTGTGTAGCAAATAACAGACTGGGTCAGATGCAATAATTTTCCCACATATTCCAGCATTGAGGTTATTTGATGAAAGTTTTGTCAGTTACACTTGCTTATCTCAGCTTCTCATTTTAGTGGAACGAATACAAAGAAACTTATTTCCCATTTTGCTGTGAATTTCCAAATATAAAGCAACCAGATATTTTACCAAGCTGTTGTTATTCAATTAAAAATTTTTATAAAATTTTGAAAACAAAAAATGTTGACTTTAGTGCAACGCTTGGTAGAACACAACGGCAGTTGTAAAAGCAACAGGCAGGTATGCTAGATTACGTGAAGTTATGACTAAAAGTTAAAGTTGCTTAATTCTGTACTGAGGCAAAGCATGAGAGGCAAATTCAGCAAACTCTACTTAGCAAGAAAATTGCGGATAATAGGCAAAATATAGTTTTCCATTTAACTGGCCTTTAAGATTAAGCAAAGTTTAAGAGAACTGGTAAAGATTAAACCGTACAATATTCAATAACAGCGATAAATACCAGGTGTTAATATTGTTCTGAACATTCTTGTTAACTTAAGTTAAAATCATTGATAAATACGCAATGTGAACAGAATTTTCTTGTAAAGCTCAGTTTTTTTAATGGTAATTTGAGTTTATTGCAATTTTTGAGGTTTTCTTGCCATCACAATTTCGTTTGTATGCATACTACTGGAAAGGCAATACAACATTATAGCATAAGTGGCTTACGTAAAAAAGAAATTCTTTTACACTAGAAACCAAATTGAAGTCTATGGCTCAAATTTCAAACTTAACAAAGTATTTTTAAATGCATCTACAAACAATTGTTCAACCACTGCATTTCCAATAAATAGCTGCTGAGGTGTCACGTTTATACAACACTGTAGTTAATATTGTTGAGTTAAAATGGTACTTGGTTTTCAAAGGTTACTGGAGACAGCAGATGGATCACATCTGTGGTCATTTGAAAGCTCATGCTCAGAATAATGCTGAATTCAGAGCACTGATCGCAGAACCAAAGATAGGAAAGGTAAATTTTAATATTTGTCATGTTATTAGGCAACACTGTATTATAAGCACTATCGGTTGTTGATGTTTGTAGGCTGGTGTCATGTGACTCGGAACTTAAGGGTTAGGTTTTCTGAGCATGTCTGGAGATCCTTTTATTTGCATAATTTATGCAGGATGCTGGACTTTTGATAAGGTGGATAAGAATTAATCCTTTCCTATCGATTTCCTTTCCTAACAGTAAAGGTTATTATTGTAATCCATTTCTTAGGGTTCGTCAGGCAGCTTGAGTGATGCAAAACCTTTTTAAAAATTTTTTCAAAAAATAAGTACAGGTTAAGGCTTTATACACTTTTTTTGAACTGGTGTGCGTTTGACCAGTATTTCTACCTTAGAGTCCTCGCATTTCATGCACTACCTGTTTTTGTAGTGCATGAAACTTTAGCGGTGAACAAAAATTAAACTTATAGTGAGAACTCTACAAATCGCAGATCTTAGATAAACTCCATTTTAATTTTTTAGTGAGGCATTTGGTACCAAAATTTCTGTTATTTTCGGTGTTAGAAGCTTCTAAGCTTTCTGTTTATATAAAAAATATTTTGTGCATGATATTGTCTCAAGTTCTTTTGTGAATTTTTTCAGTGATTGAATTTCGTAAACTTAAAATCTCTTAATTTTCCCAAAACACGTTTTTAATATGCTTGTCATACATTTGACCCTAATTTTTATATTTTTATATTTTTTTATATTTTTGTAAAATATGAGTCACTGAGATTTTTAAGCTAATTTCACATCTAACCTAAAACGTCATAATTTTCCCAAAATGCAATTTTTTTAATATGCTTGCTATATGTTTGACCCTAATTTTTATATTTATACAAAATACGAGTCACTGAAATTTTTAAGCTAATTTTACATCCGTCTCTTGCTGATTGACTTGTTTGCTGTATATTTTCTGATCTGTGATTTATCACGTATCAGATAAAGCTATAAGTTTTTCTTTTTTTAGATCAGGACAGCTACAGTGGAAGAAGATTTGTATGAATTAACTTTGACTCTCACATTTGCCCTCAAAGGCATCAGTCAACATCAAGTAAAAGACGAGCAGAGCCTCACTGCTAGCCACACTGGCAACTACCTCAGTGCGTTGCTAGACGACAGCGAAAGCATTGCAACTGAATCAGCTACAAGTTTTGGTAATTAAAGGGAACTACTGTTTTGTGCTTACATGAGAGATGATATTCTAGTATTATAGCTATACTTGATCTGATTTGGTTATAAAATCTTAAACAGAAGGGTTGGGTAACTTGAGTTGGCATAAAGAATATGACTTTCTAATAATTGCCCAGCAAGCACCCGTAGACAAAAAAGCAACCGGTTTTATAACCTGTATGAAATGCTGAGCAGTCTGAGATAAGTATGTTTTTTGGTTTTTCTGATGCTGCCTTCGCAAAGCGAAAAACTAAATGCCAGCAATGATTTTGCAAATAAAAAATCAAAATTATCAACTACTTGTCAGGAAATGATCTATCATTCCCATCTATCTATCTGGTGGCTTGATTAACCGTTCAAAAAATTGAATTGCAATTTATTTTACTGCCATAATACATTTACCTTGTTGTGAAACTCTCGTGTATACAATGTATGTTTGCAGTTAGTGAAACATCTACGGTCAAACCTGAAATTTCACGGAGAACACGTAAACCACCCAGCAGCAGAGCAAGCAGTGCAATGAGCGCTGGCAGTCGAAAAATACATCGCCAGAAAAAGTCAGCTAAAACTGAAAAGAAGTATTCGGTAAGTGATTGCTCTATTGTACTGGTGTTGTAGCTTGTGAACGATAATTGGCCTTATTGAAAATAATAGTGCTGTCCCAGTAGTGTCGTGTATTTCCTGATTTTTCTGCAACTCCTTTTTAGGATTTTATTTGCCACCATGTTCAAAATTTTGACAGTAATCCATTTCAAGCCTAATTCAATCAGTACTTCTTGGAGTACAACAATTATTACAACCATCGAATTGACATGCGATTAAAAAAACTTGAAAATTATTGAACCACCCTGCTGTTGCAATTAAAAATTAGATTTTTTTGGTTCTTAACTTCTCACCGTTATTTCATGACAAAATGCATTATCTTTGTCTTCCTTAAGCTAGTGCCAGTACTGCAACATACATTAAAGATTTCTCCTTGTCCTTGAATTACTGTATGTAAAAATGGCAGAAATTAGTAAAAGAAGTTTTATGTAAAAATTTTTCACTGAGAGTGCCTATAAGTGCTTATAGGTGCTCACAGTGTGTGCAATTTGGCAGTACTCTGATAGTGAGGGGTAAACAGATGACCAAACCAAAAAACATGGGCAGTTAATTTGAAGATTGTCTTTTTAAAATGAAGATCCAATTTGAATTGCATCAAATTGAAAAAAATCAGACATGGAAAAAATTTGAAATTGTTTGTACATGTATTCTATTTCTTCTTTTGAGCCTCTTGTTCCAAGGTTTTTCTAATCTACACAGTGTTCTAGCTCTGCTTTTATAGACTAAATTTCACATGATAAAGCTCCCTATTTATCCTGTTCGTCTCATTATAAGTAACGTACAGATATGTCTACTTAGGATGCTGAGTACTCAGTTTTACGAGAACTTTCTGCAAGTGGTTCAGGGGCACCGGAAGAAGTGGAAGAGCTCTTGAATCAAGTAATTTTCTTTACATAGACTGTTCTCATTATTCAATAGCGTTAATGCTAATCTCCTCACAACTGTAGCTGTAAATAGTTATAAATTAGTAAATTGTCTATTCTTGCATTATTTGAGAATATATTAACTGTTTAGAATTTGAAGGTTACAAAACGTCCTATTTTATATTGGAACATCTTCAGTTATTATAGATGCTGTTGTTACATTTTTACATTAATACATCATTTACTAAAAAATGAATAAAATGGATGTTCTCATATACTAAGCAATGTTAGAGTGCTAGGTTCATGCACTGAACATTACTTGCTTGTTTGTTTGTTCTTTTTCATAAGAGCAACATAAAGGCTGTCACAACAGCACATAATTACTGTAAATCTCCGTTTTAGACATTTTTGTCATTGCTGGTCAGTTGTTTATAGTATTTTCAGTTATACTAATTGCTAATTGTTCCTCAGCACTTTAGCTTTTTTTGTGAATGTAGGGTGCCAATCCGAATCTGATTAATAAAGATGGGATACCACTCCTATGCTTGGCTGTCATCAACAAACATGAGGAAGCTATACCAGTTCTGCTGAGTGGCGGAGCTAAGATAGACTTGAAGGGTTACCTCGGTAACACAGCTCTTCATGAAGCTGTCCTGCTTGGCAAAGAAGGTAAAGAAATCATGGAATTGCTTCTACAGTAAGTAAATTTAATAATCTTCATATTTTTTTATTATTAAAGGAAAAGTTAAGGTTATACAATCTTCAGTGCGTTTTAGTATACAGTTAAAAATATTTAAAATTACTGCGCAATACTCGTGCACAGCACAAGAGTCTTTACCTAAAAATTATAATAGAGAAGAAATTTATAAATATAATCTCTCCTCTTTTAGCTGAGAATCAGAGGTGTGCCACTCAAGACCAGTCTTTTTGTCTGTCTTGGTCTAGATCTCGGAAGTTTCAATTTTTGTTCTAGTCTTTGTCTCGTTCTTGCTGGTATTGTTTTGGTCTCGGTCTCAAAGTCTGTTCTTGTGATTTATTTCAATTTACACAAAATGCACTTGATTTTACCACTCACTAAACGAAATTACCTAGTAGCATTTTATCAAAACACTAGCTCACAAATTACTTTGACAGTTTTTTGAAATTTCTGATTTTTTGTGCACGGTAGGCAGGTAGGTAAAGGCGGGCAAATAAGTGGCTATGGAAACATAAACCCAATCTGTAACCACATGTCTTGAAATTTGCATTTGACAACTTCATAGTTGCAAGAAAAGGTTTGATAAGCACGGTGTGGAATTAGAAAAGTCAATTTTCATAAAATATTGCAATGGATTCAAATTTCAAGTTCAAACAGCAGTACTAGTGGCTTAATGTTACCACATTTTGGCTGTTTTCAATGCTTTTGGAAATTCTTTCTTTGGGAATATTTGCTTTGTTAATTATCCATGCAGTAAACTACGTACGTATAACTCGAATGCTTGTGTATCTCGAACAGATCTCATGAAACGGGAATTTCCCTTGCATTTTTCTCTTTACAAAACATTGCGTAACTGAAAATCCATAACTCGAATTATCACATAACTCAAACCGAATTCTCGGTACATTTTATAAGAATCAAACTGAAACTACTCGCCTATCTTGAACAACTCCCAAGCCAGAAATCCTATGTGATAGTGTACACCACATTACAATTTTAACAGCCAGTTTCAACCCACATAAGTGCTAAGATTTTTTGTATTACCTTAGCAAAACACTGAACACAATATGGCTTAACTACTGTAGTTTAATAACTAGATCACAATGTTATTATTGCCGAATTCTATTAACCATGCTACTCGGACTACAATAGAGATGGACCAGTCATTGTATTTTTGGTTATTCATAAAAACTAAAAGCTCAGTTTGTCATTTTCACGTGTATGTCCAACATTGACGATCAACTCAATCTTGTTTTCTTACGATCATTGTCTAACTCTTACCCTCGCATCACTCAAACAAATTTTCCGGTCACAGGTGTTGAATAATACAGCGTTCACTGTATTATTAAAAGTGAGTAGTTCTACAAGATTCATGCAAAACTGTTTTAGAAGCAATTTTAATATGCCTAATGCTTTTTATGTGACATAGTTTTCAGTCTTGTTCTTGGTTTCGAACAATGCAATCTTGAATTTGTAGGTCTTGGTCTAGATATTATTTTGATAGTAAAAGTTCTGGTATTGGTCTTAGTCTCTGTCTTGTTTTTGATTTTGGTTTTGACTACCCTGATCTTAGGCACACATCTGGTGAGAATTTAACTTGGTTCATAAACAAACACCAGCACTGTTGTGAACGTAATATAGTCGTCCTTCTGAGTGTTTTTGTGACTGATTTTGTAGCCATCCTAAGCAATTTTCAGTTTAAAAAACAACAAAACAGAATTGATTTAATGATTTAACAGCAAAACTGTAAAAGAATGACCATCGGGTATTGCAGTCAGGGGGGTGACCAAAACTTTTTAGGCTGTGATGCACCTCTTGATATGATAGTTTTCTGAAATTCTGTTTTCGCCTATTTGCAGAAAAGGAGCTAGTAAGTCAATAAAGAATGAGAAAGGTGAGTCAGCATATGACATTGCAGTGCGTAAGGGAGAAGAGGAGATGATCACTATACTTGCATCTAGTATTGGACAGTCTCTCCTGGATTCCTTGGTGAAGGTTTAGCGGAATTCTTTGTATACCTAAGTGTGAGTAAAATCTTACTGCTGTGTTTAAATTCCATATTTCTCGTAAATTCCAATTTGAAATCTTGTAAACAAAATTGTTTTTCGTAGTTTATTACAGGCTTTAGTCCTTTTTAAGAAAAAAACATTACAGTAATTTATGCCTTCATTCAAGTAGGTTCAAAGTTACTTTTCGAAATGTGCTTTATTGCACGTGCAAAAATAAATAGCTATCATAAAGTTTAAACAATGAAAATTGTGATAATTTCACTGATTTAATAGTCTTGTAGTGATTTGCACCCTGTTTTTGTTATATTCACTAAATATTAATCATTCTTTATTATTACAATGTATGTAAGACTATAAACTAGTTTTGTTAAGTACTCTACAAGTATTTATGCAATTAGGCTTTTACTTTGTTATTGCAAGTCTGACGTCATTAGTTTCAGTTAGCTAAGCAGCTACACTTGAAATACCTTGCAGTTATGAATTTTCACCACTGTCTGTATAATTTTTCTGTTTTTAATGCTTTAATATGGTATTTATCATGTCCAATAAAAGCTTATCAATCTTTAGCTAACATTGTAATCCGATTGTGTATCATTTAATAGCTTAATGTCTTAGCGAGTACTCTGCAGGTTAATCAAATGTGATTTTAATACACAAGTGCTTGTGATTGTTTAATGTATGGAGTGCATTTGATTTTGCAACACGTTAGAGGTGAACCAAGAAGACAAGGATGTATTTGCAATATAAAGGTCCTATAATAATACAAATTCAATGCATAGTAATTAAGGCTTAAAACTTTACTTGTGTTGTATGACTCCTAAATGTGCTGACTTCCTGGGACAGTGAAAATAGCATGGTGGCAATGAATTTATTCATATTACAAATGTTTTCAGTTTTGTGGAAGCATCTATAGTTTCGACTTCTGTGGCCATTATACACAGTAAACTAACATAGTAAAACTAATCTAAAAAACTAAGTCAGTATTTTACAGTTTGCAAACTAATGGAAGATGAGCATTATGAGAGTAATGACACACTTAATATGTTGCCTTCATTTTTTAAAAAGTATGCTTTGCTCATCGTCATATTCTGTGATAGAGATATTCCGTCCTCAACTAAATGTTTCATTTATTATTTAGTTAATATTTATCATTTTTTAAAAAAGTACTTTCTACTGCATTAGTTTAATTGCATAATCAATTACCTAGTGGATCATTTTAATACTGTATCTTGAAAGATTTGGAGTTGACCTTTCATGATTTTGTAATATCCTATTTCTTTTTATAGTAATTTTGTATAGTTTTTGTGTATAAATATTTATTTACACTTGTAAACTTATTTCCAAACAAGCCCAAAGAAATATTAATACTAGATTAGTGCTGGCAAATCTATCAGACTTCATCTTTCTGCAAAGCATGGACAGGTCTCTGTTTCCTTTTCTAAGCATTTGTTCTAAAAACAATGACTGCTGAAATAGTGTATCTTTAAAATTTTCTGTGACGTGAATGTAAAAATTCTAGTTGGTCTATTTTCTTGCACTGTAAACCAAAAGATGCTTGATGTTTTTCATTGTGTGTGTGTGGCTAATCTATTCTGTTTGATCAACAGAATAGAGAGGCCTGATTTACCATTAGTAGTGGTCACCACTCACACAAAACCGGTTACAATTTGAATGATACTATACATTCTCAACATTAAGCATTACCAAGATTGTTTGTAGATGGGCTTAAACTTTGGTATTAAATTATAGTTAAATTTTCAAAGATTCTCTTACTAAATTACCAAATTTCTTCTTTCTAATAATGATCGTTTACCCATCTGTTGAACTTGAATGGTGTACTTTTTCATGTCATGACATCTATAAAATGCAATACGTGTAGTAAATTCACTTTAATAGTGAATTGTATGTAATAACTACAGAAATAAATCACAAAAAATTAAAATGATTTCTACTTGCATAATAAATAAACAATGATTGTATAGATGTATTTACATCACATTCATAATTAAAACATGTGCAGTGTAACCTCATATCTCTATCTGTAATTACTTAAAGTAATTATATATATACGTGTATATTAATAAACAACTGAAATAACAGCATAATAATAATGTCATGTCAGTTATAGTTCAATACTAAGAAAAAAATCAGCTGACAGTACATGTACGCCAAATAAACATTACTAATAAAATGTCATTTTTTATAATTGCATTTAAGTACTGCACTTAATCGTCATGATATAATTGATAAGAGTTGTACTATATATACTATGTATATATATATATATAGTTATCAGATCACTATTGGTTAAGTTTTCAGTTATACATGTAAATTTAGAATATTCGTGTAAGAATGTAAACAATGCCGGTTATAAGTAGTTAACTATTGGCAGCAACATCTGTCTATAAAACCTAAATATATAACAGCAAAAACAGGTGACAAATATGTATAAATAGTATAATTAGAGCCAGATATTAGTCGTAAGCTTAAAGCACAATCACATTTATGCGAAATTTGGAGAAATGGTGAGCCTTTATTTTTTTGTAATGTGATGACACCAAGTGGAAGTTATTTTCCTGCAGCCACCCACTTATCTACTAATTATACCTGTTGTTGTTTAGATTTGGAACATTGCGGCTACATGTGGCTCATATGCATAAAACATGCCAGTAATAATGTGTTGTTGTTTTGGAAGTGTTCCTTCATATTTCATTTACGTACAAACACGCAAGCTTTTTTCACCTACAGGGTACATGTACTGTAGTGTACATATTTCACAGTAAGCTGATCGCTAAAAAGTAACCCATCTCACTGAATGAGATTAATCTACTGATTTTATTTAAGAATAAAAGAAATGAAAAGATCAATTGGCAAATGGTTACTAATCAATTTTGCAGGCTGTAACACTCTTGGTGCAGTATGTCCAAATTGTTTGATCAACCTTTATCCATTGACAAATAAGAAAATTAGATTAGCACCCTTTCTGAAACTTTTTCATTTGATGTGTACAAAAAACAGCAGAGGAGTAACAGCCCTTCCGTAACTATAATTATTGGCTGCATAATGCAGCATGCTTTGCGTAAATATTAGTTCTCATTTCTCATGTCCACTGAATGAAACTGGGACAATAACCTAGCTTTAACAAGTAGTTGAAAAGAAGGAATAAAATCTGCAACATTGTCTTTAATTATAAACAGATATGCAACAATAAATTAAACTAGTTACCTTACTTACATTAATACTTTCAAAAAATTTAAACTAATGGCCTAAAATTGTCATGCTTTAACAACATGGGAACAATCACATATTTACATGATCTAAGCTGTGTACAACTGGTATTCTTTCTGTGAAAAGGTAAATTATAATTTTAATAGGCTTATAATAATACAAAGCTAAAATTGTAAAATATAATATTGTGTAATATGATAATGAAAATCTGATAAATAAGAAAAGGAAGACAGGTATCCATTATTTACAAAACAATCAACTAATAGAATAAAAATTTTGTCAAACTTACAAGCATAATCACAAGAAGCCATTTTATTTGTCTATAATTATTAAGTAGACAAATAAAACAAATTATTTAACATTTTATCGTGCCGTTAATGTCAAAATAATAACAAAGTCGACTACTAATATTTTGAACGAACAAGCAAACTCTCGATACAAATTGCTGGGTGCAAACGTCACATGATGATTTGTAAACAACGAGGTTTAATAACTCAAGGCCAGTGGCAGTGACTTTTCTTTCCCTAAGATGAACACAATTTTCGCATTATGCAAATTCAACAATTTTAAAATTTCTTTTTTAAAATATACTTTACAACTTAATAAAATAATCTTCATTCAAGTCTCAGCTAGGATTCTTGAGGAGGCGTTTCTGTCTGAAGTCGTACACACGTCGGCAAATGAACACAAGATCACTGTGTGTGTCGTTGGTAGGCAGGCGGTCACGGCGCGGGTATACTTCGTCTGGCTCTGGTACTATAGCTGGACTTGGTTGCCAGTTTGCATCATGCAAACATTTGTTCTTAAGATAACTGTAAAGAACAAAATATCTTAAGTCATTGCAGTTTTCGACATCAGAATGTTTTCACAACATACAGCGGCGGTGACACTGTTCAAATCAAGTGAAACTACTAATTTTACAATTCTCCCCAAGTTTCTCTGTTCTCTGAATTAAAACTGCATAATTTTAGTTTTATAGTCTTTCGGGTTTTGGAAAATGTTGGCAAAGACAAAAAAGTGACGTAACTAACATTCTAATAGCCTTTACTTTTAGATTTTTTGAGTGATTTCATTATTTAACTGTTACACAAACTTTTCTTATACTATCAGATTCTAGGTCATAGTTTACATTATTTCAATTGTTTGCATATAAACCAGTTTATGTGGTGCTCAGCAAATTTGAGAACCAGATTCTTTTGCTAAAAAACGCTAAACTAGTCTCCGATGTGCCAACTCCACATCCAGATTTGTCTCGCAATGAACATGAAATGAGATCATTAAGTTCTTCCTTGAAAAAAGTTTCAGGGAAAGCAGAGACAGCAAATCTCACTGTTAACTGATGAGTTCTGTTAACCTCTGCCTCTTTTACACACTGCCACATACACATTCACATATTCATAGAAAACAGATAACGAACAATGGAACTTATGCATTAATAGCTACTTTTGCTTTTAAATACACATAAATTTATACTGCATGAAAAGTAATAGAAGTCGCTTCAGGTTAATAAATAAAAGTTTCTGTTACATTGAATAAAATGAAGAATAACTGATTTGTGACATCACTTCTGTTAACAGTGACATAAATTAAGTTGTTTTGTTGAATAAACTACTGCAAGAAACGACTTGCCTACATAGAGACACTAACTCGACAGCTTATGACAATTACGCTTTTAGAATATTTTGAATAAATCGCATGTGAATAATGCCATGCATTCATTACCGTGCATATTCATTGTGAGTCAACACAAAACATTTATCTTCAATGCAGGCTACATTGTTTTCGTCTTGATGTTTACTAGCAAACAATTCAGTAGGAAGGCAGTGCGGAAGCTTAGTAAGTTCCACATGCTCAGGTCGATAATACCAGAGTAGACTCATCATTATTTCACCTGAAAATTAGAGCATAAATAAATAATATACTTAAAGAACTCACTAAACTGGAAAGTAATAACTGTAAGAAAGTTACGTCCCTGAATGCTACAACGTCGCTCACTTCAAGAAAAATGTAAATGGATGACTGGTATCATTAGTAAATCTAGAATATGAGTTCCATTTCTCTAGACACATATTTATATTTCCACATTTTTATTATAACCCCTTACCTTGAGTGCCACTGGCCTTGTATTGGGCAATTTGTATATAAAAAAATTACTTGGGCTATAATTTATGTGCATAAATAATAAACACTTAGTTACTAACCATCTTCAGGATTTTCATAGAATGAGGCAACTTTGGCGATGAATGGCAAGTCCTTCTTCCGGAAGCCAGACTTAAGCAAAACGCAATCACGTACTTTGATTACGTCTCCCTCAGCGTGCTTAATACCATCGAAACACTTGCGCATTTTTGGCAAAACATCATTCTGAAAATTTCAACAAATAAAAATATGTTGCTCACTCATTGTGCTTTACGTTTATTAGACCAATCCACATACAGTTGCTACACAACTATATGCAAAATAGTGAGTATAGCGGTTACAATTTACAAATAACAATTTTGTGGTGTAAAGAAGCAAGGTTAGAAAAATAACGAGTTTCCACAATATGTGCTTAGCTACGAAAGTCAAATAACAATGACTAGCAAGCCTCAACAGTAAATGCAGGTGGTGACCATCAAAACTAGCGTCTGTAGGCATTTTATGTACCACACTGCCTAAAATGATTTATTTCATCGAGAGAGGAGTTTCATTGTCTCATCTTACAAGATTATTCATGATGATAAGTAAGTTCTGGCCTAACCGTAATCGTTGAACATTGGTAGCGAGCTGGCTGTAGAAAAAATACACATTTCTAAAATTTAAAATCTTAAAATAATGCAAGAAAATGATAAATGCAGTTAATATTTAGAAGTATAATTTGCCCAACAAAAATAAACTAAATTAGATAACAAAACTAACTACAAATAATAATATGGCACTCAAAAGTCTTTTTCAACAGTATTAAATATACTTTTCCTCAAGGACACTCCTTGTTTATTAAGCAGACATACTGAAAAAATTATGAAAACAAAACCTACAGCAACTTAAGAATTCAGAAATGATGTTATGAATAAATAAATAGATGTACCTGAGCGTAAACAAGTTTCTCCGAGCTCTGTCCATGCAATGTCCACTCATAACTCAGTCGGAACCTTTCCACTTGCTTGCGGGACACCTTGACAACTCCCGAGGAGGATTTAACTGCTTTCTCGTCAATTTCTGGAGATTTTCGTTTGTGAGACGAAGCTGGCTTAGGCTTCACCTCCCCGCCATTGGACTTTGAAAGCTTGCCATGACTAACTTTTAAGTTGACAACTTTTGGGGACTTCTTTAGTGGCTGTTTTGTGACAACTTTCTTTTCGCTTATCTTAATCTGCCTCACTGACTCAAGTTTTGGCGTAACAGAAATCGAAGTGCTATGTTTAGATTTACTTAGAACTGGCGTATCAGTGATATGTTTCACTGGAGTTTTTGCAGGCACAAAGTTACAGCCAGTACCAGATTTTGATATAGCAACTGTTTGACTACTACTTTTGCTCAAGTTCCCATAAGTCTGTTTACCAGCACGTGAAACTATAGCATTGTACCTAGATGATGTACTTGCTTCTAGCTTTGGTAAGAGCGATGTACCGGCTAATGGTCTAACACCATTTCCAGAATGCAATGGAGGAGGAACAGTTTGTCGGATGAGAACAGGTGGGCCACTGTCAATAGATGCAGCAATTTCACTGCCACTAGTTGCCGTGCTATCATCGTATACAGACTTGATTGGTGACAGTACAGGAGGCCCGCTCAAGTGCCGTGATCTCACTAGTGCACCAGTTTTGTGCTTAATGATAGACAGTACAGGCGGTCCGGCATCAGCATTGAGTTTTGTTGTTCCTATACATTTGCGCTTAGTTACCAATAACGGCTTAGCATTGCTTTTAAGTAGAGAGACTCCAGCAGTAACAGTTGGCATGGAAGTAATTATACTATTGTGCTTAGTTGTACTAATATTGCTAAGCTTGGACAGTGCTGAAGGTACCACAGTATTCTGAGGAAAAGCCATATTTTGGTTGGGACGAAACTGTATGACGCCTTTGCTAGTGACATTTTCTAACATGCCACTTTTACTACAGTTCGATATTAGCTCACCACATTGTGATTTACTGAGATTATACACCAGCCGCTTATGAAGGAACAGTGACTCCTTTTTCTGGTTTGTTTTTTCTTGATCATTTTGCGATTTCTTTGATGCCTTTTGTAGATACTGGTGCTTTTTTGTCTTATTGTCACTACCAGTTAATCCATTACTGTCGCCAGTTTTACACACGACAGTACTTCTTACAGCAGATTTAACTTTAACATTTTTTCCAGCTTTTGCTAATTGTGATGAATAGTTATTTCTTCCGATAATTTTATCTTTTCCTGTCTTTACTAGCTTGTATCTGATCTCTCCGTTTTTAAATTTTGTTGGCTTTATAGCACGCTCATTCACACCTTGTTCTTTTGCACCAGTAAAGATCTTTCGCTTCTTGTCTTTTGGCCCAGTACTATTGCTGTTCTCCTGACATTTTGACAAATCTATACAGTCTGCAGTTGATTCTACAGTGTTAAAATCCCGACTATCTAGCACAACCTCTACAGACTTGGCAGAATCAACTCTTTCGGGATCTTCTTTAATTTCAATAACCTGCTCGACGTTTATACCTTTCTGCGGTTGTTTGCGCGATGCACAATGCACAATGGTCTCACTAGGTGGCAGAAAACCACCCATGGTAGGCAGTTGCTGGTGCAAATCAGGAGTCTGGGACTGTGGAATTCGAATGGGAACAGGTTTAGGTAGTAAACAAGCATCACTGTAAGTCTGAATAAGTGGACCAGCTGGCTGATAGAAATCTGTAAAAAGACAATTAGAATGAAACAAATTGCATGACAAGTATTGAAAAGCAGTTCACAAGCACGGCGGTTTATATAACCAAGCTTGTGAAATGTAAATGAAGATATTTGCATGTCATATATGCCAAATAGCTAAATGCAGGGGACTAAAAATTTTGCTCAATTTTTTAGTTAACTATGAGTTTTCATAAAAATACATATAAAATATGACATTATAGAACCACTTTGGTAATAGGGTTATTGGTTACACTATTTGCTAACTTCAATTTCGTCAACCTGCAAAATTTCTGCACAACAAATTATTAATGAACAATGCATAATATAAAAACATTTCTAGATAATAAGCAGTTTAAGGCCTACAACCAGAGGAATGCTGCGTATTGTGTGTGCAAATAAAAAGTAAAATATTTACAACAAATGCACTAAAAGCAAAAAAATTTAGATTCTTATTAAGAACTAGTTTAACTAACGTACAATCCCAGCCACTTTTTGCTTGGCAAGTAATATTTCGTGTTCTGTAATGTAATCAAATTGTTACAAATTATAAACCAAAGCAATTACAGAAACGTACCATGTGTATAAGGTAAACCAGCTGGAGTCGGCCTATATGGATGATGAGGTGATACGGCTTGAAATGCACTAGGATACGACGTCTGTAACAGGAGTGGATTTATGCGTGTATAAGAACAAGTTTGACACTGACACGCAGGCAGTGGTTGTATGGCTGAATACAGTGGTGTAGCCGAAGCCTATAAAATAAGTCAACACCCAGTATGTAAACATAAGTATAAACAATCACAATAAACACATTTACAGGCTAGTTTAACTTACAGAAATAATCTTGAAGTAGCGCTTTTGACCTAATCCAATAGGAACGCTTGCATTCTCAAAGTGGAAGAAAACTGTCAGTCCTTCATTGAAAGTCTAGAATAATATTTTAAGGCTTAGTAGCCATTCATGTCTAAACTTCTAAAGTACATTCTCATTCTCCCAGTCAAGATATATCACTTGCGACTTTGCTGATCTTTAATTATCATTAATAGACATTAAGCGTTTTTCCCTGGTTAAGGCTATACAAACTGCTAAGTAGTAAGATTATCGAGCTGTCATTGAGACATAGTTAATGGCTTTGCTTTCAGTATCTGCAGTTTTAATAATTATTTCATTAAGCACTATGTATCAAAAATTAGTATTCGTTGTAATCATTAATAATCCTGCTATGATATAATGACAAAAAGATAAAACCTTCGCTCATTTTAACAGACAATATTAGCACTAACAGCTATTTAGTGACTTACGCTTACAACAATACCTGTAAAGATGCAACACACAAATAACAAATAACATATAGAGTGTACATCCACTAATCTCAAATCCAAGACTGCATCGTTGCAGTCCGAAATCTAGACCATTTGGCCACCCATCCCAAGACAAGATGATTTAGCAATTTGTAAATCGTTAAGAAAATTGTAAGTTATTGTGACTAAATATATAATCATTTTTTTATGTAAATTGTGTTTTAATTTAGTTATATAAGGACAAAGTGCAATGGTTTAATGTAAAACTTTTATTCAATTCGTTCCTCTGCACAGTCTGCTTAGAGAAAAGAAAAAAGCAAGCTTCAATTTGTCAGCGTAAGATGTCGAATTCTCAATTAATTAAAAAAGCCTACCTTTCCAGTTATTTGTGGAATAATTTAAAAGTTAAAAACTTTCTTCTCCACATATAAGCAAGATTTCCTAAGTTTAAGTCCAGCTAATTTTCTATAGCTTCCTTTCCATACCACGAATACCTTCCTTGTTATGGCAAAAGAACATATAGCAACCAACATGAATAATTTATCAGTTGATACCCACTACTTTACATTAAAGCTTAGGACTGTTGGACACTTCACTGGGTGCAAATTTAGCAATTTTTCTAAAGGTAATGGGGACAAGCACCTAGGCCTTTCCCATTTTTCTCAGTGCGTATAGAACCCTATACAATAATTAATTTGACACAGCAATTTGACAACATTAAAATATTTTTCCTTATATACCTGCTTAGGTTATTTCTGCCTAATCTGTATTTAAGAGTAAATTCCTCATTCGAGACAATTTCATTAAACTCCCAAACGACACTTATCTTTTTATATACTAACGGCATGCATTTTAGCAAAATATATTTGCATTTCATCTGTTTCCTTTTCTATTACCACTTTTTAAAATAGTTCATTCAGTTTATGAATAAGTGAAGTTAATCAGGCTAAATCCAACATGCACCCACAACAATGTCATTAACATGGCGGCGTCTTTGCATAAAGCAACATGCAAGTGAAAACTTCTGTAATTTGGAGTTTGGATGCTTCCTATATAACCAGATCAAATTAAATTATCCTGTAAACATTAGTTTTCTGCACTGCTAACTGCATACGTCGACTCAGAAAAGATACAAAGTATGCGGAAACATGATGAACATGGCAAGCTTAGTTTATAAGCCACGGGAACCAGTATAGAGACTTTTGCCTGTTCGTCGGCAGATTCACCAGAACAGATAGATCGCAAAACGTGGATCAAACAGCAGGGGTCCACCTCGCAATGGCCAATGAGGCACTCTTAATTAGCCCTAACTGTTTTTTGATTTTTGAGGGCCTGGGCCTTTAGTCACATGCCCAACCATATTTGCACAAAAGCCTATATGAAATATACAGCTAAAGTGTGTGTGTTCATGATTGTTTTTGCTTTTTTCTTGCTGTAAAACACCTTGTGCAGCTAAAATTCGTTAATAAAAGTGAAAAATGGTGAAGCAGTGTGCTTGCGGCATGTGTAATGTGGATATATGGTATCCAGAAAGGTTAGAAGGACTTTGACTTATAAATCGAACCCTCTTTCAGCTGAGTTCCCCAACCCAAAAAAGACTTAGAAGGGTGTCAATGATGGGTCAGAACATGCGGGAGGCCACATGAACAGCTCAACCCATTAACAATTAATAAAAATTGTGCTGTCTGCTAAAAGAGAAGTTTTTTAATGTTTTATTATTACTGCTGGTTACTAATAGAACGTGTTGTGCTAAACCAAGACTTAAGTCACTGCAACAAAATATTCCAGATACTGTACAGCATAAAATAGGATTTTGTTCATTGAGCATGACTGTTTGAACGTACAGTAGTATAGTTAAATAGATCACCTGGGCTAACTTACTTGATTTTTAATTTATTCAGTTTTCGTGTTTATGTTAGAATTAGGTACAAGACACTAAAATAATTTGCTTTTTTGGTGTAAGTAAAAGTGTTATAAAAATTTTGCTTTACGACTCAACATGTAGAGCTAAGTTAATACACCATTTCATATTTGTTAATTTACCACTATGTTGTAACTTTTATTATAACTAGCGCTTTTATCGTAACTGTGTTTGAAACTTCGCAGTAAATCTTGATATAGTGCACATATCCTTGCGTATAATAATTAAGTCCTCTTTGTAAGGATTTGCTAGACAAGTTCTTATAATTTGGTAAATAGCACAATGATACATTTTCCGGAATCGCCGATAAATCACTTAAAATACACCTATTTTCCATGTTGTTCACGCCTGTTTATATACTGTAGTGACTTGCAGCGAGGGAGTATTTGTGAGAACGTGTGTTACATCATCAAGGTGGGTGGGACTAATTGCCATTTGCGATCTATCTATTTCCAGGAGGATGGACATTACATTTGCACCCCGCTTCAATTAGGATGAAAGTTAATAAGTGTTTTATAAATTAAGGCCATAGTTCTTACTTCTATGACATACCTGCATGTAACCACTGATGACAGAACCAGTAGGCTGAGGATTAAATGACGATTCACATTTCACTTGGACTGCATTTGTGGTTAATGTTTTCCTAGTAGACTGACTTGAATTCTGGTGATCTGATGTCAATGCTCGTCTAAGTGACTGACGTTGAGATTCCTAAACAAAAAGTTTTTGAATTTAAACAAAAATTAATTGCCGTACCCTTTCTGAAAACAAATCTTTTGAATTAAAACAAATTTTAACTAAATTTTTCTCATATAACTACATTTGTGAAACATTTAGCTCAGTGCTTTAACACTATAGCTTATACAAAATGTACAAAAGCTTAAAAATGAAAAATTTAACTTTCTTCACATGTTGGAGATTCCAGGTAATTTCTACAAACTTGCACCCAAACTGATAAAGTCACATTTCCTACATAAATATGTAGGTACGATTTTAAGGGATACGCATCAACAGTGGTCAGTTTAATATATGCAGTAAAATCAAGGATACGTCAGAAAATTATCGCTTTGTTTTTAACAATTATAACTTACTTTATTCTTATCTAAAACTTTCTGATGTTGACTACATGGCACGGATTCACTACTAGCAGATGATAAGCTAGACAGAGTATGTTTGCTGTCTGGTGTCCAAGTACTAACCGATGACGATGGAGTCGGAGTCTTGGTGAGATCTACTAATTCTTCCGTTTTTACCTCAATTTTCATTTCTGGCTCAATACGAGGTGACCTACGCACTTTAATGAGGCTTTTGCCACGCTGTGCATCAAGTGTACTAGCAACAAGAAGTGCCATGGCATTTAAACTAGCAACACGCTTGCATGATCGGGTGTCGATCACTGCATCCATATCTACTTCGCGACTAGTTCTAGAGTTGCTACCTTTCGAAGTTCTGAGCGGCTTCTTAAATAATTTCTTTTTGTCTGTTTGCTTTTGTTTCCCTTTTATTAGATCTTTACAAGACTTTACAGCATGTTTCAAAATTTCAGATCCCTTTGAAAGAGCTTTGTCTTTTGCCACTCTGATTTTTTTGCCAGATTTTTCTTTTAAGGACAAATTTTTACTGTTGCTCGAATGTGAAATTTTTTTCAATTTGTTCTTGCTCGATTTTTGATTAACAGCCTTTTCCTCAGTCACATTATCATCAACATCATTATTCCATGCAAGTTTCACTTTTTTTGGTGGTGTTACATCCTCATACATAGCTCCAACCATAGCTTCTGCATTTAAAGCAGCTATTCTCCGTTTTCTAGGCCTTCCTTTGTTGTGCTTTCTCCCCTTACCAAAGCCTGCATCTCTGCCTTCTTTATTTTTTTCATTCATAATTCTAGCTCTAAGCCTAGTCACAATTTTCTTGGTTTTAATTGCAGGCATTCTCTTTTTTGCAGATTTTTGAGATAATTCACTAAACTTTTTACCAATTGCTGACAATTTTCTTGCTGTTTTGGTGCCTAACTTTTTTTCCCCACCATGATAACTAACTTTGTTGCTGTCAAAATTTAGCACAAATGGTATCCGCTCTATATTGATTGATATGTCGTTATCAATTCGCTGAAATTTCACAATCGGCTCCTTATTAACATCTGTCACACTGCACGTGACACAACGATGCGTCTCTGTCCAACTACAGTCCTTGACCAGATGGCGACACCTTCTACAGCGAGAGCTACCAACACTCGATTCATTCACATAGCTGAAAATGATGCAGAAAATTATTTCACGTAACAGTATATAAAAACAGAGCTATGGATCCTAATTTTATCGATACAAAATGTGTGTATTTCCATCCAAGGTGTGTGAGCATAGGTGAGTGATATGATAGGCCCAAGGGAAAGACTATTACTTTACTAAATTGTGCAATGATAGAAGTGACTCCTCATATATTACAATCCAGAAAATGCTAATAAAAGCAGTATGTGTTTGAAAGTATTGTTGGCCAAACACACAAGCTTTCATAGCTAAATTCAATGCAGGTAGAATAAAAAAATCTGACTGAAATGCAAAAAAGCTTCGGAATTGCAGGATACTCTAGACACTCGTGAATTACAAATTTGATAAATAAAAGCTTCTGGATTCTTCTGGATTTCTGCTGGATTTACTACCACTTCGTCATAATATTTATAATAAATTAAGTACTATGTACAGAATCTATTAAAAAAACAATACTCAATTCTCGACCCTAGCATAAAAGGAACAATAATACTGGAAGGGAAAATATTACTTTATTTAAAATGATTTACATATAAGAACCTATATATATAAGCCTACTTTCATTAGTTTTCCATTGCTGCACGCTTTCAGCTATTTATATTTAAATGGACAACAGCGCCTGCAAATTGTGCAAAAATAGGCATTACCTGATCAGCAGAATATGTCCTGTGGCACAAAGACATCACTTTGAAATCACACCTCAGCCCTCCAATTACAGTAGTTGCCGCTTAATAGATTCACTTTGGGACCGAAGTGTTTTGACCAAATTAACTGATTGAATCTATTAACCGATGGGCATAGTATTACCGGTATAGAAGTGTGAGTCATCAACTTAGTTTGCACTGCAAAGGCTTTTAATGAATATTAAAAACGAAGTAATGCCTAAATTCCTTTGCACAGTAAAAACTTTAAAAATATATTTTGAAATATTATTTTATATAAGTGAATTAGCAATAAATTAAAAAGTATACTTTTCTAAATCACATAAGTCTGTTTATTTGCAAAAATTACAAAAAATTCCTTCAAAGTCAGCTGCTTCATTTTGTCGCAAGGAAGTTGGCTCACAAAGTTCTCACTATTATGAAAATGTTGAAAATCTGTTACTGTGTGATGCACTTATTCAAGTAAAACATTTAGCGATTGGCGTGCTTGAACTGCAGTTTTTCAAACTTCTTAACTTTATGCTCTGATTTGCTGTATGATGTTTACATGTTTACTCTCTTTTAAGACACAAGGGATACTGGCTGATTACTGTACCGGCATCTTTGATTAAGCGTGAAAGTGTGATTTGCAACAAGAGCTTCAAAAGAAAACTGCTAGACAAGTGATTAAGTGTTAGGCTTCCAGAAATTCTTGGGCAACAGGTTAATATATTCAAAGCAAAACCGCTACGCTACCGTATTAGCGCATGATAAACGTACTTGCTTACAAACAAAACGGTACTTAACATGATTATTTCTACATATATAATGCACAAAAGGGAAGTAAAGATGACATAAAAGTAGGAACAATTACCGATAGTTTTTATGTATATTTGAATAGAAGAGGCCCGTTCCAGGCGTTTTTAAGTCAATTAACAGTGAGTCTATTAAGCGGTGACTACTGTATAACATAAAAATTTGAAACTGTGGACCTTTTTTAGTTTTTGTGTTTCATAGTTCATTGTTGCACAGATGGGCCACATATTTCATTTTCGCTTTAGCAAACTTGAATCAAATGCCTCTGGTGCCACTACAAAATTTCCCCCACTTATGACATACCATCACTAACTGTGCTCTAATTCTACACTAACACTGAGAGTTGAATTATCAGAAATATTTTGGCAATTGTTCTAAGAATAAAATGAACAGGACCAGTGGTGACTCAGCTAAAATTAGTGGGGGTGCTGGGTCGTCAGAAAATTTTTAGTCATTGTTTTAATACTTGTATTTAAATGAAAGGAACATATGTAATCTTAATGTTGTAATTTGTAAATGTAATTTTAAACAAACAAACATATGAAAGTTTATACATAAACTTAATAAAAACCTAAACAAAAAAATATTTCTTGTTTACTAATAGCCTAAACTGTCGCAGTTCAATCTTGGTCCATTCACGGTAAGCATGCAACAACTGACAACAAACTGTGTGAGCGACAGTACTTTCTCTACCTGGGCACAGACATGTGCGTATGACCGAATGCGCACAATGGCAACACAATGTGTTGCTGGAGCCTACTATGCTGGGTTGTGAAGCAAACAGTACTACCCTCACATGCTCTGGTTCTGCACATGTATAAAGAACTAAAAAAGAGATTTATTATACTGAATATTATATTCAGTGAAAATAATGGGTGCTGCAGTTCCACAATACCTATACACGAGCTGTCATTGATCAGGACATAAGATCAAAATAGGGCAGTATCTAAAAAAATTGTCCTGTTTTCTTTTAAGTTGTTGTATGCTCTTGTTTTACTCTTTGTTGTACATGTAACCATGTGTGGAAACTTATGACAAAACTTGAGCACTATAAAAAAGATAAAGGCTCAAAGAGGTCACTTGCACTCTTCTGAGGTAAATGCACAAGTAGAATGATCACAGTTCCTAAACTCTTGCTATTTTCTGCTAATGCTGATGCTAAAAATGAATACTTATTTTAATGGTACATCAGCTCATGAGTCCATCATTCTTGCCAGTTGGTAACACTATAAGCTTTTCATAATATCAAAGTGCTTATAGCACCTGGGTTGCTATCTGTTAAAACAATTACCCCAATTAAATTAAACTAACTTTCGTAATCTTTCATAATAGTTTTGGCTTCTTAAAGCATGTCTGCTGTCGTCTTCAATCTCTCCTTAAACCAGTGGCGTCGTGCCATAGGGGCCCGGGCCCCCCAATTTTTTTAGAAAATGTCAAAAATTTGAAGGGCGTCAGCGGCTCGTAATGAGACCGGTAAGCAAATTTATTTCCGACTTTTTGACACGCGGCCAGCGCTCCATAAATGCGAACAGTATGAGCATGAGTATGTGTTTACCTGAAAGTCAGGATGTAGTTAATTTGTTTGCATGTAATCTATCTATTCAGGAGGCAGGCAGGAACAATTAACAAAGCAGCTCGTCAAGCAGCATTAGCGTCTTTGCACATTAGACTGTTAGTTAACAAAACGGCTCAGTTAGCACTCGAGCTTCGTTCAGCAGTGTGTTATAATAGAGAATAAGTGAAATAATAGAGCAAAAACAATGCAAACATTGAAGTCATGTTGAGCTAGCCTAGTACCAGAGAGTCAGTTTGTCGAGTTAGCCTAGTACCAGAGAGTCGGTTTGGGAGATACCAATTGATGAGCCACGGCTCAGCCACCTCCTGATTGGACATTGCCGACTCTTTGCTACTCCTTAGTGACTCTTTCCCACGAGTTTGCTGCATAAAAGGGCGTGATTTTGAGCACATTTCATCATTTTTCGCCTGCTAGGAGAATCTCTGCTAGTTTTCGCTGCGAATTTTCACGTGATTCTATATTTCTTAAACGATGTCAAGGCAGTCCAATCTGACTTCACTTTTCAAGTCCAACCGTGTTCCCGACCCAAGTTCTACGGCGTCTGTATCTACTGTAACGTCGATTCCAACAGAACGAATCCAAAAGGATGAGTACATCCGTCGGTACTTAAAGTCTGTCGTTGAGCTCTTCTGGAGTGATGTTCTGCGTCGGATTCCTGACAGCTGATAAATACTTAATTAAATTTTAATTTTAATTAAGTTTCCGTTGCTATAGCTTTAAGTTAAATGCCATGTTAAATAAATCGTTTTTCTTGCAGGCAAAATACTGTTTATTTTTTTCAAAATTAAATTTTTAAAATTTAAAATTCAAATTTAAACAGTTAAAATCCGCCATTATAGTCGCCCCCCCCCATTTTTTTGCGTGCACGACGCCCCTGCCTTAAACAGGTTTAAATTTGTTTACTAATCAGTAATCACACTATCTGATAAACTGTGCTACTTATTCACTATGCGGTAAGAAAAATGCTTTTCAGTTAGTTACTTAGGGCTTGAGTTTTTCAGAATCACCATGAGTGGGCAGTAAAGGTACTGCATTGAATAATTTATCACAGCTAACAACTGTCTCCATTTAGGCAGGTACACACCTCAAACAAATCAGCTGTTTCTCCTCTCTATTGAAGTAAACATACATGCATCTCATACAAACATACAGAAACTAATATGCTTCTACAAGCAGTAGATTCTGAAATGTAACTAAAGGCAGCCATAGTTTTCCATTTATCTACACAATTATCCAAAAAATCATTGATATTATTCATTTTGCAAGATGTGCACAGCTTTGCACGCAAAGATTTTTAGCACTAAATTTTGGAAAAACAATAATAATATGACAATAAAACACCATTACTGGACCAACCTTAAAATCATTTGCTGCTTTTTTGTTGTATTTATAAACTAAACATCATCTAAGATTTTCATTCTCAAAGTCAAACCGAATGAAACAGTGAGACAGGCAGTTTTAATTGGTGGCCAGGGGTTAAAATTACAATAAATCGCCAGTATTTCAATTAACGCAAGCCTTACACCAATAATGCCAAAACATACAACTGACAAACTATCTACAAACTAATAATAAAATGACAAAACTACTGCACTTACTTAACATTTTTTGGCCACATTCCCGAAAACTAAGAAACATCAGCGCCATCTACAGACGAAAAAATGAATTGACTCGCGGCTAAGAAACATTGGCCGCTGGCCAACTTTTTCCGAGGCAGTGGCTTAATTATGTGATTAGTCATCACTATTGCTTTCAAAAAAAGCCCAGACAAGCTGCTGGCTTACCGTGTATATTCCATTTTTTCATAAAAAAGCAAATATTATTACAATCAGGGCAATTATTCACACTGTTGTTTTCAATGTTGCTGCCAGGATCATCATCGTCATTTTTATCAGGTAATCCTCATTATTGTTGTTGTCATCATCATTATCATCACCGATCATACTCACCACTACCACAATAATCATCATTGTTGTTGTGTTAGTCATGATCAGCTCACCTTCCCTTGTTATAGTCGTGATCATCACCACCTTAATCATCATCATCCTGATTATCTAATTTCTAACCATTATCCTCATTATTATTATTATAATTACTGTCTTTAAATTAAGTCATCTCTAAATTCGTTATCATCTTCGACATCAATATTAATTGTCATCATTACTATCGTTGTCGTCAGCGTTGTCGTCATCATCACTCCCGTCATAATCAAACAAAAGTAATATGATCCTTCATAATAGCTGAAACTTGATTATACCATTGACAGGAACTTGAACTAAAGGGAACTTAGTAGAGGTGCAGATCTAGACACACAATTTCGCTTGAAGTCGTTATACAAAAAATATTTTTTGCATTTTTTGACTATGTGACCTTGACCTTTGACCACAAAATTGGTTTTCGAGTCTTCACTACACTTATCGTTATATATGCCAATTTTCGTGAATACACCTTCATAAAATTTAATTTTTTACTGTGAGGACACGTACTAATTAAACGACAAAACTGAACTATAAGCCGGGACAGTAACATCGATGCTGTATAGAGTAATGTACTAAAATGTGTAGGAGTGTGCGTATCACCTACGATTTCTAAATTTAAGTATGCCTTATTTCGTTTATTACCTCATCACAGCTAGTAATAATATATTTCCATCGGTTGTTTTATACTTTTCAACTAAGTACGTACAGCCTAAATCAGGCACACTGTAATAACGCGATATGGTCAGACAGTTGCATGATGTATTTGATTTGAATTAACAATGATAATTATTAACAAAACAACAAAATAGTTCAGTAACTGTCTTGCGCAAATGTGGCCTTCAGTAATGACGAACTTTCCTTTAAACTAACCAAAAATAACTCAGATATGCGGGATACCGTTACTCATATCACATTTCTGAAGCCAAACAGCTGGCGAATCTAGCAGGCGTGCTCTGGATGGAAAGAGCATCAAACATTTCTCTTCCTTTCAGGTTAATTCTGTGTTATAGTTTAAGAGCAGTTACGTCCCCAGTATTAGGCTACGTGTGTAGGATTCATAACACCATGTGTATATTTGTGCGAATGTTATCAATTTAAACAAGAAACAATGGCAGACTCTCAGGAGACAGGCAGTGATTCTGCCGAGTTAGATGACATCGCTTTTCTGCGAACAGTAAGTACCGACAAAAATCAGTTACTAAAAAAACGTAGAAGTTAATCAGTATTTGAAACAAAGCTTGGAGTAAAAAGCATTAATAATTTTGCATTGCTCTTAGCAGCTGTTTTAGATTATTAGCAATTTGTGAAACGTGCGTTTCACTCAAATGAATATCTTAATCACCTCGCTGCATGTACAAAATCTCCCTAAACAATATAATTATAGAGAAAAATCCATTGTGTGTATAATATGCATACTGTGTACCTGAATTACGGCCATATTCGTGTGTATAATATTCCTCTACGAGAAATATAACTGGGCAGAGCGGCTGGTGAAACATCCTAGAATCGACTCCAGCGTTTAATCCTACCCGTCCATTTGCTAGCTAGACTCAGTTTTGATTAACTTTCATTTGTATGTGCATATACGTGAATGCGTTTGTGTTTATATATGTATGTACAAACACAAATACCCTACATTAATTAATTTTGTACGTACGCATTATATATATATAATTAAAGACATGTTCGCTTAACAACATGTGTTTCTTTAAATGCCGATAGTATTATTGTGAAAACCTGTAGTGCTCTGTATCTTTCATGTTTTAATGCTAGAGTCGAATGTTTAAGAACTGTCGTGTTACGAGCGACTTATGTATAGAAAAGAGTTATTTTGGTGCAGCTCAGTAAATCAAATTCAAGGTGATTCTTAGAAATAATTCGTTTATAAATATTCTGTAATGTAGAAAAAGGAAAGTCGGGCTTAGCCTGCGGGCCACACAGTTTGTGGCTTCATCCATTAAACAAATGATCAAAACATTAAAAGGGTAGGGTGCCAGAAGTCTTTCTGCCCCCGGGCGCCACAAGCACTTGCTGCGCCACTGTTAGCCAGACCTAAAGTTGCTGCACTAGGCAGCCAATAAAGCAAGCATAATAGAGACCAGTCAGCTATTTTCGTTTTCCCAAAGTTTTTCAATATTCATAATGTAAATGACTATATGCAAATAAACAAATTTAATATATTATATAATATTTACATAACTGCACTAGAACATCCATAGAGTTAAAGTGGTCTAAACGTTTGTGCATGTGGCCGTTTGCACGCAAAATTGTGTTTGCCTTGTCATCAAATAAATAACATTATAGCCCTTTTAAAAAAGGCCAAAAAATCATGCATATTTATGTGTTTTTCAGGACGACACAATATGTCTCAGCTGCAATGTGGTTATGGCAGGACGAGAGTCCATGGCTGGATCAGAAAGAGTCTGTTTGGCAGCAGAAGGATTTGGGAACAGAATGTGCTTTTTAGAAAATATTTCTGACAAGGTATCATAATAATTACTTAGAAATAATTGCTGTCTCATAACAGTAAAACTCTATCATAATATGTATATATGTATTATATTACAGTTATAGATATGTTTAGATATATAATATATTATAGATATTGTATATCTTTTTCTAAAATTAATGTTTTATCTTGAAGGGTTTGCACATAATTTTTCTGTCATTTGTCAGATCTGATTGGATTGAAAATTGAAATTGATGTTCGACAAAATTTAACGGTGGTCAAAATCCTGTGTCATATTTTAGTAATTCTTAGTAATTTAAAATGTTTATGCCACATGTAAAACACGACTGAGTCAAGCCCAGTGTGCACCTAAAAACTGGCTCGCTAAAAACATATTAATAATGTTGTTGATAAGATAAAGTTAATTTGTACTTTTGCTTAGTTAGTGAAGTGTATATCACAATGCTCTGATTATTTGTCAGACTGTATTAAACTCGATTAAATTTCGTACTCAAATAGCAGACTTACTAATTTGAATGGCTGTATACCTTACCTGTCAGTACGAGAGTTTGAATTTGCAAGTTTTATGCTCTGCTCAATGTGTGGACAGCCAGCATCTAGGTGGTACACAATTTCAAGACGAATTGTTTTAGCCTTAAGTAAAGTGTATTCTCGTCCTTTAAAATGGTTTTAAATATATGCGTGTAATTTTAGTGCCATAACACAATTATTAAGCTTTCAACATTGAAAGGAAGTTCAAGTAACTGTTAATTCACATTACAAAATGGTTTATTGATTGTAATAGGCATGCTGTAATAGCATAATAGGCTATAATATAGCTTTCAATTTTGTAAAAATATTTTTGAATGCTAGAAGCGTGTTTGATACTGCTTTTTGTACGAACAAATGATAATATTTAATGTAAACCAAATTTATATGAATTTTATCTTTGGTGGCTACCTGTAAGCACAAGGGATGTGTTGTTTCGTCTCGTGACATATGTTTCGAGTATAACAATGGTTATCATATTAATTAGCATGTAATTAGTGGTCAGCTAGTGAAATCACAGATACAATTACATTTTCATTTCGGCCGATGCTAATGCTGCGGCGCCAGTGTGCCGCAAAGATTTTTCATCTTGCCGCTCGCCATCATCTTCATTTTGCATGACGATTTGATTTTATGCGTGTATCGTGCACATTGTGTTACTGTTTTAAAATGATCGCTGGGCTGTATAAGTTGTTTGCGTTTGGTGACTTTCAGTAAAGAAGCCAAATAAAATGATATAGTCAGTCCTATGACATAGAGAAATTGAGAATGAAAGCAGTTAGTTTTAGTTTTAACAGGATAACAAGAGCATTAAATTTGGGTGAGAAAAATTTGGTCAAAAACTGGACGTGAGTGAGGGAGGATAACATTTTTATCCATTACATTTAATTTTGAGGCTTTGGGAAATTTTGGCTTTTGGTGAGTAGTTAGTACTTAGTTAGTAGAAAGCAGCATTAGGTTTGGGTAGCAGATTTGTGAAAGCTGTTCCTGTGTGTTAGTGTCAATGATATTAAGCATACCAATGTAATATTATTGGAGCAGTTATGTAGGTAGCTGTGTTTTCTGCTTAATGGAGAGATGGTTAAGTTATGTTACGTTATGAGTTGTTATTGTTTTTTTACCAAATGTAGAATTCATTTTCAACTGTATAAGGGGATCAAAAGGTAAGCTTATTTATTATCTTTGAAGAAAGTCGCCTTGAATTTATTTGAGGTGTTTTGATAAGAATCACTTTTAAGAATGGTTAAGTGAGTTTTAGCTTTAACAGGATAATGTAAGTATTAAATTTCTGTGAGAAAAATTAGGTCAAAGACTGTAAGTGAGTGAGGAGGATAACATTTAATTTGGAGGCTTTGGGAAATCTCAGCTTTCGGTGAGCTTTTATGATGTGATCTTGTTCAAATAAGACGCATAATTATCGGTAAAAACGATTGGAATAAAGTAGGCCTAATCAAGTAAAAGGTGAGAAATCTTTACATTTGTGGCTAAATCGATTGCAGTTTTTTCATAGTTGATGTTCTGTACAATAAAGCATTAGCCAATGATTATTTTGGTCAACCATACAGTTAACTTAAAAATATCAATAAGTTAATTAAAAAGTCTCGTACTAAAGGGCCTAAACAACTATTGTTTCTATCAGCATTAAGACAATCGTGTTCTGCAGTTAAAAGTAGTAAAATGAAATTATCATAAACCATACATGAACAGTATTCGATTTTTTGGTTTTAAGATGAAACATTTTCTATACACATCAGGGGCTTTTGAAGTATTAACTATTACAATTTATGTATCTACATTTTTCATCTGTCCAAGTTTTTGTCCAAATTTTTATCAACTGATGCCCACTTTTTAATTTTCTGGACAGCCAATTCAAGATTTTTGGCTACAGAATGCAAACCATACATAACTGAGTTGCCTTATGTATGTGCTGGTCATTTTACTTCCAAAGAGTATGCCCTGTAACAGCATTCTTAGTTATAAACAATTGTTGTATGTAAGGCGGGTTTAAACTATGTATTAACTTATAGACATATTTGGCTAACGATTTCTCAAGCTTTTGAGTACTTCTGGCACCACCAGCTTGCCAGGCCAAACCCCAATAGTTGAAATTTGCCATAATAAACGATTTATACATGATATGATTTATACGATTAATGGCCATCCTGCTATTAAAATCCCAAAACTTGAACAATCTTTTATATTTAGTCAAACTTTTGAAGCTGGAGAAATTGCGAACACAGCGAAATTGTGAGAAATTGCGTTATATAAATAAAGTGCAACAATGTTTTGGTATTTAAATTTGAGGTATTTATGTAACAAGGAATTATGGCTTTTACAAATAAAAGCAAGAACTGGAAAATTAAACCTTAATGGAAGTATGAAAGATAGATGAGTAGGCTAAAATTTCAGGTGTGATTTGGAATTGGATTAGTTTATTTATTATCTCTTTCCATTCCTTCTTGGCAATTAAAGGTGAAAGAAAAATGCTTGTGTTGGAAGGTATTTCAAATAAAGATTGTGTAAGTTGGTTATTGACATGGAAATACCTGCAACTGCAAACATGAATAAGATTGGAATTGAATGTTTATGCTTCATATTTTCTCTTTTTTAGCTGGGTGGTATTTTTTATTGCTCGTTTTCATAGGAAGTATGCACACTGAATAGAGTGATGGCATCGGAAAATGCTTTAATTTAAAGTTTATTGTCGACTAACCAACAATTATCCTAATTTGCCTGCTCATGGTGTTATGAATAAGTTTTAAAACACAGATACTTGTAACTACACTAAATAGGACTGAGTGAGGTTTGACCAAAGTTAAGTCTGTACAGCATGACTCAGAGTTAAGCAGCCATGCGGCTTAGCTTCACATGTGGAGCTGTGTATTCATTTTTCGCTGTTTTCCGTCAGCAACTGTACATGCTAGGATGTTTGCACACATTTTTCGTTTTGTTTTGGAAATGCTCATAAATTGCCACTTAAAAAATCTGTCTGCGCCATTTGCTTGGCTGAGCAGATGTATAACCCTGGCTTTGAGGAATCGCAATGTGTGGGCAATAATAAAATTGCTGACATTGCGATATGCACAGATAAAATTTTTCAAGTGATTATTACACCTGGTTTGAAATCTGTTACTGATAATCACCTTCCTCTGGCCCTCAACAATCACACTAACTTAGAGACTTCTGTGAGGGTGTTCTTCATCCCACAGCTGAATTGTAAGATAATCAATTATCAGAATCACTTGGTAATAATTATAGGGAATAAGATGTATCTTTGACTGACTATATGAAAATAACGTATGATCAGAAAAATCAGTTTTTAACTTCATCTTAGGTTTTCATTGGGCATTCATTTTAGAACTAGTAAAATGCTTTACATAAGATTTTAAAAAAATTGTAATTCAAGTTGACTATAAAAATTCATTATTAGTTACTACCACTACTTTTATAAAATAAATAACATTAAGGAAGAATGTGCCATCATAGCGCACATAAATAGACTTTCATGAACCACAATTTAAATTTGCTGTAAATTCAGTAAACAATGCAGTTTTTTAGTGCAATAATTTACTACTATCATTGCACAATGATACTTTGGTTGTTTTTATTTAGCAGTTTAGTTCGTTATTGTCTTTATTTACTTCTTGAAAATTTGAATTTAGTTTTTAGCTTTTAAATCCTCCACTTTGCACTCAACTCATGAATACATCAATGCATTGCATTCTGTTTAGCTGTAAGCTATACCATTCATTAGCGTCTTGTTTATACTGAGGGGATGCTTGCAATAGCTAGTGCACTGGCTTCTCAGAATGCTTAGGGAACATCTCTGAATTCCAACGTGACTAAGACTACTAAAGCATTTCCTTGCAATTGTTTATTTATTGGTTAGGCAAATGCAAAAGTTTGGCATTGCTTTTAGTTAATATTTACTTACTTCTGTGTTGCCACTTTCGTATTTTGATTTTCGTATATTTCTGCGAAGCGGGGAGTTTTTTATGCTCATCTTGATGCTAAGTACACCTAGCTGCCATCTTTTGAAATTTATCCCGGATAGCGTCCGTTCTGTTCTGTATCCTAAATGTAACCAAGTTTTTTGAACATAAACATTTTTTACACAGTTCGACAGACTGTAACTCTCAGTAAATAACAGTGACAATAAAAAAAATACATACACGTATGCACAAAAATATTTCAGCTTCTTCTAGTAGTGACTTCGACTGTAGGCCTACTTCTGGTGAAGCAGTTTTAAAGTTTCTAATCTATACCTTAAGGTCATAGGTGCTAGTTTTGCTTATTGTTCAGAGCATATTGTATTACTTGACACCGCTTGTTAAAACTAAAGCCGAATTTTGTGGTGTATATATTTACCCAAGGTCACTGAAGTCAAGAGGTGGTACTCTTATATTTTAAGGCAGTGATGAATATGTATTACAAACAGATTAAAAGGTGAGAAAGTAGGCCTAATAAAATATTTTCACTTTTTTCTATGTAAAATTTGCAGAGCTTTTTTGCCGTGACTTGTCTCTGGAGTCTGTGTTATTCTGCAAATTTTGCAGCTGATCAGCTGCCAGTTACGAATATGGGAAAATCCCCAAAATTCATTGAAAACTGCATTTTAAATTAATTTTAAATATATAATTTTTCGATTGACAAATGCTACTTGTGAGCAATGTAGTCCCGGGCAAAATTCACTACACGGTTTTTTTGCTCAGTAGTCAGCGTGTATATGCCTGTAGTTGCTATGTGCTCAGTTGCACATGTTCTATTATTTAAACTTCACTGATTTGTACTATGCACTGTTACAGCAAGTCTGAAACAGCTGCATGCCACTCTTGTATATATCTGTTTATATACTGAAGTTGGTGCAATAAACTTTATTATTTGCTGATCGATTTAGTGAAATAATAAACATTATTATTATTTGTTGATCAAATAATTATTTTCCAACTAATTGTATTGTTGTTTGTCGGAATAATGTTTAATGATTGGCGTAGATTAAATCCAGTGCTTTCTTGGCCTAACCAAATAAAAAAGAAGCAAACTTAACTCTTGACAATACAAAACTTATTTTTACTTATGTTAACCACTAGCTTTTACGTATATTACAGCTGACTGCCATTTAAATCACCACGAGTGTAGTTTTAGACATGTACATTAATTAATATTTTCGACTTGTTTTGTTTTTTAGAATAATCCCCCAGAATTAACCATGTGTGGTTTTGTGATAGAGCAAGCATTATCAGTCCGGGCTTTGCAGGAAATGATTTCAAAGCGATCGCCTGAAGGAGTGAGTTTTACTATGAGATGCATGCTGTATTTGTAGATGCAAGTTTGATTTATATAGCTTTTTGGCTTAATAACATGTACAATATTTGAGGACACAGTACAAGAAACAGAGTTTGATTATTCACAAACTATGGTTTAATTTTACAAAAGCACTTTTAAATTGAAATATCATTGGTGAGTCGTAGAATAGAATTGAAAGTGTTCATCACTGGAGCGCTTTTCTACCAACTTCAACGATGTTGTTATGAAATTTTTTCAGTATTTACAGCATTTTTAGTCTAGTGATATAAATCACAAATCTTGTGAATCATGTACCACTAAGATGTTGTGATATATAATTGAAGAAGTGAAATGACATGTTTCGTTCTACCACTGTGACTTATTTTGGATGAACTAAAAGCACAAAATCACTAAATATTAAGTTTTTTTCACTTTATATTGGTAATGCAATGACTAGCTAAGCACAGACTCCACTTGCACAGAAAAAAAACACAAGCGAAAGAATACAAAAGCATGACATACCATTATGACAGAGTAGTAAAAACACTAATGTAAGGTACTCACATTGTATCAGTTTTTAACATTATTTGTAATTTCTATGTTATGTTGTGATCTTTCAGAAGGAAAGTTTTAAATTTACTTGCTAATCTTCTATGTTGCAGGGTGGCCAGCAAGGTCATCGAACTTTATTATATGGTCATGCTGTATTACTTAGACACAATATTAGCAATATGGTAAGTTTATGGAAAAAATATGTCTGTGTTTACTAATTAACGTTCTAATTAATTAAAATTAGGGTAGAAATGAAGGAAAATAGTGTGCTTATTTATCATGATAAATAAGTTACTTTTGATGAATTTTGCTAGGAAACAGGTAATTATTATCTAGTACATATGTTAAAGAACTAAATAATATGTTAAATATATATTTGATGTATGACAACTAGCATGTGGCTATTATGAGGGGGTGCCCTGAGTTTTTACAGTAGGTTTTAATTTGATCTGTCTTTATTTGTTTAGAAACATGCTTTTGGGATGGACACTTTATTTTACTTGCCATAACTTCTTAATTAATTGTCAAGAGCATTTGGCCTAGGAGATCATAAAACATTTTGCAGTAAAGTGATTGTAATCTATTACTGTTTTCTTTACAGTATATGTCCTGTTTGTCAACTCAAACCACATCTTCTAATGATAAGTTAGCTTTTGACGTTGGCTTAAAAGAAGACTCCGAGGGTAAGTGAACTAACTAAATTCAGTTTTTAAAATGCTGCTCCTATACTAGGTACAAAATAGCAACAACGTATGGCATACAATGCTGCTTTCTGTGAAAAGGCTTACCGAGTCAACACTCCGCATTTTTTAACATGCTTCTGCCGCCACTTTTAATTTTTAATTGTTACTACTGAAGATATAAATTATGGGTGGCTGGTCTTTGTGTGTGATTACAGTTATGCCAGTTATGTGAACAGATGCAAAATAAATAGTATTGACCCTTTTTCTGGCAAATTTGTGCATCATTGCATTAAAAAATAGGCAAATAAAATTTTCAAAAATGTGTAATGTTACAGAATCTTATTTAGCATTCTATAAAGAATTAAAACCATCCACGTTTTGAGCATATGCACAAGACCCTTTTTCAACTAGCATTAGCATTAGGTCCAGCTACAGCACATTCGGAATCATTGTCACTATCACTAAACTGCAGATTGACTACTCTTAATACTAACTACTGTACTAGACTGATCTAACATCAATATCACCTCATCATTGCTATCACTGGAAAGGTAGTTGTAATTACTCAAATTTATATCACTTTCAACAGAATCTGTGTCACTTTATACAATGTACAACATCACTGTACTTTTATAGCTGCTTACACACTGTTGTGATTATTATGCCAAAACAAAACGAACATGTAACACGTTTTTTCTAACGGGATATTTCAAAAGTTTTTGCATAATGAAAGAGACCTGACAATGCACTAAAAAACATAAAATCTGTTAGCAAAGCTTGTGCAGAAGATCCGTCCATGGGAACAGTGTACTCTGTCTAGTGCACATGCAAAGCAACGAAAAGTCGCATACTTCGAAACTTTTAAAAAATATGGGTTTCTGTAACTACTATGCAAATACGTCTATAGTCCTCAAGTATTTGTATACTTTTTGGAAATGTGATAAGCATACTTACTTTGTGCCATTTTGTAGATCTTTTCGAGCCCTACAAATTCCACTATAGTTTTGTTTGACAATTGCTAGCAAATGTAGCTTGTTCAAAGTTAAACATAGTGCAAAGCATCCAGCTTTGACGTTTCAGTTAATTTCTGTACTGCATTGAAACAACTAATATAGCATCTGTTTGCAAAAAATAAAAGAAAGAGGTACGCATTATGCAGAATTTGACTATCAGCTATACTTTTGTAGAATAAGTGAGAAATACCTTTTTTGGGCATATTGCAAAAAATTACACCTACTGTCTACTCTATTCTTTCAATACAGGAAGTGCTTTTGTCTTACTTAACAACACAACAACATTCAGACTCTAAACATGCAAATAGTCAGTTATCCGAGCTAATCGTTGTGATGTCTTAAACTTTATTGCTTTAATCAAGCTTCGAAACATTTTGAAGCTTTGAAGTATTTAGAAGCAAATCTTTGCAAAAAGTCATGACATCTGATTGTGCGTTCTTAAAATTTCTGTCGCCAGGATTTTGTGCAAGCCAACAGTGTCCATTATTTAATTAAGAAAAGTTTTGACATGCAGGAATATTCAGGACCATTCAGGAATATGGTCCTTGACTCATAGATCTTTCGTAATTTGCAAATATTGATCATGCATTAATCACTTAATCATTAATTAGGAGAAAGCTGTTGGTGGACTATTCATCCTGCTTCTAAACAGAGATCTGAGGGAGAGAAAGTTCGTGTTGGTGATGATGTTATTCTAGTTAGCGTTGCTACTGAGAGATATTTGGTTAGTATTACTAATGGTAAAAGCTTTATGGATGTAGCTTTTTGAAAATGTCGTAACTTATTGAACGATTTAATCGTGTTTCAAGAAATGTATGAAAAAAATGTACTATGTAAGCTTATAAAAATGCCAACGTGATGATTATGTGTCGGATAAAAGTGGTACCACATCTCCTTTGGGTAAAAGTGCCTTTTATATATTGGTGGGAGAAGAACAGCTGGCTCCTTCAATTTGAGATACAAGCTGAAGTAAGGTAAAGTGCGGTATATGCACATTACCTAAAATTTGCTTCATTTGTTTATGCGGGCCAACATCAGACTTGGATGAATTTTACTCTTTGATAGTGATCAGTGTATAAATTGTAATAGTAGTGTTTAATAATGCTAAGATAATGCTATAATAATAAGATGCATCGAAATCGTTGAAAAATCTTTCATGTGGATCAGCATTGTAAGACAAAGTTTTTGAGGATTTTGTTTGTATTTTTGTACATGGAAAATCTCTTTTTTTGGTTTAATCTTCAATATATCTCATTTGTTTAATTATTGTTTTAATTATTATAAGGATATTTAATGTACTAATCTACTTTTTTACCGAACACTTTTTACCTGTTTGGTGAGGTAACTACTCTAGCAAAACTATCAATCTAATTTGAACCCATTTTTCTGTACTTTTAGGTGCATCATTTTGAGCTTAGGTTTTAAACACACACCGTGTAACAAAACTGAATTAATAACAGCATTTTCCCAATTACATAATTTATAAATAGAATTGTGTAATATTGCATGAATTGTTGGAGTGAGTTTGATGTAATTTTGCCCAGGTTGTGCTAAAGCTATTACAGAACAATACAATATTTATGCAATGCATAAAATAAGGGGAGTTTAACCTTGCATAATATTTGCACATATATTCAGCAGACTTTAGATGCACTTAGTATATTGTATCATTTCTAGCACACCAGCAAAACTGGAGGCAGAGCTGTTGTCATCGCATCATTTCACCAAACGCTGTGGAGTGTAGCAACTGTATGCTCTGGAAGCATTAGAACAAAAGCATTAGGTTTGTTGAATTATAACTTGTGATTTATATCAATTTCGTAAATTTAGTTGTTTTATAGGCTTAATTACAATTTTATGTTTTTGATTGCTGAGTGAATTTCGTATAGTCATGTACCTGTAGTTAAATAATGATAAATAAGTAATGCATCCAAACTCTTTTGGTTTCCAAAGGTGTAAATTTAAAGTTTTATTGTTTTCTTTACAAGTCAATTTTAAGTTACATTGTTTTTTAAACAACTGGAAATGATACGATCTAGAGACATTTGTGTAATCCTCAACACTATATCCAACAACCGTATTAATATTGCTAACAAATAGTTCCATTGTATGTGTAAGTCTATTTCTTTTTAATAAGGAATGCTGTTTGGTGCTGATGTGCTACGATTATTCAAGAATGTAGATGAATGCTTAACGGTATCACCCTCAGGATCTGACCAAACGTAAGTGTCATATTTCTGTTTGTGACACTTTTTACACAGACTTAATGTGTGTGAAGAAAAAAGTATTTTATAATTGAAGTATTTTGCTGACTAGACACTAAATACAAATTGATGGATTATGATTTTTTTGTATTTTTTAGCTCGATGGTATTTTATGAGACTGGAGATGTTTGCAATCAAGCCAGATCTTTATGGAGACTAGAACTGATACGAACAAAGTAGGCTACTGCATTGGTTCTATAGTTTACCCATTTCTCAACTCCCCTTTGTTAAAAGTTTACTTTGTTAATTATTTTAATTTTCACTGCCATCTTTCAACTACCCTTTACTAAAAAGTGTGCTTTGTTAATTATTTTAATCATTTAAGCGTTACATTTTTAACAACATATATAATGCCCTGTATGTTCAGAACATGTAGTAAACTCTTTGTTTCATATAACTTACTGTTCCTAACATTTAAGCATGTTGTCATTGCCTCCACATTGATTGAGCTACTTTAACCAATATGTTGTGGTATTGCAGATGGAGTGGTGCATTCGTGGGTTGGGGAAGTTTGTTTAGGATTCGTCACATCACAACCGGTAGATACTTATGTGTGACTGAGGAGAATCAACTGATGCTGATTGGTCGAGACAGAGCTGACGTCGAATCGGCTGCCTTTTGCTTGCGACAGACAAAAGTAGGTTCATTTGTAACTTGTGTAAGTGATTGAGTTTTTTTTAGTAATATTAATTTTGCATGCAGCAAAATATCTATCGAGTAATACCTCAGTGGTAGATAATCTTCCTCGTAGAGTGGTGGTAGTCATAGATTAATACTTGAACTGTATAAAGTGCAGTTATGAATTTGTTGAACCTTACTGTGATAACAATTTGTAGATTGTTTAGAGTGAACTGTAAAAACCAGCAGGAAAAGGATAAGGTATCAAGTGAAACCTTATCTGTGAGTTTTAGCAAGAGTGTCGAAAATGCACAAGATTACCACTTCACTCTTTACTTAAAATCTGATGTGATGTTGAATCGACTGTTTTTCTTACTGGTAACCTATCAGTCACGTTTCATAGCCTTTATGCTCTTGACTAGGCATCCAACCATGCTTTAGTCAGACTAGTTTGGTAGATTCATTTTTTTCTTTGTGACTTTGTTAGCTAACAATTCCTTTAATGAAATTTTATTTTCATTATCAAGTTTTGGTTTTCTTGCATTTTTGATTTACAGCCTGACATGTCATTTTGTGCCCTGTTTACAGGATGATACAAAGATTAGCTTGGATGAGAAAGAGGAGGAAGGAATGGGGCAACCTCTTATAAAATATGGTGAATCCATGGTGTTTATACAACATGCACACACTGGCTTATGGTTGTCGTATGAGGTAAGCTTACGATACAAACTGTTGTGCTGTTAATTTGAAAATTAGGAAGATATTGTAAAAAATAACCTTTAGATATTGCCTCATTGTTGCTGCTTTTAAGAATGCAATACACAAATCTTTTCATATAACTTCCTAGTAATTTTTATTTTGTAAGTGGCCGCAAAAAGAGTAGTAATTTCATTAATAAGAAACAACAACATATGACCTCATTTAAAAATCTTTCAACAAATACGAAGTTAAACCTAATTCTGCCACTCTTCAAATGGTTCTGTTTTGGAATTTTGATACATTCGAATATTGAGCTGTCACAATTATCATATTAAGGTGTGGGCATAATTTAGAACATTATGATTCCTACCAATAATAGCCTTAGTGCCTATGAAGGGAAACAGATGGAAAAGGTAGGCTTCAAAGTATTTTTAATAATTAGTTAATAATAACTAATTATTAGTTTAATAATAATTAGCTAGTTAAGTCTTTTAAATAGTATTGAAAATATTTATTTTATAACATATTTTTTGCAGACGCATGAGACGAAAAAAAGAGGTGTCGGTCGTGTCGAGGAAAAAATTGGAGTGATGTTGGAGGAGGGACACATGGACGATGGATTCACTTTGGTCATGGCTCAGGAGGAGGAGTCTAGATCAGCATTGGTGATCAGAAAGTGCTCCTCTATTTTCAACAGATTTGCAAGGTAAGCTGTTTTTCTTCAGGCTTGATGAAGTCGGGAGAGGTTTGGGTGAAAATGACAGGTAGCTGACACCGTGTGCATCAGAATATCATTTTTAAGATTTTGTAAAGTCTTCCACAAGGCAATAGGAGGCTCGTCTGCACATTCTTTCAAAAACTTCTAATTTCTGTCAAAGAATTTGTCACAGTTTTTTTATCATTATTTTAGAGAGCATACTTGACATTGCAAGTGCATCATTTTGAAATTTATCAGGGCAAAAGCCTTTATTATTGGTTTCATTTGTTAGATGAAATATTTATGGAATTTTGTTTTATGTGTAGGGCTTTAAATTCGCTGCAGACAGAAGGTGAAAATAGTGTCCTCTGGCGTAGAATCAACCTAAACGAAGTAGTTAAGTGCTTGGAGGACCTTATAGAGTACTTTGCTCAGCCACCTGAAGACACAGAACACGATGAGAAACAGCATAAGTTAAAGGCACTTCGTAACAGACAGGACCTATTCCAAGAAGAGGTATATTTTCACTTTTCTGCGATTAGTACATTTTGTAATTAATAATATGTAAGTAAATTTCCTTCTATTATTTTGTTTGCTATTTTTATATTCGTGTCTTCATCTGCGGATACTGTGCTGGAATTACATTTCAGTTTTTTAATATTATTCCTTGTTTATCAAACTATATTGCTCATTTGAAATGTATTTACAGGTTTGAGTGTTATTTCATGTCTTTAACGTAGTTTGTGAGTGAAGTCAGTTTTTTTTCAGGGAATGATTGCTTTAGTCTTAGAGACAATAGACCAGTTCAGTCTGTATCAGAGTCCGAGCTATTTCGCAGCCGTTGCAGGCGAGGAAGCTGGACAGATGTGGGAGGATATATCCAGTTCTCTGTATCTGTTGCTAGGTAATGGTCTTTTGTTCATTTCCTTGCTATTGTTTAGTTTTTATTTTTCACTACCTAAGTTAATTTCCACCTTTGAGATTGATATTCTAGTGCAGGAAAAAAATCTGTGTTCACGTGTAGCAGCGCATCGGCTCATAATCTTCAAGGATTGCATATAGAAATTTTGTTTTTATTTGCCCAATGATGTCAGTTTGCTTCTCGGTACCGGCACCTACAAATTAGAATAAAACGCTAATTGACTTTAATGATTAGAAGGTGATGCGATGCGACAAACCTTTTCCAGCACTGTTCAGCACCTGCTGCACAAGAGTAATCCGAGTGATGATACTAGTTGTCGATGCTTCTCTTTTGTAGAGACATAATAGCAAGGCACAAAACAATTTTCTACACATGAGATTTAAACAGAGAACTCTTCAATGTTTTCGTTTTTCATTTTATCTTGTAATGCTGTAAACTATTTTAATTGAGTATTATAAAATTCTAAAAAATTCTTAATGAAAATTTAAGTTATACATCGTCAAAGTAAAAATAACTTACTATAGTAGCATTACCATAATGAATAACCTTTCATCCCAAATAAGTGAATTAATATCAAGCAAGGTCTGGCAGAATTTGGTTTGTTCTACCATTGCCAGTTGTTAGCTTACTAGTTGCAGGACAAGTTTGATTAGAAGCCACTTAGAACATAAGCAGATGAAGCAATGTCTTGACTTCCTTTCATTTGTTAAGCTTGCAAAATTTCCTATGTTTTTGCACTTGTTTCAGGAGTAGCTGTGGAATTTCTGATATAATTTACTTCTAAAAATGAAGTAAGATTTTAAGTTTCTGTGACCCTGGTCCATAAAGATGTGCTTAAAACAAGAGCATCCCTATCTAGTTTAATCTGATATGATTTTGTACTACTTTTGTTCATGATTAAGTATTGTTTGTTGCCGTAATATTTACATTTTGTGATGGTTTATCTGTCCTTCCTTATAGTTTAATGATATTTAATTATATTTTTGCAGCTGCCATGATAAAAGGTAACCATTCTAACTGTGCTCAGTTTGCTGATGCAATGAGACTCGACTGGTTATTTAACAGACTAGAAAGCCAACAAGCATCTGAGGGTATCACTTATTTATTTTTAATTACAAACCTTTTTTAATTGATGTATATGTAAAATATAATAATTTTTAAAAGCATGTATTTATTTCTGTTAGCTCTTGTATAAACAGTAAAATCTTTGATTTAACGATGTGAACATTAATTGATTGAAAATTATGTTATTTAGGTGTCCTGGATGTATTGCATTGTGTTCTTATTGATTCTCCGGAAGCATTGAATATGATTAAAGAACGACATATAAAATCAATCATTTCGCTTCTAGACAAGCATGGGCGTGACCCGCAGGTACAGTAATGCAGTATGATTGTACAGTAATGCAGTATGATTGTACAGTAGTGCAGTATGATTGTACAGTAATGCAGTATGATTGTACAGTAATGCAGTATGATTGTACAGTAATGCAGTATGATTGTACTGTAATGCAGTATGATTGTAGAAAGAATGTGAATGTGCACATTGCATACTTATTTAGCAATAATATATTGATGTTTTGAACATGAGTGTGTTCATTTGTTATAGGTGTTGAACGTATTGTGTTCACTTTGTGTGGGTAATGGTATGGCTGTTCGTAGCTCACAAAATCACATCTGCGATAACTTGTTGCCAAGCAAAGATCTTTTGTTGCAAACTTCGCTAGTGGATCATGTGTGCAGGTACAGAGTGGTAAAATAATTAAGAGAACAACATACCTGACTTTTGTATTTTAAGTTATAGTTAAGAGAGTTTCCTTTTTGACATTATGTAAAAACATACAATGCCGGTGTTGAGATCAGCTATAAATATGTTTTTGTATTCATCTTTAGCATCTGTAATCGTGTCATCCATTTTCTTTTTCGTGTCTTTAACCTATTCCAAAAATATTGAAGTTTCTTACTGAGTGTGCAGTTCTCACATAATACATTTATTGTTTAAGCATTTTGTGGAAATAATGTACATCTTGTTTAATTTTGTGTGATGGCAACGTGCAACCATGTATTTAACATGATTTATTCATCCTGTTTCAGTATGCGTCCTAACATATTTGTTGGTGTCATGGAAGGTTCAGCTATGTACAAAAAATGGTATTTTGAAGCAGTTATTGATTACATAGAGAGCTGTACACATCAGGTATGTCAGGTTGAACAGCTTTACCTACAGATGAGCTTAAAACTGTCACATAAGTGTGTTGTGTGTTCAACTATGCCACAAGTGAGCTTTGTTTACTGTTCTTTACTATGTTATAATATTTGACATTAAAAATATGAAACGAGTGTTATTACATTTTTTTGATTAAAGTAAAAATAATTTTGTTTAGTTTTCTATTTTTAATTGAATTTAAAATAGACTTGTGTTGACAGAAACGTTTTTCATTTTTTTATTCTAGCCTCCCCACCTACGTGTGGGTTGGGCTAACACAGAAGGCTACAAACCATACCCTGGAGGTGGTGAAAATTGGGGTGGCAATGGCGTTGGCGATGACTTGTATTCATACGGCTTTGATGGCGTTCGACTGTGGGCTGGTAACTAATATTTTATTGATAAGCTGGTATTTATATATATGCATTAGTCTTATATCTATATGTGACAATTAAATACTATTCGAATTTAATATAGCCTTATATTCAAGTTTTTGAAACATTGTTCAGTTTGGAAGCATGTAAAATATTTGAGAACTGAGAATGTAAAAAACGTGTTGAGAAAGAAACATATAAACCTTTTTTTGAGCTTTAAAGCATTTACAGAAGTTACTGAGCATGAGAAGACTGTAGTAAGTTTTATAATGAAAGAATGTAAGTCATGAGATATTTATGTAAAGTAGAATTGAACGAAAGGCATTTGTTTAAAAGTTATAGAGGTATCACAAATGATTGCAAAGAAAACTAAGTTAATCCTTCAGATATATCGGGATTTGAGCTCGCAATTTTGCATTTTAGGTGGTAAGTCTAATGTTGTGAGATCCCATGGGACGACGTCTTTTACCAAAGGTGATGTAATTGGATGTGCTCTGGACTTCACCATTCCACAAATCACATTCTTCATCAATGGAATCAAAATTAAAGGAGTTTTTAAAGACTTTAACACAACTGGGTTGTTTTTTCCTTGTATAAGTTTATCAGCTAAAGTCAGGTATGTAGTTGTGTTTATGTTAATTCTAAGAAGTCACTTATTTTGTGTATTGAAGAGAAGAAAGTGCACTGTCCAGATTTGCTTGCAAATAAATAAAGCACAGCTTTTGTAAATCTAAATTAATGTAAAGTAATGTAATGTAATGTAAAGCTTTTTGAAAAGAACTAAATAATTTAAAGGATGCAAAAAAGCAGGCTGACCAACATTTATTAGGAATCATCTAAAGTGCAGAAACAGTTTGGTGTTGGTTAGCTTTTTCAGTGTTAGAAAGAACCCAAGTTCATAATTGATATTTTCGTAGTATAAAAGCTTTTGTGGCCGACAGCATGGCACAGTTATTGAACAAGAGTTAAGTGGTTTAATAGATGTAACGTAAGTATGGCATTATGGTATTAGTGTATGGCATCTTGCAAAAAAAATTTTAATCCTTTTTGTGAACAAAACAGACTTGTCATTTTTGATGCTGTTCTTTGATTTATGATGCAGCCACAGAAATGTATCTTTTGGGTTCATCATATCATGTAGGTTCATTATATCATTTTGCCACACACTAGATTTTTGTCATAAAAAAGAAGATCACATTGACAAACTAACTAAAAGTCTGTTTTATACAAATGTGGTTGCTTAAATTAAGCTTCTTTTTAGCTGCCGTTTTCTCTTTGGCAATGAGCAAGGAAGATTTCGGAATCAGCCGTCCGCCGGTTTTTCTGCCGTCATAGAGAGCATGCTGCCAAAAGAACAACTCAAGATAGAGCCTTGCATTAATTTTGGCGACATACCAAGAAACGTCCTGAGTGGACCGATACATTTACCTGAACATGTGGCATACATTCCACAGCCAGTGGACACCTCAAAGGTATTTTAATTTTGTTTTTCTTTCGATTTCATATGCCTTATTAGCCGGTAATGATTGTCGATTGAATGTAAATCAACTGTATAAAGCTGTTACTCTCTTTTTTGTAATTTTCTGGTTGGCTTGTGATTAGTAGAGCTGTTTTATGCTTTTCAGGCTGTGCTGCCAAATTATGTTGATGCCGTTCGTGATAAGTTGGCTGAGAACATTCATGAACTTTGGGCCATGAACAAGATTGAAGCTGGATGGATTTGGGGAGAAGTATGAAAAGACATTTTAATATCATTTGTAAACTTTGTACACACATATCTTGCATCTGTGACTACTCATTGTAGTAATTTATGAAGTATCTTACATAATAATCAATTTATCATGTATTCGGTATTTGTAATGAGTCTATAAAGCTTTTAAAAGAAAACCGTTTATCTCTGATAAGTCAGTTGCCTATAAGTAAACTAATTTTAAACATATATTCCTGTTGTCTTCTGACTAACTAACTACTTTTTTGAAGGCTGTTACACTTCACTTAAATCGAATCTTTACAGGTAAGGGAGGATGGGAGAAAGAAACATCCATGTTTGACAACATTTGAAAAAATGCCTGAAACAGAGAAGAAGTATGATGTGACATTAGCATATGAAACTCTCAGGTATGTTATCAATGCACTTGTGCTAGACAACAAACAAGTAATTTATATGATCACAATAATTACGTGTTTTTTTTACAAGAAGAAGCAAAGAAGGCAGTCGCTGAATGCAAGAATGAACTAAAGTAGAGTGACTCTTTTAACCAGTTTATATAAACTGTTAGCTGCTAATTACTATTATGACACAGCAAAAGTGTTCTTTTTAATTTTTGTAATAACTGCTGTAATCATTTTTAAAACTCTACTGTTAATAGACTGCATTTGGCAAACTTACCAAACTCTGTGTGCTAAGAATCACACTGAACATAATTATGTGTGACACACTAATTAAAATGTACATATTTTTCTAGAACTTTGGTCACTCTTGGTTACCATATCCGGTTTGATAAACCTCCTGGTCGACTAAAGACACTAAAGCTATCAAATAAGTAAGTTTTTCATTATTATGCTTAATACTTGTCTTTAAGATTTTACAAAAATATTAAGGTAATTTATTTCTTTTATTTTCACTCTAATTTGATTAATATATACTAATATCTACATCGATTTCAGTTACCTGATGCCTAATGGGTACAAACCAACTCCCCTGGACCTGCGTGACATTGCCCTAAGTGATAAAATGGAAAAATTAGTGGATCTACTAGCTGAGAACACTCACAATGTGTGGGCAAGAGATCATATCCAACAGGGCTGGACATACGGGCTGTCTGAGGTTCTCACATTTAAATTTATTAATTATAATTAAAAATTTTAATTATAACCATATTATAATTAAAAAAAATTAATTATAATTCAATTTAAAAAACATTTCAGTTTATCACACAGCTGCTATTCTTTCCATAAATGAAGAGAGCTTGAGCTTTTGACACATCTTTAGCTTTTGATGTGTAAATTCCCAACTCGAAAGCTGTTGTTTTTTCTGTTTGGATGCAACTTTTTTCCTTTTGCTTACCTGTGTTAAATGTGGTTATGCGCGTATGGTTGTGTTCACTTGTGCATGACAATGCTTATGTAACTCTCATGTCATAGTTTATTCTTAAATGGAAGTTTTTTCTACTATATAGGATGCTTTGAACAGACGCAGTCCCCATCTTGTGCCGTATAACAAAGTAGATGAAAGCATTAAGAAAGCAAACAAGGACACAGCTACGGAAACTGTGCGAACATTGATAGCTTATGGTTATGCTCTCGACCCGCCACCAGATACTGCGGACAGTGGTAATTAATTTACTATGTAAAATCTGTTTTTAGGTTTAATGATTTTGTTTACAAATGAAAGTCAGTTATACAGTGAGGTGGCATTTTTAATGAGATGGCTTGTAGTGTTAAAGGTTGTTAGTGCCGACTAGTTCTTAGATGGTTGCTCGGCTAAGAAGCCTATGTATTTCCAGGAAAAACATTTTGTAAGCACTTTTCTCAAGTGCAGTACTTTTATGTGTCTTAGGGCCAGGTTAGTGAGTTTAATAAACTCTTAGAAGCACTTTACTGCTTATGTAAAATTTGTGTATTAATCCTGTCCCACTAAATGCAGAAAGTATTGCTCATCTTAGTGTGCCTGATTGCCTGCGAAGGAAATAAATACGAAATAGAAACTGAAATATTTAATGTATTCTTGTAGGAGGAACATCTCATGATGTGGCTGTAGTTGCAACTCAATCAACAACTACCTATCGGGGTCAGAAGACTTACGCTGTCAAGTCAGGCAAATGGTAAATTAGATTTCACAGTCAGATATTCAGTGCTAGTGACCTCTTTCAACTTTGTCTTCCTTCATTAGACAGATGGTCCAAGTTTATGAAGTGGGCATTTTTCTCTCCAGGCGATGCTTACTTAATGAAAATTTACTTTAACATAAAAACATAATGACTGTTCATGCAACGTATTACTTTATTCATTTCAGAAGCAATTAAAACTGTATTTATTATTGTATTGCTTCATAAATTGGAATTGAACAGTTCCTAAATTCTCAATTGAAACTGGAGATATCTTATAATACTTAACGACAAGGCCACAGAAGGAGCACTTGGGCAATAAACAAGACCATAATAGCAATGTATCGAAACCTTTTTTGCACAGACAGCAGAGCCCTTCTTGTCTGCTCTTGATATTTAAGCCTATCTAACAAATTGTAAATTTCCACATTTGTACTTTTTTGCAACTGATTACACTTGATATTATGAGTGTAATATTATCAAATGTATTTATATTTATGCAAGTACAGTAGGTGCCGCTTAATAGACTCGCGGTTAATAGACTCAACGCTTAATTAACTCAAAAATGCCTGGTATGGGCCGCTTCTATTCAAATATACATAAAAACTGTCAGTCGTTGACACAAATAGTTCCACATAATTACTTCAATATTTTTCCCTCACGTACTTAAAATAAGACATTTGTATGTGCCCAAAGAGCCTTTCCTACTTTTATGTCATCTTTACTTCACTCTTGTGCACTACAACATATGAAGAAACAATCATGTTAAGTACCATTTTGTTTGTAAGCAGGTACGTTTATCATGCGGTAATACGCTAGCGTAGCAGTTTGCTTTGAATCTGTTACCCGCTCGTTCACTGCAATTAACCTCGTTTCCAAGAATTTCTGAAAGCTAAACATTTAATCACTTGTCTAGCAGTTTCTTTTTGAAACTCTCATTGCAAATCACACTTTCACACTTAATCAGTTAGCAGTCACTGATACAGGTACAGTAATTTTTGCAAATAAAGACTTGTGTGATTTAGAAAAGTATGCTTTTTAATTTATTGCTAATTCACTTATTTAATTTTTTAAAATATTTTTTTAAAATTTTTAACTGCACAAAGGAATTTAGGCATTACTTCGTTTCTAAGATCCATCAAAAACTGTTGCAGTGCATATTCAGCTGATGACTCATGCTTCTATACCAGTAATACTACGCCCATTGGTTAATAGGTTCAGTCATTTAATTGGGTCAAAACACTTCAGTCCCAAAGTGAGTCTATTAAGCGGTGCCTCCTGTATCATACGATGTGGAAGTTATCTCATTGGTTATGTTTTATACAGGTACTACGAGGTAGAAGTTATCACACCTGGTTATATGAAAATTGGATGGACGACATTCTCAGCTGCACCCGGTACAGAGATTGGAAGTGATGAATTTTCATATGCATTTGATGGGTACAGCGTAAGTATTGTGAAATATATGTTAATGTGAAGCAAATAAGTTAATGTTCAAATGAGAGTTATGGTGAATGACAACAAATTTTTTTATTGTTCAATCCTACTGTTATTGTTGCATCTAATGATACAGTTACTGTGGAAATGTTAGTTTTGTAGTACTTTGAGAAGTTTCTATTTATATGTCTTTATTGGAAGCAGCCTATGAAGTGGCATCAAGGATCAGAGCCTTATGGAAAAAAATGGGTCAATGGTGATGTTATAGGAGTGTTTCTGGATTTACACGATAGAACAGTTAGTAAGTAGTAGCATTACTGCACCATCTACAAATACTGGAATTTTAGAGAAATATTGTACACAATCTTGGCAACCTTTGCCAATGTTTAATTTTGGACGTTTATGTTACAACATTACTAAATGAAGCACATTGAATGTTATTTGCTTTTTCATTCTAGTGCTCGTGCATTTGTTGGCTGCTGTCCACTTATCTTGTTCCTTCTGCCTGTTCATTTTTTACTTTTTCCTTTGCTCTGGCATACTTTTACTTTGGTGAAGCAGGATATCATTTAGGTGTTCTATTTTAGGTTTTAGCATGAATGGGGAATTCATGATGGATTTGAGTGGTACTGAAACTGCTTTTACAAATGTTGATATTCCAGAAAATGGTAAGACCTTGAGTTGTAAGTCTTCTGTTTAATACTGAATTTGTGGCAAACCAAGTAACCTCACCATTTTAGTTGCTGTATGTTATTATGGCCTAAACAACTAGTGGCCCTTAGTTCTACAAGCTCTCTCAACTAGAAGAAATACATTTGCAGTGTAGGTAGTGGTAGTGTTTGCATAGTAGGTGGCCCTAAATTACAGGGATTTAAACTATAAATTTACCTAGTCTTTATCTATAAAACTTAAGGTTAAGGCTATTGATTTCTGTTAGGAGAGCTAATGCATTCTGTTATAGGCATAGTGCAATTGTTTTTTCGCTGTATCTCAGAGATGGCATGTATGCTTTCTAGAAAAAGAACCACTTTTTGGAAAAATGAATAAAATGTTGGTAAGAGAAGCAGGGATTTCAAACTCATCTAGTTATCTGTTACTTCATTAATTTCCTTTATAAGCACTTCAGTTTTGTTGGGGCTTAAAAACTGCTAACCTCTGTGAATGAATACACTCACAAAATATACACTATTTAGTGAATTGTGAATCTGTTATTATTAAATACTTTAAAGTAAATTAGTTGGTCTTTTGTTTGTTAAAAAAGTAATTAGCTGTCACAGTTTAGACAGCCAACAAACCAATTGTTTGAGAGTTTAGTGTAAGTAATGTTTTACAAATATTGATATTGCACCTGTTTGTATTTATTTGTTCAATTAAAACTGCAGGTTTTGTGCCAGCATTTTCCATTGGCACTGCTCAGCAATGCAAGTTAAATATGGGGCAAGATGTCAATACACTGAAGTTTTTTACTCAGTGTGGTTTACAAGAAGGCTATGAACCATTTTGTGTGTAAGTATTTAAGTACCTTTACCTTCAAAGAACTTAAACCGAATTTGCTCATCTCGCTAACATCTTGATTTAAATTTTTGTGTGCTTCGGTTCATATTTTGGTATTTTGCAATTTATCTCACAGATAATTTTAACAATGAAAGTTTGTTTATGGCTCTTCGTGGTGTGAATTCTGTAGCCTAGTGATAGAACTCCTGCACTTCACGTGAGGGACTCGGGCTTAATACTCGCCTCTGGCAGTATCATGCATAAACCTAGGTTGCTTAAAATTAACTGGAGGGAGGGAGGGAGGATGTACATATATCCAAAATGTGGCTGAGTTACCTCTGTCATGTTAGTGGCTCCATAGAGGGTTATCACTGATAGTGAACTAAAATGTGGTCATATCATAAACATCTCCTGGAGTAGGCCCTGCGTTTGAATGCTTTCGAATGAGCAGTGTGCCGAAATGTATAAAAAAGTGTTACATTAAAAATGTGTGTAAAAAGGTTTTGTTTGAGTAAAAGTTGAACATGCCAGCATACTTTTGAAACATTTTGTTATGTTTTTAGCAACATGTCAAACAACATTGGTTTGTGGTATGACAAAGCATTAGCCCTATTTGAAACTGTCTCAGAGGACAGTCCCAAACTGGAAGTAACACGAATTCCACCAGGGTAAGTAGACTGTTAAAGACTCTACTAGCGTCACTTAAAACTACAAATTAAAATAACATTTATTAGCTGGATTCAATTTTTGTAGGTGTCTATTGGAACCTAGTGTTGTAAACAGTTAGCTTTGCTATATTATGGAAAACATGTGGCAACATTATTATATTGATAAAAAAGGAAAGCATTGTAGGACATAGTTCTTTAGACAACCCATTGCTGAAGCAATCTTACAGACTCGCATTGCTGAGGAATTATCAGTTCCTGTCAACGTTATACCAAAAAACTGTGGTCCTAGAGCTCTGACGTGTTCCAAGGGAAATGTTAATTGATGGCATGAGTTATACAAGTTCCCCAAGTTGATACATTTGATGCCCCACCTAATTGAGCAGGTTGACATTAATGATTTGCCAACGTTTTTAGTTGAACACAGCTAGATTGTTGCATAAGTGAGGAAATCTCTTTAGACAATCATTTTTTTATTTTCACTTTAAGCATTCTGATCTTCATCCTGTATTCTGGATTTCATTCGATTTCCACTACTAAACACACGAGTGGTATTTCCTTATCTGCATTGTCAAATGGCTTATTTTTGATCACTTTGAATAATGGTTAAATTTAAACAATAACTATTTATTTATTTTGCTTACAGAAGTGATACACCTCCAATTCTTCACCTCGGACATAAGACATATGGGTCTCTTGAGGGAAAAGCTAATGTGGAGTTCCTGCGGCTCAGTGTACCAGTCCAATGCCATTCTGTATTCAATAAGACTCCAGGGTAAGTCTTGCTGTATATTTAAAGATAGGTGGATTCAACACTCAGTGGCAGGGCCTCTAATGTAGATGCTTAGGTGATGTCGGTAGGATTCGGACTTCTCTAATTGTAAATTATAATTTTCTGAGGTGAGACACTGGACTGTTTGATTGAATGCATTTAGTCTATAGTAACTTGTTTCTTTCAGTGGTTTCAGTGCATACATATGTACTACTAATTTCCCAACTAATACATTGTCATACTAAGGAAACAGTCGCACATTTTTCATGTTACCTATGAATTTTGTGTTTCACCATAATGTTTTAGGTCATCTGATGTTCGACCAAGTAGTCCGACAAGCATAGCAATGCCTACTATTACGCCACCTACGCCACAAGCAGGTATGCATCTCTTTGTATACGTATGCTTTTAGTAAATAAGTTAGTACAGTTTGCACAATTGTGTCTGATGAGTGCAGTTTGTATTTTGTCGAGATTTATTAAGTTACTGTTATAAGCAAGGTTCACAATTTTCTAGAAGACAAATTAAACCAAATTTAATAATAAATATATTTTAGTTGTATATGTGATAAGCCACTAATACACCAAACTCTCACTTTTGTCTTGTAGTTAAAAGCTGAATTAATTGGGAAAATAAAAGCATGAAAGACAGCGATAAGACTTGGATTTGAACTAGGCATCTTTGGCCTGCAAGTTCAATTTGTTATTTTTTTATTCATTGAGACTTTGTCACCAGTGACTTCACAGACAAAAGCATTTAATAATATACAAATGTGTTCAAAAAAACTATTAATGTTTTATTGAATTTGGTAATGTAAAAATTCATTATTTATCACAGAGGATGACTTGAATGATATGTACCCTAAAAAGAAGAAGTGTGAGTAATTTATGTGCGCGTATGTGTAGGTGTGTGTGTGATTGTTTAACCTCATACAAGCTGCACAGTTCTTTTTAAATAGCTCATTGTCACTGAGTGTGTTTGATAAATTTTATTTTTATGCTATTTTGCAGTCGTGATCTATGCTTAAGTGCTTTGTAAATTGAAGGAAAAGTTTTGCTGTTTTCACATCAAGCTAATAATTCTCACCATATAAAGCTGTAGTCATATTCGTATGTAAATAAATTTTCCTCAGTTAGAGAAATAGCCTGAGACGACACGACGTAGATTAGGCAGAAGCAGTTTACCTGGCAGCTATATATCCATTTACTAGCCAGACTCTGCATGGCTTAACTTTCATAGCCATGGGCACACTTAGCCTCCCAGCTCCATGGCTGTAGTAATAATCTTAATTTTTCACTATCACTACTTAACTAGGGAGCAAGAGTATGACATCTTCAGACAATTAATGTTTTAATGTGCATGCCCATTCAAGAAGTGTGATTTATTTTTGCTTCGAGGACTAAGTGTTAGAAATATGCAAAAAATAACTTTTGCCTGTTCCCATTTCAAGGACTTATCATGAAATAGTAGGCCTATCATAAATTTTTAGTGTTACTTTGTAGATTTAAAATAATTTTGTGGTACTTACTTTTGTTTTTAAGCTTTTTTTGAAACAATTAGCTTTCCTTTAATTTGCATTTTAAGCTTTGGGGGTGGAATGCTTGACTTTCTTTTACCAAGAGTTTATTTTGAGTTTTGTATGAGAAACTTGAATTTTGTTTTAATGCAAATTTTCTAGCTCTGTATGAAGTTTATTTTTCTTTATGTGAGATTATTAGCTTCATGTGAAAAACACACAGACTTTTTTTTCTATCTACCCATTTAGAATGCTCAAGCACTGTGGATGTCTTTGTTTTGTTTCATGCAGATTTATGGGGTTTATTGTCCGGCATTTGATATTTATGAATTTTCTCTCCTGATCTGTTTTGGGCTTGATGTTTATTCAGTTCCAGCTATGGATGTATATTTCAGTCAAAACCATGCATGTATCCAATCATTTATAAGAAACGTAAATGAATTTGTGTGGCTTGCCTAATAGTATTAAGTTTTTCTTTCATGATTTTTTAAGTTGCACTGCTGTACTATTATGACAGTAGTAAAGTTATTTAAATGGTTTTAGAGGTGTTTTTTTAAAGTAAAATTTTGTTTATTTTGTTTTAAAATGTTTGTTTCATGTTTAATATCAAACATTGCAACAGTCTCATTTATTTTACTTTTAGTTTATAAAATTATAGTTCTGTTAGCTGTACTTAAATGTCTACTCTTTTCCATTCATTTCCATTGTCTAATAGGTAGATGAAAATGTAATAATTTTTCTTTTATTTGCATGTTAGAATTATGATGCTTTTTTACTCATTACTTAAACTGAATAGCTGCAATAACTTGGTATAAGTTATTTTTGCATGAACCCAAACGTTGCCTTTTGGCATTTATCATAAATATTATTCATTATTTATCAACTTGCATTTTTTCATTTATTTTTTTCAGTAGGAAAGTTTTTTGCACCTGTTTTTACATTTTTTTAGATTTGCTGTGCAATTATATAACATACTGGCATAATTATTTATAGTCATGCTGTTTATTTGGGAATAGTTTGGCTTATTTTGTGTTAAACTTTTTAGTTTCTCTATTTATTTATTTTTCTTTTAAATTCTCAAATGATAAATGATTGCAAAGTCTGAACTCATGTTAGGCTAGAACATTTGAAATGAAAGGTATATGGATTGTTGAGAAAGTCTAAACTATGAAGGTAGTTTAATGGGTATTCCGATGGACTATAAGAAGCTCATTTTCTTTTATGCAGTATGTTTTGTTTCGAGTTCTAAGGATTTGCCATATTGTGTCAGCTGTCTGCAATGTATGTACTGTATAAGTTAATATCGCATGAAGTTTTGTCATGCCTTTTTCATATTCGTCCAGATTATAACTTTACTTTTTTGGTTACAGTGAGAAAAACTCGAAGGGGATCCCAGGATGACACTTCCACAGCCGCCAGCAAGCGCACCTCTTTTCTCTCCGGCTCCAAGAAAGCGCAATCTTTTGACGACAAGAAAGATCCTCCATTGAGCAAGTTGACTCCGAAGCACAAGAAGCAGTCGGCCAGTGTGGAGGCGCTGTCAGCTAAACAGCATAGTAAGAACATGAGTAAGCTTTCCTCCGTCGTGGACTTGATGAAGCGTGGTGGTGCTAACACAGGTATAGCTTACTAACAAATATGCACATGTGTCGTCGTCTGTTACTTGCAAGTCAGAACGTGATTTCCTTTTTTGAATTTTGCTAAAGCTTGTTTTTCTGATGACAGGATGTTTAGAAATTAGAATTGTGAGTGGTACACTGGTTTATTGCTAGCTGCAATTGAGCTGCACATGCACACAGTCTGGTTTTTTGCACAATTATAATGTGTGAATTAAAAATAAGTTGGTATACTATACATTTTTCTATTCTATATTCTGAATGGATGAATATATGTTTCTTATATTGACCTACTAAACACATTCACGTGTGATTTATATTCCAGGTTTTTTTATATTTGTCACATTTTTCTTGATTTAAATTCTTGTCATACTTTTTGTATTTTATTAATAAAAGTGTTTAAAAAATTGACATTTGGGCCCATTAAAACACATCCACTCACACTGGATATCATGAAAAGAAGTATGAAAACAAAACATGTTTGTTTGCTGCCAGTTTTACCTTTTTTGTTTTGCTTCCTGAGCTGAATTTATTTTATTCACCATAGTATATTGTACGCTGTACAATTTAAATGTTTCTTTGAGTTAAATTTTTTGTACACTGCACATACTTGTGCGTACAAATCTTTTACTCTTTATTGTGGTTTTTTAGTATTACAGATTACAGCAGCTGAAAGAACAACCGTTTTAGTTGCCACTTATCCTCTGTAACTATATTAAGTTGACGACACATTTGTATAGTTTCGTTCGATTGCTTTTGTTTTTTTCTTCTTTTAGCTTTTCTCTCTCTGGCGTTAATTAAGCACTGCTTCTGATCATGAACACATTCCGCATATGCTTTGCATATTGGCAGGAATCATACGCATGATCGCTTTACGTAATGTCTCTCTGCTTTAGAGATTTTATTCATATTGAAAGTTTCTTTTAAGTATTTGTCAATTCTGTAGTGAAATGAGTAAATAAGTTCTTGTGTGACAAATGTAATACTTTTCGGTGTATTTTTTTTGTACGTGTCATGATTCTTCTAATCCAGGCATGGCGGGCAAAATTTGTCATTTAATATAACAGTAAATGCAGTGCACGTTGTTAACTTAATACACTATGTACATACATCATCGCATTGTTGTTTTGTTAACAGTTATTATTTGATACAAGGTAAAAAAACAATTGTCTGGAACTGCAGTCTTCCAGACATACAAGTTGCCAGAATCATGTAGCATGGTCTTTCGTTGAACTTCTTGAATAATTTGGTCATCATGGCATTTTGTGTGGCATTGAATCACTCATTTGTAGATGTGTTAGGTAGTACTGTTGCTTAAAGTGTCTTGGTTACTGATTTTTTTTGGTACGAAAGTTCATTGTTAGATTTTGCATAGATGAGCATAATAGCAACTGCCATACAGTTTGATTGCAAAACAAACAATAGTTAATATCTTGGCATTATCACAATTTAAAGTGCAGTAACTTTTAACAATACAGAACTTGGGCTAAAATTTTTATAGTTTTTATTGCAATTTATGATCAGAAAATGTATGAATATGTTAATTATTTTGGTAAAATATGCAGTTTTCCTTTTCATGATATTTTTACAATGTCAAATTGAAAAGTTAGCTGAAAAAAATTGTAAACAATTATTTATTGCTTTAGCACATTTTATACTAATTCAGTGCCATAGTGAGTGAACTACTTTTTTCTTTGAATAATACTAAACATTTAAAGTAATGCACTTAGTTTAACAAAACTTTCTTGGGGCTGTTACTCTTGTCATAGAATTCAGAGTATAAACATTTTCTAATTATGTGAGTATGGCCGTTTTGTACGACAAATAAATGTAAAAAGTATTTGTATATAGTTTAATTAAATCTTGTGTCTCATCATTAATAATGTAATGTAACATGATTAATTATCTTGCGGTCATTGTACTTACCTGCTAGGCTCCCGTGCAGGTGCGATCAGCAGCGAGGCAAAGGGAGGTCGTTTCAAGTTTCTGAAAAGTTTAGGCTCTCGGACAGATTCTTCTAAAGACTCGACGTCTACATCCCTCACTGGAACTTTACTGAGGCGTAAACCGAAGGATGCTAAGCTCAGTGGTGAACAAGAGATGAGGAGCGATCTCTCATCTGATCATGGACCTGTGTTTCCGCAGATCAGCGTAACTGGTACGGGCCCTATTGCTAACTTGGAAATTTTTTGTGTCAATGACAAAACAATGTAATTAGTAAATACATCAGTTTTGTCAACACATTAGTTTTGTCAAAGACTGAAAAAGTTTTCTGTTTTGTGGAAGAGATTGAAAATGTGCAATTGTTTACTAAGCTGAGCAGAACTGCCTGTTTCAAGTAGTTTTATCTCATTTGTATTAGGTACTGAGGGAGAAATGTTGATCCCGCCAGAAATGCCTCAGCAGAGCTCTATGCCAATTAAAAGACAGTCGATGGCAACTCCTAGCTCACCTCGTCGCAATCTTTCTGGCTCACTGAGTGTGCAGAGTCAGGATTCTATTGACATTGAGTTGGAGTTTGATCCTAATGCACCTGCCGATGTGGACGTGTACTTTTATGCTGTTAGGATATTTCCTGGACAGGTGGGCTGCTTTTCATTTGTAGCTCCTAGTAACACCCTCGGGAGTTGTAGCTATAGCTGCCGCTGCACAGTTTAAGAATTAAACGTTTCTTTTCTATGTAGTAGGTTTGCAATTTACTTTTGAGTAGTACATACTCCGTATTTGGAAAAATGATTGTAAAACATCATTTGTTCAAGCTAAATATCTTTCATTGTTTCTTTCACTTTTGCTTTATTTATTAAGTGTTTTAATTTTTGTAAATATTGTTGCACCAGTTGTTGTTCTGTTGAACCATGTACTGGTCTGACAAAATGTTAAAAAGTAGAGATAATTTTAGTCTGAAAACAGCTTTATCTGCACAATCTAAGTTCAGCATTTGTTATTTTTGATGACGAAATGCTGTAAATCTTAAGTGATCGTTTATTTTAAAATTTCACAGGATCCATTGCATGTCTTTGTTGGCTGGGTGTCGCCATCCTATCATTTCTTTAGCAGTCAGTTTGAGAAAAACTCTACTCGCAAGGTAGTTTTTGAACCACATGAAAGTGCAATCAAAAACAGGTTAGTATTTTGTGGATACGTTTTAGAGGTTATTATTTACATATTTCTTGTTGTATGAAAGCTTGAACTAGACGAATTTTAATTAGTTAGGTAAGTGAACTTAACATATTTTAGCTAGCCTGATGCCATAGCCAAAATGCTTTATTTAATTTAAAATTTTATGGTATTGCACTTTAATAAAGTATTATGCACTTTTGCATGCTGTAATACACCAATTTATACTTTAACAGTAAATGTTAACAGTTTAACAGTTTATTTTTACTTAAACAAATAGTAAGTTAGAATTCAATAAACATAAAGTGTTAGTTTTAAGCAACTAATTTGTTTTGCACCTATTTTTTACTCTCTTTACAAGTCAGGTTTTAGGCACTCATTAAAATCGAGTCATTTTTTCCTCGTAATTGACAGTACTGCTTACAGACTTTTATAAAAGGGCTGAAACGAGCTGAGTAAAAAGAAACAGCTAAGGAAGGGAGAGAAAAAATATTCAAAGTCCTCATTTAAAAAGGAAAAAGATTGTTTATCATTTGTGTGGTGTGTTATTCTCATCTTCTTTTCATTCTTAGTAAGAATTTGTGCTAACTCTTCTGAGGCTGAAACATGGATGTTATGAGGCATGACTGTTTTACAAATTTGCATGTGTATCTATACGATAGCTATACGAAAGAAACTTCTTATTACTTCCTTTTCTTTTTTTACATAGGCTAGCTTATGGAAAATTCATTTAATTCCTGTTTTAATATTTTTATTTTGTCATTAAGTTTCACTTCACTATTCTTCTCACTGTAAACTATGATGTTATGTTTGCATGTTACATGCTTCACAGATTCTCTGTCTTTAATTCACAGTTTTTCAAACTACGCTGGCGGTGGGTACGTATAGTTGTGTGTTTCTATGTCATTTATTTTTTTGCTTTGCTGTCTGTTTTATTGCCCCTTACTGTATTAATTGTGTTTGCAGATCAAATCGCTACTCGAGTAACGCTTAGTAACGGCCTTTATCATTATCACGGCACTGACTGCAGCTGTTGTATGTAGTTTTGATTGGAACATGACTAAATACAACTTAATTATGGTGTTTGTTGTTCTTATTAAAACTACATCCTTTACAATATTTTTCTGCTGGAAACACTACTGTCTAGTGAGCTTACTTGTCTCTATGGACAGTGTCTTATGAGTTCCTTTTTATTTTTATATTTTATAGTCTCTTTTTGCTACATTTTTTCTAGAAAATTAAAAATAAATAATAAATTTTGTTCTGAATATTTTATTCATATTCTTCTTTCGTTTATTTATCTAATTCACTCTGTTGTTGTTTTTTATATTTATTTCCTGCTGTCATGTCTTGTGAGTGGATTTTTCTATGCTCCTGCTATACTTTGCATTAAATGTATTGCCATTGCCATTTTTATCCATCTGTGTTGCTTTAAAATAATATAAAGACTTTTGTAACTTTTAAAAAAATTGCTATGTCCTATGCTGTTCTTGCTAAAATATTATCTATTCACGTGGCCCAAGAGATGCTGTTAAATGTTAATTATTTCTACTAAAAACAATGTAGTAAGTTCTTAAGTCCTCGCTTAACAGCTGTAACATAACACTGAGTCTCTACTGTAAGTCCATACTGTAAAATATTGAAGCAATTTTTTTCTAGTGTCAAATATAATATTTTTCTAACATAGGTTTCCAAATTTGGTTCTGATGTTATGAAATTTTCTGGTGTTCTGGGGTTTTATTTTTATTTTATTAGCTACCTGTGTTTTCTTGTTCTTGTGACAACATAGAATTCAAACAAAATCTCGATTGGACTAATGAACGACTAACTTCCTGAAAATACATTTATGTAAGCAGACAAATGTATCAGAACTGGTACTGAGCAGTCTTTAATGGAAAAGTGGGCAGTTTTATTATGTAGATGCACAGGTGTCTGTCAGCAACTCATCACCTGACCTGAACCTGCAACAAAATGAAAAGCCTTAACAAGATAGATTTAATTACTAGTGGGTCTTGTAGGATATTATTACAAGCTGAATAATAAACATTTTAGCGCTTTAAATAACTTAAAAAAATTGTTGTTAAACAAAATTTTTATTATTACGTGTAAAAACTTTGGGCGTCTCTAACATTCGAACCAAAGCATTGGGATTTGAACAAAAGCATCGCTAAGCGAGGACTTACTTTTCTGGTAATTTTATTTATGCACATTATGATAATTTGTTTATTATTAGTTTATTTTACCTTTAACACAGTTTTGTATGTAATTGTTTATTTAGCGTTCTTCGTCAAAACTGTTACATGTTGAATGCCAAGGAGCTGCAGACAGCTGCGGCATCATCTGGTTCTCGTAAGATATCCGCTCATGGACTGCTAATTGGTTGTTATATTGACACTGCGAGTGGGATGCTAACATTTTCTGTAAATGGACACAAGACGGATATAAAATTTCAGGTAGGCCAAACTGCTTTTTCAAGCTGTAAATGCTAGACTTTTACCAAAACTAGAAGCCATTCATTTTATGTATATTTTCATTCAAATTTTTTCTTTTGATTTTATTCAAGTATTTTAGTTTCTGCCTTTTTCTTGCAGGTAGAGCCAGGTACTAAGTTAATGCCAGCAGTGTTTGTTGAAGCAACCAGTCGAGAGATGCTCCAGTTTGAGCTCGGAAGAGCTAAGGTAAAACTTTCTAAACAGAAATACAGTTGAGCTAGAACAATATCTTGAATATGTCGACAAACTCATTGATTCTATTAGCTTATGGATTTTATCCATTAGCATCTAGTTATTTCTATATCTTAATGTATTTTGTTATTGCTCGCTGCATTTTGCATAAATTTTGTAGCTTTGTATCAGTATGCCGTGATTGCCTTTTTCAAGAGAACTGCTGCAGTAAATATCATCAAGTGATTGCACTTTGCTCAGCATTTTCGCTTTACGAAAATGAAATTAGTTGATACGTACTTTATATCTTATTTTGTTCTCTAAAAAACATTTAAATTTGATCTATGAAAATTTCGTTTCTTTTCACATATTTTTTATAGCCAAATCAATTTAATAATTTACTATAATTTGTTTAGAACACATTGCCTTTGTCTGCTGCATTGAATAAAGGTCCTATTAAGAACCCAGTGCCACAATGCCCATCTCGTCTAGCGGTACAACACTTGAAGTCTTATACCTGGGGCAGAGTGCCGCAAATCTCTCTCAAGGTGCACACACTGAAACTGTCTGATATTCGTGGCTGGAGTATGCTTTGCGAAGATCCAGGTGAACTTATTTAAAAATGAAAAAATACGAATTGCAAGTAACTGTTAATTGATGGCAGAAAGAACAGATTGTACTAAACAAGGATTTTAATATTTCTAGTTTTTACTGCTTGGAAGTATTCAATAATTATTAGCATGAGAACGAGCAAATCTAATTTGTACTTTTGGTGTTCCAAAGGAAATTGTTGTGAGTTCACTTCTGAAACAAGAGTGTCAGTTTTTTTAGATATGATTATAAAGTATTTTGTAAGGATTAATGGCATTAATATCCATTAACTTTCGACAAACAGTACACAGTAACTACTAAAACGTTAATTCATACTTTATTCTTTTGCAAAAGCATCTCTGGGACTGCTTTGGTGATGTTGTTTAGTTTAGCTAAGGCAAAAGCAGAAAATTTGTCAAAGATTTTAATTTTTGAGTAGTTGAGTAGATGCAGAATAAACTACCTGCTAAAGTTTAACAATGATTTGGTTACATAAAATGTTTAAATCATCTACCTGGTGATTTAATAATTTCTAATAATTCGATTTTGATAGTTGTTTTGCCGTATTTTATAACTACACTTCCTCATCAGTCCATTACACATGTCAATAGGGTTGTTACTTTGAAGATTATTTTTCTTTTAAGCTATGCTACTCAGCTTGTCATTTGTCTTCTATGACAGTGAATAGTGTTTTCTACACTATTTGGGAATTAAGACCTTTTGTTTAAAATAGAGAAACATAGTTTTCTTAGTGGAAGGCTTGAAGCATCTTATGAAACTTTACAGAGTTAACAGCTAGCTTAATATAAATTATCTGACTTAAACTAAATAACAATGAAATTTGTTCCATAAATTTTAATTTTTGGCACTTAGAATTATTGTTGTGTATTTTCAGTTTCAATGGTAGCTGTACAAATACCCGAGGAAGATAGATGTATTGACATCCTTGAACTCATAGAAATGGAAGATCTTCTGGAGTAAAGAAAGATTTGTCATTTTTCTAAAATATGCTTTAACTTTAATATGTAATTTAGTTCACTGTGTGTTGATTTTAGCTTATAACTTGGATTGGTTTGATATGCTTAATTATCAATTTTTTAGTTTGAAATACTGTCTTGCTGTTTTGAACATGTTTGCTTCTTCTTTAGCTTCCATGCTTATACGCTGAAGTTGTACTGTGCCATCTGTTTCCGTGGCAACCATCGTGCAGCTCACATCTTGTGTGGGCACGTGGATGAAAGACAATTGTTCTATTGCTGTAGATCAGAATGTGAGTTTTGCTTTAGTAAAGTGTAATTACATTTTGTTAACTGGGTTTACAGTAATATGCATTACAGCATTAACTATGCTGCTACTCTTCTTTTTTCATTGTTGTTTCAACTGAAATCGGCAGGTTTGGAAAAGGTTTGCAGTTTCATGATTTCGAAAATGGTTCTGAAGGAAAATTTATATGGCAACATCACCAACTAGTGGAGCGCAGTTTTAAGTTGGTAACATTTGAATGAAATTTTGCAAAACCTAAAGTTCATTATTTCAAAATGGATTGCTATGTAATTTTACAGAATGACAGACAAATATATTTCATATTGACTGAAGAAGCACAAATATTTGGTCTGGCTTCGAATGTAATTCCAAGGTGGCCGCAATACATATATGTATAATGTTATAGTTATTTAAATGAAAAATAATTGAGCAATACAATAAATTACACCATGTCAAGGTATAGGGTTTCTTTTAGTCTTTTAGTGGAAGCAATGCCAGACTTAGTTAGTAAATGGATGTGTGACTAAAATCACTTCTAGTGATTTCATTTACAATCCCGCTTCTCTTATTAACCTTGTTGAGAGAGGATGTCTAAGAATTGCAAATGGCCAAAACACCTCTGTGGTTCAGTGTCTCATCTTAGAGGATTATACTTAATAACAAACAAGGTTCTGGTCCCACTACAGCTAGTCAACATTAGTAGCACGCCCTGCTGGGTGTTTGATACCTGCAAGTGAAGCAGCTTTTTATATCAACTTTCAATTGACTTGTTTAGGCTAATCATTGTAGAGAAAATAGTAAAGATAATAATTGTTTATTTTCAATTAATTACTTACATCTTGATCAAATAATCATTTGCTTTTTATGAGTTTGTTTAAAACATATCAGATTGCATAGTATTTGTATAATTCCATAAGTTTTGGATAGTGTTAGGAGTTAGTACTTTGTTGGCGAACTGCTGTAGTTCTGAAAACAGCTAGAGAAAAACGTTTAAACATTTTTGAAATGTTGTCTAGTTATTTGCCTGTTTGGAATGTTGTCTAATTATTTGCTTTAGATCTTGCTGGGCCGTTGCGAAATGGATTCCATGATTTACTCATTGCAGTGCATCTTTCTGCTCATGTGGATGCTAGGTAAGCAACATGTTTATTATTTAGTTTATTTAAATGGCACAAGCCAAGCAATTTTTTCAATTGTTTTACACGTGATTGTTTTCAACTGCATACTGAATTTATATGCATAATCTCTTAATATATTTAGACCGTAAAAGAAGCTAGACTTGTGCTAAACATAGAAAGTTAGAAACTCAAATTTAAATAGTTTCTAAGAGTATGTTTTAAGAAGCAAATTTTGTAGTTTTAATTTTCTTTTTTTTTTGACAGTTTGTTGACTCAAAATGAATACGTGATGGCATTGTCAAACAAAATTCAATCCCTTCAGCTGTTTAGTGGTCACAATTCGGAGAATGGTCACTTTCTGCCTTCCATCAGTTCAAACATCTCTATTCGACCAAGAATGAAAACATCAGCTGTAACAGAAGAAACTAAAAAGTATTTTGTTATGATTTTTAACCTCCAGATATCAGTGCAAAAGTACGATATGTTAACAGTTAATTGTAGAAAGATTAACATTTATTAACAGTATGACAAGATGAAATTTAATGGAAAGAAAGGCATGTTCTCATGTATTGCAAACCACAAAATTAATCCATATGAATGTTTATGAGTATTGTTAGGAAGCTGACAATTTCCACGCTAGTAATAGAGTCACTACTGGCTCTTTGCTGCAGCAAGTCAGGTTCTTTAATACTGGTAGTTGGCTGTGCCAACATATGCATTAGTGATGAGCAAATGAAAGGCGCCACTTACTTTTGTTACTTTTTATTCAGTCAGTGTTCATTTAGCAATGGTTTGGTGATCAAACATCAAAGTCAGCAATGCTAACTCAGTTAAAGCCAAATTGTCCTCTTTCTCTTGGAAACAGTTGTATTGATCAATATATATTTAACCTGCCTAATTTGCTTGTAATAGTATGTCCCAAAAATATTGCTTTGCAAATGAAGCTTTGAAGCTCATTCAAAGTTCTTGAAGCTCATGACAATTTAGCTTTTACTGTTTTCCGGTTTTATAGTATGTATTCTGAAAATATAGATAAAACCGATATGGGATCTTTAAGGTGTGTGTCCTTTCTTTTCCATATTCATTCTCACACTTTTTCTGTGTTTTTTTCTTGATTAAATTTAATAATTTAATTAATAGTGGTATGTGTCTTCCAACATTTTTGTTTTTTTTTTATGTGAATGATATAATACAGTTACATAACAAGTATTACTAGTAATTTTTATTCAGGGGTCAGATTGATTGATGGGAACCCATACAAAGTTTACCACCTTTGTGTTGGTCAAAGCAATATTTAAACTAATGTAGAATAGATGCTATGCAATTGTAAAGTCTTTTTGAGCCAACTTGTTTGCAGATCAAGATGTCCAGTTGTTCTGACAGTTTCTTGGAACTATCGTGATTTCTCTTTTCTCATATTGAGCTTTTTCTTGCTTATAGAGGATGTAGCATTAAAGGTCTGTTCACACCGTTGTTTAGTCTGGAAGAACTAAAGGCTCATGTCATGGCAGCTTTGGCAGTAGGTACCAGAAAAGGAATAGCGCATTGTAGAGACCCAATTGGAGACTCCTATGAGAACTTGTTTGTGTGAGTTTTTACTAGTGTTCATTATGCAATTGATGGTAAAACAGGACATGTGTTTCACGGGATTGCTAAGTTTTATATTAATAATTTTGTAGTATTCTTTATTCTTTTAAGCAGAACCTTAAAATATTAGTCCTACATCATTTTGTGATACTATATAACAATGTTATGGCTATGCTTAATACAGTTTTTATCTATTTTTGTTTTGTTTATAATGATTTTTACATGCCATTCAAAAGAATTATAATTAAATTTGCTTTTTACATTTTGCATGCTGACCAATGTTTTACTATGTTGCAGGCCATTGCTGAAGCTAGCTGATTGTCTATTAATAATTGGGCTCTTGGATGATGATGATATCCAGCAGCTGCTTATACTTCTTGACCCCACGACTTTTGATTCTGAAGGTTTGTGTTGGATTATCATTAGTCAATCTGGCTAAATGTACAGACTGTCTTGATAGATGTCTGTGTAATTCTTTCTCAGTGTGAATAGTATACACAAATTTGCTAAAGCCTTGCTCGCATACACAATAGAACATATTTAAAAAACTTTTTTTGTGTATTTGTGCTATTTATTTAGGTGTAAGTTCACACAAGAAGGGACTCCTGCACGTACAACCTTTAGATGAAGGAATCAAACTACAAGTATGTCTTTCAAACCTAATACTGTATTATCTTGGCATTTTGTACAAAATGTGGGAAAGTCATAGATTATGTACTATCTATACAGTACGTTTTAAATGTTGATGTGGATATAATTATTTGCCTGGCTGATCTTCTTAGCTCTTAATTTTCCTATATTTACTGTGCTGTGTTTTTGATATTACCCTATTAGCACTGCCTTATTTGAGGCATTAGGTTCTATTCTCATGCTTTTCAATTTTTTCCAGCTTTGTCAAATTTTTCATCATCTTTGTGATATTTTGCTGCGACATCGCGTGGAGGCCGTTATTGGATTCTGCAATGACTGGGTTGGAAAAGTACAGCGGGTGAGCAAGCCATTTATTGATAAATTTATGTCTTTCATTTTCTTTGGGAGACATTTAGTTAGTACTTTTCTTATATGGAGTGAAATTTAAGATGGGCTTCCCGAAAATTTGTATGCTCGTATTAAAATGCTTACTGTTTGAAATTTGTGCAGTTGTTTTGCTTTCAGTAAGACTTCTTTTTTGTTTTAAGGATCAACTAAAACGATATATTGAGATCAAGAAGTCAGATTTACCTCCAGCTGTCGCAGCCAAGAAAACGAGGGAATTCCGATGTCCTCCAAAAGAACAAGTAAATCATTATTTGGTTATGAGAAGTTTCACTAGTTTGTAAACTGTTCATTTTATAATGAAGGGCTGTTCCTAATTAAGAATACTTAGGCAGATTTAATATATATACCACAGCAGTACTGTATCTTTATAACTCTACATTTTCTATTGGAAGATAACATCATAATTTTCTGAAAGAAATTTAATTTGTATTTTCCTTGAGTTTTGTTTTTTAACTTGTTCTTGCAGGTCCTAAATTAACACAGCCTACATATAAAAATAATGCAGTCTTTCATTTTCCTCAGAATAAAACAATACAAAAAAATCGTAGCATTTACCAGTTTTACGACACTTTAAATATATATCAGGTCATTTGCAAGTTTTTTTTGGTAACTGAATAGAACAGTAATTAGTTGCTTTTTCACCCGAGCACGTAATAGCAATATCTAGAAAGCTGTGATTTGTCAAAAAAAATTGCTCAAAATATGAAAATATTATATACATATGAACTTGTGCTTGATTTGATAATCGAGCTTTTATATCTTGATAATAAAAATTTAAGTTTGTTTGCAGAAGATTTGAGCTCAGCTAATAAAAATTTAATTTCGTTAGTCAAAATGAAACACATGTTGGCCAGCTCATCAGAAGAGAAGTTAGAAAACCCTGATAAGATTAGTTTACTTTTTAGTTATCTCTCTTAGTAAAGTTCAGTAAAGTCTTAGGAACTGTTATATTCAGGAAGTTATAATGAAGAACTAATGTATATGTCGAAACTTAATGTTTCCGATTATCAATATTTTGTTTCACTAGATGCGAGCGATGTTGACGTTCCGTGCATCTGAGGATGAAAGTGTCATCACTTCGCCCTGCAGCGAAGAGCTGCAACAGCAACTCATGGATTTCCACAACAGCATGGCTGTAACGGCTGGGGTAAACACGGAGGAGGAGGTGATTGAGGAGGAAGAGAGGAGCTGGCAGGAGAGGTTGATTAGTATGATACTGCAGAGAAAGGATGATTCCCCAGCTGTGGAACAGAAACAAAATTTGGAGCTGCCTTATAGTGGGCAACAAGGTTATTTTTTAGTGATTTTGTATGCGTGAGCTTTTCTAATAATTTAATAAATATTACAAACAACACTCAAAGCTAAAGTAAAGTAATAAATCAATGCAGTGTGTCACAAGTTAATACACCCACTGCATTGTTTACTTGACAGGCTAAAGAAGACTGCAGTAAGACGTTAATGCATTCCAGCAAAACTTGTCGTCATATTACATGTTATCAACAAAACATTGTTACCTTCCATATAAAACAATGTAAAAACATTTGATTGCATTCCCCACCCAAAAGATCAATAATGCTTGGCTCATAAATCAAACACCATATGATGTTTATTCCTGACAATTTTAGCTAAAAGTTAAAGAGAACTACAGTTTACAGCGAGAACTCAAATTTGAAACGTAGCTTTGGTTTTTTCATGCATCTTCCTCTTTGTTTTCTTTCTGTGCTTGTTCTTTAGAAAAGGTTTTAGTGTTGACTGCATAGGCTGTCCTTTTTTGCTAATGCTAAAATTGTTTTGTACCCTGTAAAGCATTAGCTTCACAGTCACTTATGAACTTCGCTCTGTCTAGGTTATTTTCACAAAAAAAATTCAAGTCCAGCATCAATTCTGTACTTTTGAAAGCTTCGTGCAGATGTTTAACACTAGCCATTTCTGAATAACAGACTTTTCTGTTTAACACTCCTGAGAAATATTTTTAGTGTTGTTTTTCGAACAACATAAATACAAATGGAATGCGTACAGCAATAATTAACTCAGCAATGTATCACATGGCAGAATTTTATCAGAGGTATTCCATCTCTAGTGGGAAAGTGCCAGCACTTAGGGAGTGGCTAACAATGGATCATCGCTTCATGTGTCTGACTGTTTTATAGGACAAATTATTACCATTATTTCTGTTAATGGGGATTCTTCATGAAGTGCAAGTGCAGCAAAACAGTATGTTAGCGATTAAAGGAGAGAAAAATTTGTTGTTAAACTGAACTGTATGTTATTAAGGGAATAAAAATTATCAAAAAAGATCAGTGTCGTTAAAACGAAACTTCGTTAAACAAGACATTGTTAAGTGAGATCTTACTGTACTTCACTTAAAAGTTTTAATAGGCCTAAGCTTATATGCTTATTTGCTTACTTTTTGACAAATTCGCAATGTATTTTTATTTTACCAGACACATTCAATCAGTTAGTTGCACGGACTATGTTGAAATGGGCAAGCGAAGATTTTGTTGAGGATCAGGAGTTAATTAGAGCCATGTTTAGTGTACTGCATAGACAATATGATGGCATAGGAGAGGTAACACTATTTTTCACATCCCGTTTCACTTTTTGCAGTTTGAACTACTAATAAATTTGCCAACACTGATTGTCACAGACAACTTAAAGGCTGTTTTTTTTCTAGAAATTCTAGTGCTACAGTGTGGCACAAGAACTTTAAAAATTTGATCATTTTGTGAAACAAAGGATAAGAGTGTAACTTTATCCTGTGTATTGTTCCTTAAAGTAATTTTGAAATTCAAAGTGAATTTCAATATAAAATTATTCTCAATTAACCTCACAGAATTTTTATGTCTTAAGCTTGTTTTGTGTCATACCATATATGGCGATAAAATTTTGGTAAATTAAGCGTTTTATTCTTGATTTGGAGACTAGTTTCATTTACCATTAGTCGTATATACCTTAATGATATGATAGATATAATGATATCAATAATGGTTATTGATAAAATGATATAATGATATAATTAATGTTTGCCAATGAAAAAGAATTTTAACAAATTTTGTTAATGTTTGTTAATCATGCACTGTTTATTTCCTTGCACACTTGGTGAATTTAATAATATTAATGTGTTATTGGAGTATCAAACACACTACATTAAAAAACTGTTTTCTATTATTTACACCTTTGTTAATCTGGCTATGTTAATTTGACTTTATGTTATGTTGCGTTACGTTACATATCTTTACGTTACATTACATTGTGATGTGTTACAGTTATGCAGAGCTTTGGAGAAGACTTACTGTGTGAGTGCAATCAGTGAGGAGGACTTTAAAAACTTACTGGTCAACCTAAGTCAGATACGTGCACTGCTTGAAGTACAGATGGGACAGGAAGAAGAAGTTGTGCTCAGAGACGCCCTGTGGTACATTTTGATTTGTCTCTTTTACTAATCATTTCATATTAAGTTGTTTCATCTGAATTATCTATTTCTTGAATTTATAAAGCTTTTTTCTAGGAAACACTGTATTTATGTGTCATATATTCAAATAATCTTGAAGGTCCAGTTAAGCCAACCTTTTAATATTTTAGAATATAGTTAAAACAATGCAGAGCATGCATCTTGTTTTAATATGCATGTCATACAAATAAATAAGCTGCTTAGGTTAAAATTTATTTTATGTTCTTACATAAAATGAAGTATAATTTTACATTGGCATTTTGGATTTTTGTGTCTGCAGCTCACGGAATGCCAAACTGCAAAACTTCTTTATATATTTCTATTAGACTAAAATAGAAACATTACGTTTACCAGCTTGACCTTATCTGTGCAAAATCATGATTTGTAGTTATTAAAATTATCAATCACAACAATCTTCAGACTTAATCACAGAAATTGCACCAATATCAATACTGATAGACAGAGAATATAACCTACCATGCCGCAAACAGTTGTTTTTGCTTTTCTTGTCCTAATGTGAATGTCCTTTTAAAGGATGATATAATGGAGAGAAGTGTTAGATGGTATTATTCCATTCGACTTTGTTTCATTTTGTTCAACTTGAATTTTGAATGAAATGGGACCTAACTGTTCTAATAAATGAACTAAAGAAAGAAATAAACCCTAACTTTGTTAAAGAAATAACCTGTCAATTTTACTACCTGCAGCCCAACATACATGGTTTTTAGTGTTCCCATAGAAAGAAATTTTTATTTTTTGGTCTTGCACAGCAAAATGACTTTTTTATTTATATGTATTGATAAGCCATTTCAACATAAATTACATATTTCATGGGATTTGAAAAGATGTGTCAGTGTGTTTTTACTAATTATGGTACGTGAGGGATGCAGATTTACATGGAACTTATTATATTCTATTTTGAAATCAGCACATAGCAAAATGATTGACATTTATTCCAGGGATTTGATGAACAACAAAATCTTCTTTCAACATCCAGACTTGATGCGAGCACTTTGCGTGCATGAGAATGTCATGAAGGTGATGATCAACACTCTGGGCAAATCTCAAGTACAGCAGTCTAGCACCGGAGAGATGGGAGAGGGTAGTGAAGAAGAGAGTGAAGCTACAGCACAGGTAAGACAGGTGAAATGTCTAGTGAATTAAGTTCATGTTGGGCTAGCTCCACATACAGATAAGCTTTAGTATGACGTAATAGTTTGAACTTTGTTTACCTCTGTGCACCACAAAATATTTGAACAGTAATACTAAGGTTTTGATTAAGGTTTTGCTTTTAATACCTGCAAGCTTTTATAATGTTTTTATTGAAAAGTGTTCTTCCATTGAAATTTGCTAGTTTTCACTTGCCATTTAGAAGTAGTGAATATACTTGTAGGAGTGAGTAAACGCTGTAGTGATCATTTTTCCTGCACAAACTATCAGTCCAGGTTATACTTGTACAGATTGGTGAAAGTTTCGTCTGTTAGGTCTCTGAAGATTTTAATTAATTTGGATGATCTCTGAATATGTGCCTTGATTTTAACAGGATTGTTCAGAGATGGTTACATCCTGCTGTCGATTCCTATGCTATTTCTGCAGGTCCAGTGCCTCTAATCAGAGAGCTATGTTTGAACATTTGGGTTACCTCCTGGATAACAGTACCATGCTTGTTGGTTTGTATTCTACAATTGATAGTTGAAGGTTGTTTATTAAAAAGAATTTTTATTTACTTGCTATTGTAGTTGGTGTAATTATTTGATTTGGATTTTGAGGAAGACCAGATATTATCAGTTTTGTCAGTTTAAAGTAATACAAGTTGCTAATAGCTTAATTTGTGTTTTTGTAGGTGGCATGACAGTGGTGTAAATATTAAGCTGATTTTATTGAATCTTATTGAATGTAAAAAATTCACTTTGTCTAGAGTACTAGGTGACTTGATTGCAGTGATTAATTGTACATTTTCATTATAATATAGCAATTTGCTTTACTGTATGCTTGGTCATGTGTATATACTTTTTTAATTATATGTTTTATTATGTGTTAATTTGTTTGTTTGTGCGCTATTTCTTTTGTTTATATTTTACTATGGTTATTTTTAGCACGTCCTTCTCTGAGAGGAGCAGCTCCGCTGGACGTTGCCTACTCCTCTCTGATGGATAACAACGAGTTGGCACTAGCACTACGTGAAGCTCACCTTGAAAAAGTATGTGAAATTACTTACATTTTATCTTTGTTTTTTCTTTTGTATTGCGTTACAAAATTGTGGTTGCTGAATATGCTTCTGTTAGCGTTACATTGTCTAAATTGCAGTTATCAATTATTGCACTAGGTGGCAGTGTACATGTCCCGCTGTGGACTGCAGAGTAACACCGAACTTGTCGCCAAGGGTTACCCAGACATTGGCTGGGATCCAGTGGAAGGAGAAAGATTTTTGGATTTCTTACGTTTCTGTGTATGGGTTAACGGTGAGTGGTTTTTGCACTTCCAAAGGTTTTAAAAGAAAATAGTCATAAATAATTAACGCACAACAAACAGTTATGTTTTGGCCTGCTTGACTTTATAAATTACATTGCTGTGTTTAACAGTTGAATAATGTGTACATTGGCAGCATGAGCAAAGGCAATGTAGGTTTTTTAAAGACATTTAATTTTGTTTCAATTTCTGACACAGAAACATACTGACTTTAGTTGCTTAATCCAAACTATCTATGATTTTAAAAACCCTAAACTTTTTCTGGAAACTAAATTGCACTTTCTTCATTTGTAGTTGAACTGATAAGAACTGTTTTGTAATACAGTTTTGAGTTGTTCCATATTACAAAAATTACAGAAAATAATAAGATCATTGCATTTCAAAAGCATTTATACAGAGATCTACTCGCTATCAAGTGACCGAAAAATTTCAAACAAGAACTGTATACTTTAACATATTATAGCATATTATTAACACATTAAGCATTTTGTTGTTAAGTTGTACGGCATTTACACAAAAACCTGCTTAATGCAAGGTTTTATAGGCATTGCATGCAGGCAGTTGTTGATTATGCATTTGTAGGAAAGAGTTAGTTTTTGCCAGCTGCCACATGTCCAGATTAAGTGAATAAGTAAATTCAGCAAATAATAATTTTGAAAGAAGACTTTAGAAGTTTGTAATATTTACTTAGTAGTGTATGTCATTGCTGTCATCTTCATAACAGTTATACTGTGTTCTACCAATCTATACACATGTATTACTCCATGGTGTCTGGCGTTATTGCTGTAATTTTGCTATGTTTTTACAATTTAATATTCTTACGTTTAAACACATTACATTACAACTTACTCTGTCTATCACGCTACGGTGTAACAGTGTAATGGATAATGTGTTTGCATCAATCTGGTATTTATAGCCAGGGATAAAGGTTTCATACTAGGCTTGTGTGTTATCTGTTAAACTTAAAATTGACATTTATTTCTGAACTGTAGGTGAATGTGTAGAGGAAAATGCTAACCTTGTCATTCGTTTGCTGATCAGACGCCCCGAGTGTCTTGGACCTGCACTTCGTGGCGAGGGTGGGGGTCTTTTGAAGGCTATGAAAGACGGGTGTGACATGTCACGAGAGATTGCCAGGCAGAATGCGCAAGCGTAAGTGTATTCATCAGTATTCTTATGGGTTTCTTGATTGTACTGGCAGTATGTCAGTTCCTATAGAATGTGCAAGCATTTATAACACATGTAAAATTTTTACACCGTTTTCTCCTCAGAGAAACACCACCAGAAGATGATGAAGATTATATTGACATGGGCAGTGCCATACTGACATTTTATGCAGCCTTAGTAGATTTATTGGGTCGTTGTGCACCAGATTCTACTACAATCACACAGGTAAAATCCTCATCTCATTTTTACAAATGTGCTTTTTACTGTGATCATCGATGTACTCAGATATGCTAAACATTTTTTACGAGCGCTTGAATATAGTTATTTAGTCTTATCAGATTAAAACATTGGCTTTGTATTGTTGTTAATTCTTAATTTAGTTAGCACACCACAAACAGTTGAGGATATGAGTGTATTGTTTATGTTGAATCCTTTGGGTGTTGAACATCTACAATTATGTAGATTATAAAAAACCCCAGAAGTGTAAAATAAAGTCTAATTAGTTCAGATTTACAAAAGTCTTTTATTGATTTCTTTTAGAAAAAGTTGATATCATTTTCAAAGTTAATAAAATATGGTTTTAAAGTGTTTTAGATCTAAGTAAGGCACTAATGTTTTTTTTGTTAAAGTGGATTGAGAAAAATAAGTTAGAGCTCACACATGGTCTAGTACTGCAAAGTTTATTTCAGTGGTAGTATGGACAGTATTTTAAGCTTTGACTCATGCTGTTACCTATCATACAACTTTTAAACTAAAGTTTTCCTTATTATTTTTGACAGGGAAAAAGTGATTCTATTAGAGCTCGTGCTATTCTACGAAGTTTAATTTCAATGGAGGACTTGGAAGGTGTTTTGAGTCTTCGGTTTATGCTACCACCTGTTGTGCAACCAACACAACCAGCTGATGGTAGGACCTTATGAAAATTCTCTAGGGATAAAGAACGTAAAAAAAAGATAAAGAGTTAAAAGTCTATAAATACTTTCATATTACTGATAGTCTTTATATTCCTGAGTTTCTGCTTTAGTTTACGTTTCTTTACCAAGTCTTTTTTAGTTCTAAAGTTTTTCATTTTGAAATTTGAATTTGGGAATGTAAACTGTTCACTATGATGTTATTACTCACACTACTGCAATTTTATTTATCCAGTACAGCACAGTTTGAGCTGGTGTGCAGCATTTAACGAAGGGCTTCTTATTTTACTGGTTATAGCAGAACCAGTATCTATAAACTCATTATCAAAGATTAATCTAGAAGGATACTGGATTTGCACACTGTGTTAGTAGGCTGCACATGTATTGCATCTCAGCTACCGTACAGCTGTAAGTAGCACAGTAAATAAAACTACCTAGAAGTAGTTTTCAAGAATACAGCAATCATCCATGCATTTACTAAGCAGACCCTGTGCTGCTTAACTTCGTAGTCAATCTCACGTTGTGACCATCGACTATTGCAATCGCTCAAAATTGTGATTTGATAATTTTATTAATCAAGTGGTACTTTTTCATTGATTCAGTAATGCATTTGTTACTGTTATCGCATTTGACTGTGTTTTAATGTTAAGCTGAGATAAAGCCCGAGGAAAGAGACAGTAAAATATTAATGAAGGATAACTCGCAAAAATCTTGGTAGCAAAAGTAACGGTTACTATCCACCAATTATTTTTATTAAAGTTTTATTGAATAGGTTTATAAAAAATTACTTATTTTCTATTTAAGCTCTGTTAATTAGTAACAGTTAAGTCAGCTCAAAAATGTTTCAACTTTATTACTTTACCTTACAATAGTTTAAAAGATTTCATACCAATTATATTACAATGCAAACATTTGAATCTTGCTTCTTGTGAATTATTGATTTTCGTAATTGTGACATTAGTATTAGTTGACACCAGCCTACATTAGAATAATTTCATAAGTTTTAATTCCTCACTGTAGTATATAGACATTGTCTTTTGGTGTTTAATGTTTTGTATGCTCTAGTGCTTTGTTTTACAGGTGATGATGGTATCAAAGGCGTTGGGTTGCCACCAGGATTGCTGCCTGTTCACAAGCAAGCTATCCTTCTGTTTCTGGATAGAGTTTACGGTGTGCCTGACCAGGAGACGTTCTTCAGACTTCTAGAAGATGGACTCCTGCCTGATATGCGAGCAGCTTGCATTCTTGACTGTGTAAGTTGATCTGTTAATAAAATTTGAAGTGAATTTTATTAAACTTTAAATGGATTGCCTGAGAAAATTTATTTGAAAAATTGTTTAAAAACATTTACACATAGGTTTTATACAAATTGCGCCATTCAACAAGCAGCTTGATAATAGTGTTATGTAAAGCTTGAGGTTTACAGCTGTTGTTTACTGCTTGAGGTGTTGTTTATAATAAATAAGTAAATCTCTCTTCATGGGTCTAATAAAGATAGTGGCTATGGCCATTTCTATTTTGCAATTTTACAGCTTGGTAATGTAGAAATGGTGAAATCATTTTTGAATCCAGTTGAAAAACTGTGTTGAATCTTGTGGCATAGTTTGCTAAATAGCAGGCAGTGTATTTTTGTCTTTTTCAGAGTAAAAACTAAAAATTAATTAAGCAACTAAAATAATCACCTGTGGAAACTAATGAAACAAAAAGTCAAACTTAATGGTGCTGTTTAATCAGCAGAATGTGTCAGTGGGTCTAAAGAAAGATTCACTCATTTTTGCACCTCACAATTAATGTCTTTTATGGCTTTCCCGCCTGCGAGAATTATTAGCTTTATTAGCTCAGTAGAAGAGTTACCAAGTTTTTCAGTCTTGAAGTTTCTCTAACCCTTTCTGATTACTTTCTTCAAGATAGCCAGAAAAGTCTAAATCTTTTTAATCTGTTGGCTGGTGATGAATCTATTTATTTATATTCTATTTTGCCTGCCACAATTTAATAATTATTAATTTACGCTTTCTTAATTTTGATCTCACTAATGAATATTCTTGTTTGTTTTTTAGCCTGGTGCTAATGATAGTGATCTGGCATTAGCTCTCAATCGCTATCTTTGTAACAGTGTGCTGCCTTTGCTCACTCATTATGCTAAGTTTTTCTCTAATGCTGAACATTACTCGGAGTTACTCGAAGCGACTCTGCACACAGCTTACCGAATTTCTAAATGTTCAACACTCACTAAAGTGCAGCGGGAAGTCCTATCCGAGTTTCTTATATCATTCACTAGGTATTTGCTTTGTTATTTTTATGGGAGTATTTTAGATTGTCTTCTGATTTATTTCTTGCATAACTTTATTTCCATTGAAATTTACTGTCACAGAGAAGAATAAGATTTTGCTGACTGTGATAAGTGAATAAGAACACAAATGAATAGACAAAGACATAGACAATTTGTTGTTGTTATGTATTTAAGTGTTGCCTTAATTCTTCAGACATTCTTTATTATGCTAAAGCTAGCTAATTACTTGTAGTAGCACTAGTTAAATTGTAGTAGTATCTGTAGTTAAATTAAAGCTAAAATTGTACTTACGTGCAGTGTTTTTTTGCTTTAATGTAAACGATATGGAAATTTATTTCAGGGAGCTGCGTCCTGTTATGATGCTACCTTTATTGCAAAAGCTTACATATGATGTTCCGTCTCTGCATGAGTACACGCATGTATCACTGAATATTCTCAACCTGCACTATGAACGGTGCGGACCATATTACGGTGCTGCTACAGGATACGGCACGGCTAGTGAGGGAGAGAAACGTCTCACAATGATGCTGTTTTCAGGAATTTTTGAGTCCCTCGCTAACAGGGTAAGTTGTTTTTCAGTTCGTTCCAATAATACAGAAATTTTGAGTTATCATGTTGTATTTCATTAATAAGCCTTTTCACAGTTCCAGCGATTGTTGATGATCGTGGAAATGTCAAAAGTTAAATGTACCAGACAACGCATTTATGTTCACTTAACAACGTTTCGCAGCCAAAGCTATTGTAATAGTAATGGTTTTAACAGTTAGCTAAAACCTTACCTAGTTCATTTTTTCTTGTTTCCAAGCAAGATCCATCTAGTAAGTCACTCTACGTACAGACTAATGCATAATTAAGTAAAATCCATGTAAAACAACTGAAGGTACTAAACTAATGCTTTGTGTTACCCACATGTCACTTGACAATTGTAGTTAACATGTGTGTTGCTGTGGTACACTTAACCTTTGACCTACAGCAACTGCGCATTCGTACAACAAAACTGTGAAAAGGCTTAGTACAACAAGAATAATGATTCAAGCCATTTATGTTGTTAGTCATCTAGTCATCAGTAACTTGTTAAGACAAAAAACTGCAGTACATGTAGTAACATCTGCAGTATAATTGTGACAGTAACCATAACAAAAATAAATTATAACAACAATGCAACAATGACAAGAAGAACACTGTAATGACAACAGCAGCACCAGTAACAACAACAACAACCATGGCAGTAGTCGCCTCGTTAACAATAAAGCAGGAGCAACAAACAATGTCATGTCTGATACTTTTATAACAGTAAAAATCAGAGGTCTTGTCAAACAGAGGTCTGAGCCAGTTTATAAATTGTTAACAAATTTTGAAGCCGAAACATGTTTTTGTTATTAAACTTGTGAAATATTATTCTCGGGATTTACTTCCAGTTTACCAGCCATCTCGAAATTCCTTTAGTACATAATTTTGAGGTGCATACGTACCCTACTCATGCTAGTTTCAAAATACATTATTACAGAATGCCAAAATTCTTTGAACAAGCTTTAGAGTTAAATATATACAATTCCGAAACATATTAATAGGCTTCCTGATTATATGGAAACAAAATTCTACGCTACTAGGAACTGTTGTCTAAGGAGCGTCATTAATAAACTGAAAAAAATATTTCCTCTTAAGTTATGTAGAGACTCTTGTATAATTCATCACTGCTGTATCTGTGAGCGTAATTAGCATCTTTGTCCTTTTGAATGTCGATTCACTCAAGTTTTTTTTATTAATTTTATTTTAATCTACATTATGTAAGTCATGTCAGAATGTCTTACTTATTGTGAATTTGTATCTAATTCAAACTCTACTCTACTCTACTCTACTCTACCCTACTCTGCTCTGCTCTGCTTTGCTCTGCTCTGCTCTACTCTACTCTACTCTACTCTACTCTACTCTACTCTACTCTACTCTACTCTACTCTACTGTACTCCTAGTTTTTGTTAATATTTTGCCTGCATTTCAGTTTTATATAAACAATAAGCTTAGTTTATGGGAAAACAGACTCTACAGAAACAACAACCTAAGGATTTTCGAAATTATCTGGTTACATTTTAGCACTCGAACTACAAAAACTTTTGGTTCATGCACTTTAACTTTTTGGATATATTACCTTTATATGCAGAACTTCATCAAGCCTAACAGACTACATAACTATCTTTGACAAAATTTGACAAGTTTTAGCATAGAAATGTTTAGTTAGCACACTACAGATACTTAAATTCTGCTTCACCAAGCTTTATAATTCAAAGAAATTCTGTGTAATTGATGAAGGGCATGGGCAGCTGTAGAGTGAATCTGAATTGAGCACTATGCAAATATGAAATACATTTTTCGTGGAGAATATAAAGTAGCATTTACTAAACCTCTTATGCATTGCTGAGGGAACTCTCATAATTGCGTTGTTGTATTAAGTACTATTCTAGTTGCATTTAGGTTTAAACGAAAGACTAAACAAATCTACACTTTGATCCTTAGCTTTTTCCTAGTTCTTAATCTTCCAATGTTAGATTAAAAAGATTTCCTAAATTAAGAAAAGGATAAAATAAGTCTAGTATAAGTCAAATAAAGCCGACCATAGAATAATCTTATATTACCAATTAAAAGTAATATTAGACTTTCATGCATGCAGTTTATTAACAAAGCATGTAGTTATCAAAATTTTAGATTTATTTGCAAAATAAAATTTCGCATAGTATGGCACAGATGTATGAAAAAACAAAAATGGCAAAAAAAAGCAAACAAACAGTCATTTCAGATAATTATACAGCATAACTCAATGAAAAGAACTAAGTTTTTCAAGTAAATAGTTGTTAAGTAAGTTATATAAACTTTTCTTTTTGAAAGTGTATTATATAGACTGTAAGAGTTTGAATTATACCCATTGCATTAAAATTTAGATTTCACAGAATTTTAAATGCTAAGATTGTTAAATAGATTGGCTTGCTTGTGTAAAGTGCTCTGCAATATCAGAAAAATTACCGCGATCGTAATAAACCATTATGAGAGATACAACAAATATGTTTATTTTAATCACTCCATTCCTTATTTAAGAGATAGAGTAATTAACATGTTTGGTTACTTTGTTTGGAGGATGCTGCTTTTGAAGAAGCAGTAATTAGCCATTGAACATAATTCATTGCTTTATACTGGATTTAAAATCAACTGAAAATCTGCAGTTATCTTAGTTTTGTCATAACAGTATAATAAAGCTTATATTTGTTTAAACTCTGATGTTTCGTTGGTTTCTAACTTCCTTTTATTTGGTCTAAGATTTTCCATGTTGTAATTTGAAGAACTGACAGAATTTACTAAAGATATCACAACAAATTTACCTAAGGGTTACAACAAGAATATGCAGGTGCAGTTTATCTTTTCATTATTTCAGGCGTACGATCCGGATTTGTTTGCGAAAGCATTGCCGTGTTTAACATCTATTGGTTGTGCTTTATCGCCAGACTATACGTTGACTCCATGTGATGATATAGAATGGCGCAAGAAACAGTATCTTACTTCCGCTGGAATTTACAAACCAATGCCGTGCGACACAAGCAGGTGAAATAAATTACATTTGCATTTATACCATGTAAATTTGATGTAGCCCACACTGTCTGTCAGTGGGTTTAGTAAATTGAGATGTCAGACAAATTTAAATTTGTATTAAGAAAGATGAGTGAAAGAAATGTGTCAACTAAACAGGGAAAAGAGTATAGGAGAGAGGTGGGCATAAAAAGGAAAGAAATGGCGTAAATTTATATGTAATTTTTTGTAGGGTTCAGCTTCCAGTAGAATTGTTTGACTTTGTTACAAGGTTTGCAGAGCAGTACCATGATGCTTGGGCTTCTAGAAAGGTAAATACAATTTTGATAGCTAATTTTTTAACAGATAAACATTGTGGTGCTTTATGTTAGGTGAACAAGTTATCATGATGATAAGCTAACGATGCCTGCTGAATGAAGTTTGGATTTAAAATTACTATAGTCCAAAATTTCAACTAGTATCTAATCGCATAATCAGATTTGCTGCTGAAGATTTTTTTTATTTGTTCAACATTAGAACAAGCATTCAATTTACTGTAGAACTTGTTTTTTGGCTAAATATTTTGAGAGGATCAGTGAAATATTAATTAAGATGAAGTTAAAAACTGTGTAAAAAATAAGTCATACAAAAGCCACTGCATCAAAGCAAAACAATGAGAAAAGATGAAAACATGAAGAAGAAAGTATGGGAAAATTTAACGTTATACTATAATAGGTAGCTGCGGAAACTTTATTTAGATGAGAATAAAAATCAAAATAATATGAAATGTGTTTGTATAACAAATCCTTTTAATTAATTTGATTGCTCCTTCTAAACTTTCTCAGCAATCGTTTTAATAGGAAATTTTTTACTTTAGATTGACAGAGGTTGGACGTTTAGTGATAATTATGTCCCAGAACGCAAACTTCATCCGCGGTTGAAACCATTCGACATGCTCACTGATTTTGTAAGTACAAACAAAAAACTTGATAGTTTTAGGCATAACATTGTACTAATTTATAAAAACAGAGAATAACTACAAGATTTTTTGGCAAGTAATTTTAAAGTTAACTATTGTCTAGCTAGGTTAAGTTGTTTTTAAGGACACAAATTTGAATCTAAAATTGCCAACATGTTTTTTTCTGCATTTTAGGACAGAAAGATGTATAAGGAGCCCATTGAAGCTTCCCTAAAAGCTATGATAGCTTATGGTTGGAGTATTAAAAGCACTGGTGCCAAGGGAGCAGCAGAGGGTACTGGAAAGCGTCGTAGCAGCATGCAGACTAAATCCATTGGCAAAATGGTACTTATCTACTTACTGACATTGAGTCACTTTAACAACCAATAATCCTATCAGTTTTTAGAATATTTGAATATGTATGGTATTTCATATTGCAGCGTATTCAGAAAAATTTGTTGTGAACTAACTTTTATTTTGCATTCTTGACCAATTTTGTACTAAGATACCACAAGCAATTATGAAACTCATCTGTGCTCAAAAAACATTTGCAGCTGTTAGGGTAGTTCAACTTGCTATCATGCAGCTCTATTGTAATACCTAATTAGCATATACTAATTAAATCTAGCCATAAACTAGCAGCAGTATTCTTTATTTTTCAGTATTGACATCTATTGCATGAGAGTAATAATATTTACATTAACAGTGATGCTTTATTTTATAAATCAAGGTCACAGGGACGAAAAGTAATAAATTCACCATTTTGGCGTTCTTTTTCTTATTTCAAGTTTTGTTACACTGTTGCTTTATTACGATGTAAAGCAAGCAATGGTATTGTTTCACTCCGTGATGCACGGACAATGTGTCTTGAAAAATTTGCAATGTGTAATTTTGGCGTGATTGTGCTTTCATTACGTGTCGTGGTGAAGTCGTGACATGTATGCACTAGCATTAGTAATAGTGTGGATGCCACATTAGTTTTGAGAATACAAGAAACTGATGGGTGATTGAGCTAGTGTTACTTGGAGTCCATAAGATGGTTTGTGTTGTAGGTTATTTACATTTTATGGACATCCACAGTTGTGTGCTATTGATATTTTTTCGACCACATGTACTCAAATTTGTTTCAAATTTTAAAACACTATGTTCAAAAAATATTTGCATGTTATTCTGTGAGGTCTTGAAAGGAACAAATCTTTTCACAGTTTCAGCGATTGGTGATGATCGCAAAAAGGTCAAAGATTAAGTGCACCAGACAAGACAATGTATTTGTGTTCACTTGACAACGCCTCGCAGCTGATGCAGTTGTAATAGTAACAGTTTTAATATGTTTTAACAGCTAGCTAGAACCTTACCTAGTTCATTTTTTCTTGTTCCCAAGTAAGATCCTGCTGGTAAATCACTCTACACACAGACTAATAGAATTAAGTAAAGTCTATGTAAAACAACTGACACTACTGAACTGAAGCTGCAGATGGCTTTGCTTTATCCCAAGTCACGTGGCAGTTGTAGTTGAGGCGTGTTGTTATGGTGTAATTCACCTTTGACCTACTGCAACTGCAACTGCACGTGCACACAACGAAACTGTGAAAAGGCTTATTCTATAACTTCTTAGAAGGAAAAACTGGGCTACAATATATCCTGTGGCATGCCAGGGTTACATTTTGGTGATTTGTTTGAAAACCTGTAGAACACATAAGCCATTATTGTTACATCAGTTATTCTTGTCTGCCACATAGCTCTTTATTACGTGAACTCAGGCCTATTACTGTCATTAATTGGTAAGCAATTTACATGAAATATGTGTATATTAATAATGTCGCTTTTAATCCAGCTGTGAGTTAAATGAATGTTTTTATGATGTCTTTTTTGTAACTAACTTGATGAAAGTAAATATTTTTTGTTCAGGATTTTGATGCACTGCATGGATACAGTCCTAAACCTGTGGACATGACAAACTTGAGTTTGAGTAAAGAAATGCAGGCAATGGCAGAGAGATTAGCTGAGAACGCGCACGACCTGTGGGCTTGCAGAATTATGGATGAGCTTAGAAATAAAGGTATGAATTACTGAATTCATTATTAAGTTACTGAATGAAACTATTGAAAGGTAGACTTTTAAAGGCTTAATCTGCAATAGCTCTTGAGCCCATTAAGTTTACAATTATATAAGAAACTTACTGTATTTTTATATTTTTGACCACCTGCATAGGAGGAGGAAGTCACCCTCATTTGATACCCTACGATATGATGACAGAAAGAGAGAAAAGAAAGGAAAGGCTGCGGTCACTTGACATGCTGAAATTTTTGCAATTACAAGGTTATAAAGTTGAGAAGTAAGTACATAAAGAATTTATACGGTAGTGTATAACAGTTCTATGCAATTAATGTACAAATATAAAACTTTTGCTAACGTTTTAAATTTTATTTTTACTAGGTTTGATGCATCATTTTTCCATAGAAGTTTTGACAAAAATGTTTCTACATTTGCTTTCTGTTTCAATATTTTCGTTATTAACTTGTTCAATCAGTGGGCAGAAATATTTGCATTTTTTTAGAATAATGGACAACAAATTACATACAGAATTAGCTGGACAAGATTTGAATGAAGAATCAGCAATTGAAAAACGGTTCGCTTACAGTCTTCTCACCAAACTGCTAGAATACTTGGAAAGAGCTGCTCAAAATCTTTGCAAGTTGTACAAAGGTCGGTTGTACACTCGTCGTAACAGCTATGTATCTGCGACCGAAGATGTGAAGTTTTTTGGAAAGGTGAATTAGAAATATCTGAACATTCTCGACATAATTAATAAAAACGTATTTATCTTTCAGGCTGGAACAGCAACAAATGTTCTTGGCAGATATACTAATGCAAAATAAAAGAAATGGCATCAACTTCTTTATTGTGTATAATCGCTGTATGATCGCATTGCAGTTGTAGCAGATCATCTTTAGTGCAATTGAGGTTTTTCATGCAGTCTTTGGTGTCATTAAGTAAACTTACAAAACTTTGTAATAATAGGAATTTTCTTAGCAAAGATTATTACAAGTATTTCTAGAGTTCATACTTTATCTTAGGTGTAAAGATTTTCAAATTATGTGTGAGATCTTAAATTTGTTAACAATACAAGTCCTAAAACACTGCCACAAACTGATAGCTGAGTTGTCTATTATTTAAATGTGGTGATTAATGATATTTAAAAGTGGTTTCTGCGGATGATGCTTTCTTGCTTTTTCCAGTAACATGTTCTGTGTCTTTTACGCAGGTTGCATTACCTTTGGTTGAGAAGTATTTCGTGTCACACAGAGCATACTTTTTAGCCAGCAGCACTTCAGGGCAGACTGCACATGCTTCTATACAAGAGAAAGAATTAGTGGGCAGGTAGGCTCTTTATTTTCTCAGAGGGATACATTTCAAAATAAGAGCTGATTAAATCACTTTACATAGACATTCTTTTGTCTACTTTGTTAATAATTGATGCTTTACAAACCCAAACTTGACAGCCTTTTGCTGCCAGGTCAATGCAATTAAGGACGTACGCGTTGGTTTGAGAGGTCGGCAGGTGACATCTCATAAAAATAAAGTAAGAATAGTCAAACAGAGAAAGCAAAACATAAAAGAAATTATCAGAGATGGGTCTTGTAAATTTGAGCAGGCTCCTGTTTGTTTCAGGATAGTCTTACAAGCTTTTTGTAAGCTGAATAGTTATAATGTTTACTGAGTAAGTGGTCAGAAAATTAACATTCAAATACTGTGATAAATGTGACAGGCTACCTCATTTACAAGACACTAAAAGGCTGTATTATCATCATAAAATATTTTTATGTTTTATTATCTTTAGATTCTGTGTTCTGCAGCAATGCAAATTGTTTATTTTTTAGCTTGTTCTGCAAGTTAGCACAGCTACTGAGGCACAAGTTTAATGCCTTTGGTTCCGCTGGTTCTGTAACAGTCCGATGTCTGCAAGTTCTGGTTCAGGCTATTGATGCAGGGTAAGTAGATGTCACCATTGTGTATTGTGACAGCTTTTTTTCTTGCACACTTGAGGTGACTGATTATTTCTTGCCATTACATAGCTCTAAATTGTATGCAATAAAAGAAGCATTAGTACTGTAAGTTAGAAACAGTTAAGGTATCTTTCATAAATACATTTGTAATAAAGTATTACATTTTATTACATTTATGCTTACATTTTTAGATCTGTGGTGAAAAATCGTCCAGATTTCGTCAGAGCTCTCATGCTCCCATTCTTCAATAATGCGGCGGAAGATCTGGGTGCCATGGTGGACAGTCTCCGAGCTGGTAGTCTTCTAAGTGTTAAGGTTAGAGAAATGTTTGCATTAAGTGCACATAGTCTGCCCAACTAATATATATGAGGTGTATATTTAAAACCTCTCTTTTTTATCTTCTTTATATGCTTAAATCTGTTTTTATTACAAAATTTCTTAAATTTCACATTATGTGTTTGCTTTCCATCATTTTAGTTCATTTATATATTACTACATGTCCAATATATATTTACTTAGTAATTTTTATATATTACTATATATTTATTTATTATTTATATATTATGTATTTTAGTAATATTTATATATTACTATATATTTATTTATTATTTATATATTATGTATTTTAGTAATATTTATATATTACTACATGTCCAACACCATTCACTTGAAAATATTTCATTACCAAATTACACGGGCACAGTAATTAATTAAAAATTATGCGATTTTAATGAATTTTGATCTGTGTTTTAAATTACCTGTTAACTTTAATTACTTATAGGAAACAGCAAGAAAAAGCTATTGCACACTCAATTATGCGCACATGGTTTTATTACCAGTCCTGACGTCCATGTATCATCATTTGGGAGTTTGCAACTTTGGAAAGGATTTGCTGGGTAAACAGATTATTTTTCTATGAGACTCATACATGTTATTTAGACAGCTTAACTGAACTAGACGTGACTAAATGCGCTTTGTATGGAATCTATACGTCTTAGCTTTATGAAGCTTCATAATTTTGTATTATCAAAAGAAATACGCAAAACTTTTCAAAGTTATACATAATTTTCCAAAGCCAAATGAATATGAAATGTTGTCATAAACTTGGCAAATTTAAAATAGTACGCGAAATTTTTTACATATTAAGAAAAATGGGCAAATTTTCCATTCGTTCTAAACAGCATTATAGTTTATCTCTATTTATTTCATTAACAGCAATAACATAGCAACAGTTGTGTAGTTTTTCATCTGATTTCTAAGGTGAAGGTGCACAACTGTATCATTAAGCATTCTTGTGAGTTACACAAAAAATATAAATGTTCATAGCAAAACGCTTATGCACGTGTTTCGAGAAATCTAGTTAAGATCTTACCTGCAAAAAATTTTTAACATGCTCTTGCAAATTACAAACCTTTGGGTAATTTTGGTCGTTTTAAAAATGCTGGTCTTGAAATTCTAAAATAACTTTGACAGTTTGTGTCACAATTATTTGTACTTAACAAAACTGCCACAATAGTTGGCAGAACATGGTCTATTGTTACATCCCGAGAATTTGCACCAGAAACTATAACAATCTCTTCTGTTTCAGTTGATGAGATTCAACTTGCTTGTTACAAGATTCTCAATAGTCTCTACACTCTGGGTGTTTCTGCATCACAGTTTGCTGAGTACAGAACCATTAAAGCTGAATTAGATAAGTATGTGCTCTTTTGGGTTGTGCTGAAACACGTATGTGTTTTTGAATATTTGCGTATTGTCTTGTAGACATTTTTAAGCACTTAGAGATCTTGTCTGTTGGTGTTGCCATTTAACGAACTTAAGATTAGAATTGTAAATAAACCTTTTGGAGTTTGGTTTTTTCTTTTTATTGTGCTATGATTCCGTTCTTTCTTACAGACATCGACCAGCTTTAGGTCAGTGTTTGGCTGGTTTTGCGGGAACATTCCCTGTTGCTTTTCTGGAACCAGAATTAAACAAGAACAATCAGTATTCTATACAGGGGAAAGGAGAGGAGCATTCTCTGGAAGCACAAGGTTAGCCTAATTGCTTATGACTTTTGTTTTGAATCTGATTGCATTTATTGAATTTATGAGGAAAGATTTCAGTGTTAATAATTTCAGCTATTTTATAACATATTTTATAACAACTGCTATCACTTCTGAATTTTACCCTTTTTGCTCTGTGTTTTTACAGATGTCTTCATAACAAAGCCATCAGTGCCTATCTGTACATTCTGATTTTTTATTAAGTTGCAACAGAGTATTTTTGTGATTTATTAAGTTGCAATTTTTATCCATCATCACTGGGTCACCACGAAATGGTCACTTGATGGTTCTTGTCTTTGTAATAAAACATTGGCTTTTTCATCAGAAAATTTGAAGTGTGAATCTAGAAAGAATGCTAAAAAAGGCTGTTAAAATAATCGAGCAGTACAGTGATTATTTTAATATGTGAACGGCTACAAGCCAAAGTAAAATCTCAAATAGTTTAGGAAAGTCAGTGTTGTGAGATTTTTAAGAGGAGATACTATATGTAAACAAAAACAAATGTTTAATTATTCTTTTTTGAAGATGTTCATTGACAATCTGAATTTTTTGTTAATGTTTTTCTACATTTAATGTTCCTGACTGAAAATGCACTTTACACTTAACAAGTAAATATCCCAGATAACAGAAATATCTGAAGTATTAAGCTAGAAGTCTATAATTATTACGCTTAAGGTTGACCATAAAAATATTCTTGTTTATGCATTTTAACAGATATTATGAGCAAGCTAGCAGCCAGCATTCCAACCTTGGAGGGGACAATCAGTGAAGTGGAGAAGCCTTTTGTGTACGAACAGGCACCACACGTTATTGAAGTAATGCTTCCTATGCTGTGCAGGTGAGATTTCTGATGGACTAATCATAACAATTATAGAAAAATTTCAAAGTCTAAAATTTAAGTCAATGGAAACTCAATTTGCTGCTGTGCTACACAAAGCACCTTTTTTAAATGTTTGTTATAACTTGTGCCTTTCCTTTTTTCTGTGCCTCATCCCCCTTTTCAACTGTGCAATGGTGCATCTGCATAAGGTTACTGGGTCAAGAAAGCTTCATTCTTGAGACTGATCAGCTTTCTATTTATCAGTTTATTACAAAGGAAATGGGAAAAATGATTTTAAGCTTAATATAAAGATTTTTTACCCCAAGGAGCTACTATAGAATATGTCTGTAAAGATATCTCAGTTACACTGAGTTTAGAAATTTATGAATTTTTATGTTGTAGCAGTTTGAAATCAAATATTTTTATACAGTTTTTGTGCAAACAGCTTTTGAGACAACTCACATTTGCATTTAATAAAAACATCTATAGCAACCATTACTACATAGTGCTTCAAGAAGCTTTAATGAATAGGTAGTAACATATTTATTATGTAACCAAATTGCCAAACTGCAAATGGCTTATGCGGTCCTCAAGAAATAATTACTTGTTATGAGCACCCCAAGTTTAGCATCCACCATAGGCATCACCATAGGCAATATTTTCTAGTAATGGCATTATTAATACTGTCAGTAAATGAAATGAAAATAGTAATGGAAAGCAATATAATCGTACCCTTTATAGTGTTAATAGTGTAAGACAAATGCTTTTCAATTTCTCTTTACAACAAACAGATGCGTTACATCAAAATTGAATGACATTATCAAAGGAGAAAACTGCTGCAACAACGAATATTAATGATTTTAGTGACAATAATAAACTCATTGTTAGAACCTTTTTGACGAGTGACACCTTAAATATATAATCACTCACCATTGTAAGAAGTTGAAAATCATGATTTTTAAGGTATATGAGGCTACTGAAGTTTTTTACAGTTCTTCTTTTCGTATTTTTGTAGTTATTTGGCCCATTGGTGGTCAGAAGGACCAGATAATACAAGTCTCATGCAAGGTGGTCATGTTACCATGGTAACAAGCGAACATCTGAACACAGTGCTGAGCAATGTGCTGGCAATTATAAAGGGTCATACTGGACAGACAGAAGCTCCTTGGATGACAGGAATTGCAGGTGATTTGCCATTGATTCCCAACGTGTTTTAACTCGTAATGCTGATATATAGCCGTCTAATAAAAGCTTATAAACGATTCAAAGAAAATGAGGTCATAATGCTGGTTGCTTCAAGCGGTAATCCACATTTCTCTTTTTAATGTGTTTAATAAAGCTTTATTTATGGAAGACTTGCTTTTTTACAGTGTCATTATTATTGCTATTGTTACCATCACTGCAATTACCATTGTTACAAATATCATGATTGTTATCATCATCTTATCATTATAATCATTGAATCATCATTAATCTCATTGCCACTGTTATCATCGTCATCATCTCTGTTATGTTAAGCATCATCATCATCCTTGACATCGTTATCATTGTCATCGTCATGATCATAATTACAGCCATCATTATCACATGTAGCTATGAGCTAGTATTATCTAAAAGTACCAAATATTTTTAGCTTGTTCACTTGGCATCGTATCGAATTCCACAGCTGATTTGTTGAATGAGTATCTAGTGCCTATAGCACTGCTTCTGCGAGACAGTGCTGAACGCGTGTACAAAGATGAAGAAAATATGAAGATGGGACGGGCCGCTCATGAAGATGTCACAGAAGCAGAGGAAGAGCTACAAGCTGTGAGTAATCGGTTAACTCTGTAAAAACATTTTTATTTGTATCATTATTTTTACAAACAGTAAAAATTCTTATTGAATCGAACAATAAGCGCTTCATAAGAAACACTAATTTGCACTTTTATATACAAGTGAAGTTGTGTTCTAGATTAGAAGTTACTATAGTTTAAGAAAAAGTTCTTTAGGCACGAACTTTTGAAACAATTCTGTACTATGAGAGATACAGATAATAATGTTAATATATTAAATTTTATTTGATGTGTTTTCAATAATTCACACTTGTTAGTTTATTACATTCTTATTTAAGAATGTTTAAGCAAAAAAACAGAAGCTACACACGCAAAATCATTATTTATAATGAAATTAATTACATTAATACTATAACATTTAAAAGCAAAAAAAGACCAAAAGCCAAGACCAAAGGGATTCATTTTGAGGTCAAAACTACTTTTGAGTATCATGCCTCTTTTCCGAATGAAGTGCATATTAATTTGTAATTATATAGAAATAAATTAAAATTTGTATAAATTGGCAATATGGTTGTTTCTTAAAGGAAAGTATGATGATTTTTCATCTGGTGCCGTATTCTGAAATCCAGTAAAAGTATACATTTTAACATTTATAATAATGCTAAAGGATTTCTGATAATTAAATAATAACTTAAGAACTTAATGGCCAGAGTGCACAATGTTGATGACATCAGAAGCAAGCATAATTTTGTAGCACGCAAACATTTCACAAATATGTAGCACGTGTGTGCAAAAACGAAATTGAAATACAGAGCTACTGTTCAGCATCGACAGTGTTACACGAAAACTCTGCAAATTTATGTCGACAAATTTAAATTTCAAGTTTATTATCGTGCCATCACGAGATTTCATAACAAGTCAGAACTGAATTGAGAGGAACAATGCCTGATTTTGTGCAACGCGCTTCTGTGCAGGCGCCGTGTCCATTTAACTGTAACATGGATGTAACAGGCACAAACCTGTAATTAAACTTCCGTGGTTATAAATCTTTCATCTAAGTAACTCTTAAAAAAACAATTTTGTTCTCTTTCATTATTTTATACATTAGACTATTTTGAGCTGTACTTTAATAAAATTGGGTCCTGTTCCCCTTTAAGTTTCACTTTACCATTCAACATATTACTTTTACAAATCATCTATGCATTTATCTATTTTAATTCTGTTTGCTTATGAAGTATCACAGTCTATCAACTTTTGATGTCATAAATGTTTTCAGGACTACCAGGTGCTGGTGCGTGATCTGTATGCTTTCTACCCGCTGCTGATAAAATATGTAGACTTGCACAGGTAACCTAAACTCAATTCTTAATAATTCATAATGTGGCTTTTATTTTTTTAAATTATAATTTAATTTGTTTGTTTTTCATTAAATTTGCATTTTTTGTTTCAATAGCCATTTGTTGTTTTTGCAGATCTCACTGGTTGAAACATCCACGGATTGAAGCAGTGGAATTGTTTACTCATGTAGCAGAGGTATTCACCTACTGGCATCAGTCTCAGGTAATCTGAAAAATAAATAATATCTAGATTGTAGAACTGTTGTTGCTATCTTATTTCTTAGTAGTGTTTAATTTTATTGCATCTTAAGCATGTTTTTAAGAGCTGATTTTTGTTCTAAATAAAAATAGGCTACTACACGAACCACTTTATTAATTCATTTATTAAGCTGTATAATCACACATTCGTTTCTTTGTTGCAAAGTATGTGTATTTACTAATGTAGTGTTTGTCCTTAGCGATTTGTTATTGGCAGTGATAAGAAAAGAATGATTTTTTGATTCTACTTTGCTTTGCATTAGAATTTTAAACGTGAAGAACAGAAGTTTGTGTCGTCTAACGAAATCAACAACATGGCTTTAATTATGCCAACTAGCTCACAAGAGGGCTCCGCGGTATCTTCCACTACCAGCACCAGTGAAAGTTTTCATCGCAAGAAGAAACGGTAAGCACTTACAACTTTTTTTCTGAAGAAGTTCGCCTTCTAAGGACTGCTTTTAGTCAAAATGTGTTGTAATTTCCTTAAAGAACAACCTTATCCCACTGTATCTTTTTATCTCACTGTATCTCATTGTAATAAAACTTGTTCCATTTTCACCCCAGTTTGATACGCTCTAAATATTTTCGCAAATACTTTTTATATTCACAAGTTAGCACAGTACAAACCAGAAACCTGCACTCAGCAGGCCTACGTAATATAGTTTATTGTGATGAGCCTAAATCCTAGCTTAATATCAAGGACATTCTTCTAAAGTCAGACTCCGAATTGGCAGAATCACCTTAGTCATGTCTGTGTATCTTTCTTCAGCCAGGTTTTGCGAATAGCGTGGACTAGTGTTTCAGATGAAAAACCACCCAGAGCCAATTTGCTTGATGTCGCCATCCATTTACTGACCAGGCCGTGAGCAGTAGTGAAACTTTGAAGTTGTTGATTTCACTTTTTATTGATGTTGTTTATGCATTATTTACAGAATGAACAAGGATCCTAGCCAGAGCTTAAACGTGGCTTGCTTGAAGCGAATGCTTCCTATAGGACTGACGTTGTTTGGCGGTCGGGAACAAGAACTGGTCCAACATGCCAAGCAAAAATTACTTGATGTAAATTACTATTATTTTTGTTTTATACTTCATGTGAAGTATCATGTATCTATACTAGAATTAAAGATGTTGAATTGTAAGTCTAAGTGTCGTTATATAGCAGTGAATCCAGACACTAATAGTGTTCACATTTTTTCCATCCGTATTTTGTGTTACAGTTATAATTGCAATATGTTACATGATAGTTTTAACTCAGCCCTTTGCTATGATGTTGTCATGTTATTCTTGCAGCACGAGAATGAAGAGTTGGTGGAAGAATATGTCAGGACATCTTTGCTAGATTCCACAACTATGGTAATTAAAATTTTATTCTTGCTCTTCAGTATTATTAAAACCACTTGTAAAGAAAGAAGTGATAATGTCTGTGTTGAGTCAAATGTGTGACAAATAGATGCACTTTTTTATCAAGTTTTGCACACTGCAGACTGGTGTCCAGCACCAGACATCATTCTCATGTATCATGTTAATGGCTGTGGTGGGATTGAAATTTAGCTCATTGTCAAAAACAATTCTCTGAATTGAGGCAGCAGCATAATAAATCTACGTGTAAATCCTCCCTCTGTGAAGGAAACATTGAAACAAATACAGCAAGTGAACCTGTTGCCCGGAAGCAGTTCTTCTGATTACACACATCTGTATATCACCCACTGATTAATGTGTGTAGCATACCAAACACCATGACCACTCTGCTGTTCCTTGCTCCTTGACAACTTATACTTGATCGTTTAGACAGTGAGGCAGTTACTCAAACAAATGGTATTGTTTTTGTGGATGTATTGCATATAATGTTTAGTTTTAACTTGTTTCTAGTGTTAGCAAACTTGTATTATCATTGTGTAAGTTCTGTCATGTGTCTACTCTGTTATGACACCATCATATAAGGTATGGTTTCTCCAGTGTGTAATTTGCCAGCATTTTTCATTAACTAAGCTAATTTCAATTTGACATACAGGTGAGTTGGGCTTAATATCAGACTGCAACACTACATTTCTGCTCTGTGAATATTTTATTTGACTGTTTATTTGCAGGCTGATCCTTATGATAAAAATAACTGGCAGAGAGTTCTATATAATAAGATTGGTAGCAAGAACGTTGTTGGGCTTGAAGATCTTCCCCGTGACGTCAACAGTACCATATCAAAAATCATGTTTACTTCTAAAACTCTTGAGATCTTGCACATTGTGAGTACAATAAAGCACATCTCATTTAATAGTTTTAAAATATTAATGAGTAAAATTATTAGTTTTGGTTTACAAACACCCAAAAACCTTTGCCAAAAGCATAAAGTCAAAACTAACGAACATCAGGCCTATTTTTTAGTATGCATTTATTTATGATATTATTTTGAAGTTTTCATTTTTATATGAATAATTTCTTTACCTGATTTAATTCATTGAGTAAGATTGTAAGCCAAGTGACAAGTATTGTTTTGTTTTAGTAATATGTGCTTAGATTCTTTTTGTGGCCAAAGTGTATTGCATTCACGCCATTAAGAATGTTTAAAAGGTAAAATATAATTTTTTAATGCTGAAAAGAAACCCGACGTATCCCAAGTTGTGGTAGATTTTAACAATTTTTCTTGATTTTTTTTTGTTAGTATAAAATTTTGTCTGATTGTGCATGCAGTGTCATAAATGTGTCACCTAGCTTTATATAACCATTACACTGAGTAACGTTATTAATTGTTGTTATTTGTCATTCCTAGTGCTATTGCCAGTTGACAGAAAAGCATAGTGGAATCATAACTGTCTTAATTTTGTGTTGTAGTGGGACTCCACCTTTACTAAAATATTTTTATGCAACAGTCTGCTATAAGTATATGGACATGGCATAGAAATAATTAAGTCACTCAATGTGGGGATTTCCTAATCACTTATTTGTCACAGACTTTGCAATTAATTTAGTATTTTTGATAGAGCACATAAATATCCAGGTGTAATTTAGTTGAGTTGAAAAGGTGGATTAGACTTGGTGAAGGTTTCTGAGGCTTATTGCATGACACACTACTTAACTACATTTGCTCGTCATTTTTTTGGTCAGGCATAAATTGACATGTGAAGGCCAGCACATTTTCAATAAATACTTTATAAATGCATAAAACTATTACTGTTGCAAATAGATAGCATCTATATAACTATTACATTATTTTAAGAAATGGCTTAGCTCAAAAATAGTTTGTAGGATTGTGTAATATTTGACTTTATGCGCTGACTGTAATAATATTTCATGTCCAAAGTCTTTTTTGCATGTTATTGTGTTTGTGCATGTCAGAAAAGTATTGTTATTTAACTGTCATATCTTTTGTCAGCACATTCACCTTACAACTCTTTTTTCGTGGCATAACGTGTCTGCCTAAAACTGAACACATATCTTTGCTAATTTCACAAGGCATTATATCTCTGCAAATCTGTTGCACGTAGGTTTGCATCACCTGAATGTTTCATTCGTTTCTATGAGAGAAGTGTTACTAACATTAGCTATTAATAACTTTTTTTGTGCACTCTATAAATAAAATTGATTAACCACTAATCAGTTAATTATAACTATTGTTTATATACAAGTTAATATTTTGCAGTATTGCAGTACTGATTTGCTGCTGTTTGTGCCATTTAACAAGTCATTTCAAGTTAAACTTTTACAGCTTAAGCCTAATGCTTCATTTGTTGTAGTTTATCATAATTTTAACTGTCATAATTATCATGGTTTATTTGTTAGTGTTGTTAGTAGCATCATAACAAATGTAGTTCCGTGATTCGTCTATAGGTGGAGCACCCTCACTCACTAGGAACTAGTGCTTGGCGTCGGATCATCACCACGCAGCGTAAGCGTGCCGTAGTAGCTTGTTTCCGTATGATGTCTCTACACAGTTTGCCCAGGTAATCATCGCGTTTATTATATGTGCAGGTACAAACAGCGCACCTCACGACTCATGCCTCCGCGTGGCTGCGGATAGTCTCCATACAGAAAAGACGCAAAGTACTGGAATGTCTAAAGTTTTCCGTACAGTTACACAATTTACCAAGGTAACCCCTCGAGCACACGTCTGTCTCTTACACACACTAGAAGTTTTTCCCAACATTACGCACCATGGACGGATACTATTATGCTGTCAATTGGTGCAGTCGTGTGGGGAGAATTTCGCTTAACCACTTGATGCAATATCTAATAATATTTTGGCTCCGTGCACCTTGCTGCTATTCATACATAAGTCACAGTACAAAAATAGCTTACACTAACATTTAAACAAATATATCCTCTCTTACTGTGCTTTTAGAAATTGCAAAGCTAATTAATTTTACTTGCATGATTACAGAAGTGTAAACTGAGCTCTTCTTGGCCACATATGATTGATCAATATTTTATTTTTCGCTTACAGTATCCAGTTGCTGCTTTATTATCAGAAATTCCTTGGGAAAACATTTGGTTGACTGGCATGTAGTATTTGTTTCCTCGAAATCCCTATGCTGGTTTTTCCCTTGTCTGTTGTTGGTGCCCTTTGTGTAAAATAAATTTTTGTGTCGTTTTTACTTCGCAAGTTCGTAGTTTTTGTCTCAAATTTACTTCTGTGTTCATCTTTGCTTCAGCAGAATGGCAATTTGTGGTACAGTACTTAAAATTGGACCTTGTGTTACTAAGAATGTTACGTTACTGTTTGAAAAGTTGGTGTACTTCTCTTTTGTTCCCTCCCTCATCCAAGTGATTTATACTGATGCTTATTTCTGTATTTGGAGTGGATTGAAGTGTTAATATCTATGACTTGTAATTTTACTATTTTTGCTTTACGTGGTTGACATCATTGTCGTTTTTCTTTTGATTCTACTATGTTTTGGTTTGAATGCATAGTAAAATTTGATTATATATTGAAATTGGTTCAGTTTTTCTGAAATATGTACTCTGATCTTCTCTACCATGAAAACAGCTGGAAAAAGTTGTTGTTATGTTTGTTGAAATGAGTTTCAACTGCTTCGGTGACTAAGATTCTAAACAGCATGAAATCTTAGCAATAGCAACTGTGATTTGCTTGTTACACTTTCTTACCATCAAAGTTTTCTGGGATGTACTGGGACGTTTTCTTTACAAATCTACTTGTACTTGTTTTAGCCTACACAAGCTGCTAGCCATTCTTATGTTATAGTTAAAATATGAGGTATACAGTAATGTGACTTGTGATATTTTTCTTGCATTTATGTCTGTTGCACAACAATTTGGGAATGTCAGCATGGTTCATTGTTAGTTGACTGGATCTTGGACTTTCGACCACTTTAAACATGTGGAACTATTCTAATGGTCCGTTTTTCTTAACACTAATATTTCTGGAAAAAAAAAAATTGAAAAAATTTTAGATGTTACAAATGGCAAAATATTTTGAAAAATGTTTTATTTACCATGTCTCACGTTTCATTAGCCTAGTCGTAGATGAATCCCATTGTAAAATGGAACCATTCGACTTTGACATTTTTTCATTTAACTACATTGAGGAACAGAAGTGTGCGTGTAGGGTCTACCTAGGTTGATAATGTCTTTCTGTGCCCAGTAGTAAAAAAGAGCTCATTGCTAATGAAATTTTATGCTTTCTTCTACGTAACTTTTTAGTATAGACCAGTCTAGGTTTAACTTTACAGTACAAATTATTAGGTACTTGTATCAACTAAACTAGTCTATGTTTTGCATAGGTTGTATACATTTTTCTGTGCATTTGTGTAGTGATAAATGCTAGTACTTTTGCAAAACACATAAAGTAGCAGATATGGCTAAGGCAATTTGTGTAAATAATAGGCTAAGATGGTCAAAGGCACGTTGTAACTTTGTTTAATATGAGTGAGTTATTATTGACTTGTTTGATGTGCTAGACTAGTTGAATGTATGGTTAAACTGGTCACAAAAATTTAGGCTTTCAGTAATAATCAGATGCACTGTCTTTTAACTTTTGTCATGGAAGTTCATAAATGCCAAAATGAAATACTGTTTTTTTTTACATTTGGCTAAAATTGTAAACAAATCCGGATTGCTCCTTGAAACAATTCATGTTTTGCATAGATAAACACTACTTGCTGTTTTTTTTGAAAAATTCAATTAAAAATTGAAGTGATACAACTTGTTTAGAACAATATTGCAGGGTAAATGGTGATTGGCTTTTTGTTTCCAATTAGTGCATTTCATTTCATCCTTGTTTTGTGAAGGACCATATTTAAAATAGAATTGAGTTTGCCACCCTCAAATTCTATTCAGCGTCATACACATACGCAAATAGCCAACAGGTAATATGGAAAAAAGAATTTCCTATGTGATATTTTGCTTTAGCATTATAAACAGAATTTTTTTTAAAAACTGTGGTACTGCCTATTTCAAACTGGGGTCATTTTAAACTAACATTTTTATGTTGGCTGGCTCAGGCATCGTTCTATGAACCTGTTTCTTCAAGCATACATGGAGAAATGGTTAACTGCAGATGCAACGGGACAGGAATCGCTTGTTGAAGACATTACTGTAAGTATTTTCTTTACATCAAGCACTACAGGATAAGCATAGTATTATTATAATATTACAGGATAGTTTACTTTCACTGTTACGTACAGGACTACACCTCCATTTGTTCTCATGTAACTATAGGTCATTATAAGTCACTATGTGATCTCTAACATATTGCCTTGTTTAACACAAGTTGTACTCATATATAAACATACTAGTGAAATTAATATTTTGATCGCTAGTCTTTATAGCCTCTGTTTGGTGAAAGTGAACTGATCGTTGTTGTTGTTGTTACTGTAACTTTTGTCTTTTGTGGGTGTATCTTCATCATGACATCTTGTCTTGTGTGACTATTTAATTTCTCTGTTGTGTCTGTATCGTTTTTTCTGTATTGTGTATATAGTTATTTGAAGCTTTAAGGGTATGCAGTGTGCATCATTAGTTTACATTCATGTCATGTTTTGTAACGTTAATTGAATGTCACTGTTATCATCTCGTTGCCACTTATAACTCCATAGTGACTTGGAGTTATAATTCCATAACTTTTAATTATCACCTATGTTAATGTTTGTTCTTTATTTTGTTTTCATGAAAAAGCACTTTTTTAATTAAATTTCTTCTTGCATTTTAAACCTGACGTTTGCAGACTTTGCCGGTGCTGGAAAAGAAGGAGAAGGATGAAGAAGAAGAACGACCCGATCCACTCAATCAATTAGTGACTGCTTTCAGTCGACATGCGACCACCGAACAGAATGCACTATCTGATGACTTCTTGTACATGGCTTTTACTGAGCTCATGAGCAAGGTTTATGATTCTTAATTTTCATTTGGTTTAGCTTTTCAAAGAAAACAGTGAATTTACATTGTAATTGGACTTTTAATCTTTGCACTTATCTGTCAGCAATTAACCATTTAGTTATAGCATACCTGAAGGGTAATTAATTCACATATTAAATTGTTTTACATTTGATATTGAATGCAGTACCAACAGCCCAAAACCAAAAGTTTAACTACATTTCAGTTTGATATTTTGTATTTGTTTACAAATGTCCTGGTCCATATAACTGAAATAACCGCATGAAAACCTGATAAGATTGGCTAGTAACATAAGATAGTCAGGTATCAATTTGTACAGACTGGTTACGAAAACTTAACTTGTTTGTTTATTTTACTTTAGAGTTGTAGTGGCGAAGAGGATGATGATGGCGGCGATGACGATGAAGAAGAAGAGGAAGATGAAGGACCTGCTCTTTCTTTTCAGGTAAAATTTTTATTTTTTTTGTGTGTGTCTATATGATTTGCGTTAGATAATTGTTAAGCAGATTGCAATTTGTTCTTGTTTTTGATTTCGCTGTATTTAATGATGCCTGAACCCAGTTTATTTGTTTTTTTGTTCAATTTGCTTAAACAAGCTTAATCTCTAACATTAATTTACTGCAATTCTTCTGCTTGCACGTTTGTTTCTGTACGTTTTCATTTTGTTTTTAGGAACAGGAAATGGCCAAGCAGAAGCTGCTGTTCACGCAAAACCGCTTGGCTGATCGCAGTGTGGCTGAAATGGTGCTGCTAAACATCAGCGCTTGTCAGGGTGAACAGAGCAACATGATGCTTTGTAACTTGTTGCTCGCAATTGCTTTATTGCTGGATGGCAATGAAAGTGTGCAGAAGGTAATATAGTAAATTGCAAATATCTTGATTTTTAGCTTTATTTTGATGTATATTATAACTTTGTTTAATTATTAATGCTGTTCAAAAATTTTTATCCTGTGCCATCGTGTAGTAAATACTGAAATCTATGATGTTACATGTGCTTATTGATTGTATCTTCATTAAATTAATTTCAATGATTTTTTTTATGAACTGAGTACTGCATCTTCATTAAATTAATTTTAATGAAATTTTTTATGAATTGAATGAAAATTTGAATTGTAGTTTATTTGTCATCTCTAATTGTATTTGTAGTATGCTTAATTAACTATACCTTACTTCTGTATTTGTTACACATGCTATACAGACCATACTATTCTGCTATACCTTAAATGATTTTTACTCTATTTCTATTTCAGAAAATGCTGGCACATCTGCAGGAGAAAAAGGACACCAGATTTTTTACTTCTGTTTCTGGTCTAATGGACAAATGCAGGTGTGTAATAGTTTTTGTTCTCTAAGCTTTTTTTCAATTAGTGTGCAAACTATTAACTCTCCACACTAAAGAGATTTTTGCACTGCTCTCCATTTTTAAATAACATAAGTGCTAGGTTAATTAGTCTGTTATGTATCATTTTAGCGTGCTGGATCTTGATGCATTTGAGCGAAATACCAAAGCAGAGGCATTAGGTGTCGGTCCTGAAGCAGCCGGAGAACAGAACATGCATGATCACGTGGTCACCTGTAAACTGTTTCGTTTTATTCAGTTGTTGTGTGAAGGCCACAACCTCGGTAAGTGCTAAATATTCTTTAAATTTGCTTACAGTAAAGTGTTCTAAATATGGTTTTCGCATTTTCAAGATCTTGAGTCAACATCATTTTTTTCTTAAGAGCCTCAGTGCTGTTATTAACCTTTGTATTCGTCGGCAGATTTTCAGAATTATTTGAGGACGCAGACAGGAAACACTTCAACGGTGAATTTAGTGATCTGTACAGTGGATTACGTGCTTCGCCTCCAAGAATCAATCATGGACTTTTACTGGCATTATTCCAGCAAGGAGGTTGTTGATCAGCAAGTAAGAACAGCAGTTTTTTAAAAATCTGACGACGTTAAATCATAGGATGTTAAATCATAGTTAAAAACAGTTGGTGGTTGTATTGTATCTGGCTGTCATCATTGGAAATTGTTTCGTCTATAAACTTCCATAAATAAAAAGTTCAGACAACTTCAATGTGTAGCTTAAATTGACTTCTTTTAACGTTTAATATGCGATTTCTTTCTGACGAATGTTTTACAGATCCATCATTGCGAAACATCGGGTATTAACTCCCCACCTGCTTGCTTAGTTTAATTTAATTATATAATTTCGGGCAGGTGGCGCCACAGTACTATGGTGTTTAACTCTGATAAAATTAATAATGCCAAAATCCTCTACAGAAATCTATGAAGTAAAATTATGAAAACTGCTTGCCCTTAATCAGAATTAGTACTTCAATGTTTCAGTAGTAGATTTGTTTGCCTCATTTTGATTGGGAAACTAGTATCAATCAAAGTGCCCACTGTTAACATAACTATATGATTGTCCTCCTTACAACAAGACTATCACGTAACATGCACCTATTCCCATTCTTGGAAGTCTGGTCATGTTTGTCAGCTGTATATGTCATAGCTGTATAGTGCAGTTTGATCATGTGCTGATCAGTATGCTGGGTACTTGGGATTAACTGTCACTGACTATGCCAGATCCAGTGCAGTTTGCTCATGTATAACTGATAAGAATAGACCGGGGCCCAAGTTTTAAAAGTGGGGACAGGGCCAACACTGCAATTCTTGAGTTTTTGATTGTTTCAGAACTCTGATACAACAAATGTTAATTAAGTTATCTCTTAGATAATTTTTGCACAGCAGACTAATCAGAACAAAAAATGTTATTAAACATTAATTATCAATAATTTTACAATATTTGTGCCAACATGGACATTAATTCACAATCTTACGCTCTGAAAATTTTCATAGTTGTAATTACGGTGAATTCAAGTTGTCATAGTCACTGTCAAACTAGTTGTAGTAATTTACAGAAATGTTCTCATTCATAACTGAAATTAGTTGTAACCATTAAATGGGCTTAGTGCCAAATTTTTTAAAGATCTTCCCAGCACAAAATGTGTCATACTGTTTTAGTGGAAACCATTTGACTATAATTAATCAGCAAGTTACATGTTTGAATCTTAACCAATTTTTTCCTGAGTTTGTGTTTTCGACAGGGTCAGCTGAATTTTAAGAAAGCTATTAAAGTCGGTGCACAAGTATTTGCCACTTTGACTGAAATGATTCAAGGTCCGTGTTCCGGAAATCAGATGGCCTTGGCTCATAGCAGATTGTGGGATGCTGTGGGTGGTTTCTTCTTCTTCTTTGCCCACATGCAGTACAAACTTTCTAAGGTAGAATTACAGCTGTTACTTGTGCGTATTAATTCTCTTGGCTATAGAATTAGTACCGTCAAATATACTGTGTTAAGTAAAAAAAACTAAATAAAATTTGTAGGTTACATTAATTCTTATACAATTTCTCGCTTTTTCTTGATACTAAAAGAAATTATCACAAATCGTTGGTAATACACATAATCAAATGTAACGTGTGTAACAAACTACATGTGTTTAGCTTGTAAGTGAAGAACTGTACGTAACTTGTTGGTATAAATTTTGTTTGTAAAAGCTCACATTGTTCGTGCTGATTTCAGAATGCCTCTCAGCTACAGTTGTTGAAGTCTATCTTACAACTTCAAAATGAGATGGTAACAATGATGATATCAATGTTGGAAGGTGCGATTCAGTTACTTTTTATTTTATTTATTATTACTATTTTTGTTTTTTCTACTATCACTTTTTTATTACTAATATCGATGTTTCACTAAGCAAATAAATGTTTTTTGTTCAAAAAATACCAGTGTTTGTGGTGTTCTCATAAAACAATGTCAAGTGAAATTCAAAAATGATAATATTTTCAGCTGTACTTTTTCATTTCTGTGCTCAGGTAATGTTATGAATGGAACTATTGGAAAACAGATGGTGGACACTCTCCTTGAGTCCAGAACTAATGTAGAGGTATATATAATTATGTTTTTCGACTAATAGGAAGTATGTATATGACATGTCTTGCCTACACATGTCCTCTGAAATGGCTGTTCTTGTCTCCCCTTTTATATTAAGATTTTGGGATTCCAACTATCATTCTATTTATTAAGCTTTTCATTCATTTGCATGTGAATCAATTACTGACTAAAATCTTGCACTGGTCATAAAACAAACTTTTTTCTCAGTAAAACCAGATAATTTTATAGGTAAGACATAGAACACCAGGATAGAGAAAATTATTCATTATTAATTAGTGATTGATTGTCATTTATTATTTTTTAACAAAAAGAGTATTTCAATTTTTTTTACTTTGAAATGGTATGCCCTTTATTTCTTAGGACATAATGCTGAGAACAAGAAGTCAAATCAGGCAGTGCTAAGCCTGGTCATCAAATAGATATGTGACCACTGGGAAACGTTTTCCATGCAGTTTCGTCTGCCATACTGACCTAGGCTGTTTCTTAATTAATAAGAATAATTTACTACGTTAATTAATAAGAGTGAACTCAAAAATGATAATGCTTATATCACAAGTGTGAGTCCTAGGGTCAGTAATTAAATGCCTGTATATGCATTCTGTTGTTTTGTTGGCCTATTTGTTGCTTATGTTGTTGTACTTTGCATTTCATAGATGATACTAAAGTTTTTCGACATGTTTCTCAAGTTGCAAGAAATTGTCGAGTCTCCCGGATTTCTGGTATGTAAGAGTTTATGTACTTCTAAATTCTATCATCTTACAATATATGTCTTACATAAGTATGTCTAAAGAACTGCTAATTTTCTAAGACATTGTTACTTCAATAATCATAGTGAATTTACTTTGCTTGCTTATGTTGCATTTGGATATCATGCCGGTATTGTTGTTGAATATTTTTTAATTTTTTTAACGCTTTCACGTGGTCCAAAGGGTAAGTTTTAAAAATTTTGAAATAATGATAGTGGTAACGTATTAATAACAATAAAAGTTATTATTTTTCTAGCCGGTTTTTCTTTCATAAACTAATCACCACATGTGTTGGGATGACTGCACTAATTGTCTAATTGTGCTAGCAATATCACTTTTAATATGCTTTGTGTTCCCAAAATAAAACAGTTGTGCATTTTGATATTAATTAATTGTCCTCTTTAGGAATATACAAGGGAAGGTTTTATAACTCCCAGAGACTTTAAAAGAGCCATGGAAGCTCAGAAAGTTTATACACAGTAAGACAACATTTCATTTTTCTTTATTGTATTCTAGATTATCCAAAGAAATTATACACCCAATATTTTATAAGTAGATTTATTGTAATATATATATATATATATATATATATATATAAGCAGCTTACTCGAGCTCTCCAGGAATCCTGCAAAATGTAGAACTTGATTTTGCACTAGTTTGTCTCCATTATCACAGTATCAGATATCCACTTGTTAAAGTACTTTGAAGAAATTGCTAATTATTGCACCCTTTTAAAACTTGTAAATTTGTGTTTTTATTTTATTTTAGAGAAGAAATAACTTTCCTGACGGAGTGTGCTGCCCCAAGAAATGCTGAGGGTAACATTGACTATAATGAATACTGTGAACGATTTCATAATCCTGCCAAAGACATCGGCTTCAACTTAGCTGTCCTGCTTACAAATCTGTCTGAGCACATGCCTAATGATCCCAGGTGATGTATTTTACTTTCACATTTCTTACACTATGAGTTGTTTTACAACCATAGAACTTATTTTATATAGTACTAATGCTGTTTCTCTCAATGTCCAGGCTGTCACGGTTCTGTGAAAATGCTAGCAGCTTCTTGGAGTATTTTGAACCCACACTTGGCAGGATCGAGATCCTGGGCAGCGCTGGTCGTATTGAAAGAGTTTACTTTGAGATAAATCCAGATCACAAAACACAATGGGAGAAACCACAGATTAAGGTAACAGTAAAGCAGAATTTACTCTCACTTGCATTATTTTCAGTTGAGTTCATTATGTTTCGATTATTATAATTTAAATGTTAAAAAAATAATTATTAAAAAATCCCATTGTTAAAACCATGTTTGATAAATTTTTGTAAGGGACTTTTTTCATTCTTATTCTTGATCATTTGTGATTTTTATGGTGTATTAATGTATTTCCAATATGTTGGTTTTGCTCAATGGCTTTGTGCTGTCCATGTTTGTATCATGCATTGATGTTTGAACTGTTTTAGGAGTCAAAACGATCATTCCTTCACAGTTTAGTTAATGAAGGTGGCGATAAAGAAAAACTAGAATTGTTTGTAAATTTCTGTGAAGATTCCATATTTGAGGTAAGTCGTAGCAATAATGCTCAAGTGTAACTCAATCTTATGTTATTTTACTTTTTCTCGGAAATAGGTCACTTACGATTTTTTCACTACGGTCATTTCTAAAGCTAAAACTAATGTTAAATGCAGAAGTTTAGAATTCGGGAAACAAAACAGAACTTTATTGCAAGAGGCTAATAGCATTTCATATTGTCATTCAGGGCTCTCTGTGGTATGGTATCTCGAAGGGCTTTGTTAAAATCTATTCAAGTTCTATTCATTTGCACTTTTGGCTGAGTTGTAACTTCTAAACCGCCACAATTGCCGCCTTATTTTGAGATCGATTGATGTTTCTAAAATTATGCCTATACGTAATTAAACACAGTTATCTCTAATTTATGATGTACAGATGCAGCATGCCAGCAGCATTAGTCCCGAAGAGGAGGAGAGTAAGCCAACTGCGCCGGCAGACAGAGTCGGCATTATACGCAGGTACATTTATAGTTTATAAGCAGTTTTATATGAACAATTTGAAGTTATTCTGTACTCATTGCCTTTTGATCTTACCGTTTTCCTGCATAAGCTTTTAGTACTGCAACTTGCATATTGCTCAGCTAGTGATTACAAAATGCAAAGTTTAACATAGCATTCTTTAAGTGACATTTTTGGGTGGCTTCATTATTTTATTTCTTGCTTCGGTAATCAATATCAAAAACTTTGTAATATAATGCTTCATAGATTTTTGTAGTTTGGTTTTTACTAGAATTAAACTTCATATACTGCAGTTATGTGACTTATATTAGTTGATGAAATAATATAAAAGCACAAAAACTTAATCTACAGCATTAGTATAGTTCACTCTTGCATTTTTTAATAATAATTCCATCTGTTAATAATAATAATACAAAAGACATGTATGTACGTATCCACTCTAGTTTTCAACATCCATGCCACATACCACACCCTGCCAAGTATTTATGTTGTTTCGATCTTCGTGGCCTGGATGGTGGCCACGTGGTTTTCGTTTCTTCATACATTAGTATTTTTTACAGGTCCCGGTAAAGATTTACATTTTTTAGGCAACTCGCCAAAAATGTTTGTAAAGCACCCCGTTAGTTAATCCCTTTCTTTTAACAAAATGCTCTCTTTTACCAGGTCTTCATCTGGTCGGGTTGGTAGAAAAAGAGAAAACTTGCACTGTGTTACTGAAATGGCCTGCAAACATAGCAAGCAGCAAGTCAAGGGTTTTTTGTTACATATTTTAATATTTTATTTAATTTCAGCAAAGTCATTGAGCCTGTAAAGGCAGGTATTGGCAGTGTCTATGTATTTATCATGAGCTTCTTGGTACTGCTTCGCTGGTCTAATATAAGGTAACAAAAAATTGTTGTTTTTAATTACATGGAGTGATTATGGAATCAAACTGTACACCATTTTACGATACTAAAATGATAATAGTAGCTGAAAAAGAATGCCATCAGTTTCTTATTATAAGTGATGAAACACTGATAATGGTACCCTTGAATAATCATCTTAACCTGTGATAACAGCAGGAGGGCAAAATTTCTTTATTATTTCATTTTTCTTTTTGAATGTTGTTGATTGGATTATATAAAACTGCTGCAATTCATTATAATTCTAATTAAATTACAGGAAGCATTATCAAATGATAAGAAAGATGAATCGCTATGAGTTAGCTGTTGGTGCTATGAAGCTCACTTGGTACTTAATAAACAGGTTCTTCTGGATTACGTATCTAACTCTTGAGTAAGTAACTTCATTTTCACTGATTTAACCAAAAGTGTTTTACATATAATGTGAAAAGATTTATCTCTTTCAGTTTTGCCAGCTTTGTAAAAATTGGTTATGTAGTTACATAGTTACTGCAAGATTGGTTTTTACTGAAAGGGTTGATTTGGTCATGCTTCATTATTCAACTATAATTTTAATGGTTTTTTTGTGTATCAAGTATAATGTTGTCAGGACAGTTTATTTTTTTGATAAATTAATTAGAAAATTTGGCAACAAACATTAACAAAGTTCTTCAGTTTAAAGCATTTTCTTTTCAAGAAAATGGTGAGGATCAACGTTTCTTATCTTAATTTTTTAATGATGCTGATTCGAATTTATACTACACACTGCTAGTCTTCACTGTTACAACTTACACTACAAGCAGTAAATAAAGTTGCTTCGTAAGACACTATAGGTCATCAAGCAGTTAACACTTTATTAACAAAATTTAAATAAGTAGTCGTGGTAAATGCTTCTATATAGTGGGCAAAAACAAGCTTCATAGAAAGATTCCTTTTTTCCCAGTAATAAATTCGTTAATGCAGGTTGTTATCTGAGAACATTTAATTAACTTGTAACCTATTTAATAAAGAAATAAACAAATTGTAGTAATTGATGTGTAATTAAGTAATCAGAATTTTAATTAATTAGTCCATTCAAGTTGTGGAATATTTTACTTTTAGGACCTTGTATAATTTTATCTCTTTGATGATGAGTGGTGCACCACGTGTGAAGGAAATTAAAGTACCGGAACATAAACACCGCCATCATAAGCATTTACCACACTCTCCAGTTAGCGACATTTTCTTTGACGATTTTCAAGGTCCGCAGTCAGTCTCAGCATTTGGACTTTCCATCAAAACGCCAGAAGTGGAACTTGTGTAAGTAATTCTGGTTACACACATCAATACACTTTATTGTTGTTTTTTGTGGAATATTACCAGTAAATGCATTTTGATTTTCCATATCCTAATATTACTACTTATGGTAATGCAGCATGCAGCAAACTCCTTACAGTCACCATAAATCAGAAAGAGTATAAAAAACTTGCAATAACATTCTGAATTACCTGTTTTTCTTATGGTGTGTAGGCATGCAATGATACTGTGTGTAATGCGTAAATTTTCACAGAGTAAAAGATGCATCCTGTGTTTTGAAAATGAGACGAATTATTGGCATTAGAAGAAGTTTATATTTCTGAGCAGTTCATTCTGGTTTCAGCTTAGTCTTGGTATCGCCACAACAAGAAACATTCGTTTACTCATCAAATAACAACCAACTTCTTGTATAGATCAATTGAATTGGAATAACAATAAAGGCTTAAATTTATTTCATGTGCACAAAAATGTTCAATTCTGAGTTTGTTGGTTTGTTTATCAGTCTTTCATTCTTACATTTATACTTTTCTGTATTTAGACCAAGTGCTGCTGTAGTCTATGCACCTGAGAATGCTTTAGTAGATCAAGTCGACAGGATGGAGCCAAACGGTGATGTGAAGCATCTACGAGAAGAACAAATGAGTGACGGCATGATACCTCACATGGATTTAGAATTATCACCTGTAGCTGTAAGTGCACCTCTAATTTGCTTACGTCAGCAACTTTGTTTACTACTTTTCCAAGTCATTATGATTCACTGAAGCTCTTTTTGGTGGCTTCATTTGATGTATCTACATCTGAAAAAATGTAAAAATAAACACATATTTCTTACCTACTTATGACAGCATTTTATGAAATCATGTTGACATAGCTGTTCAGTTTCCTTGAGGTAAGTGAAAAGAAGCAGCTAAAGTACTTACAATTAGCTTTAGCATGTATTAATAACAATTTGCCTAAGGCACTGCAAAGAGATAGTGGACTGATTGCATACCTGTATGGGTGCATACAGTTTTCTACACTAACTGAATGTGGAAAATATCAACTCTTGGATGCTCGCTTCAGAATTTTATTATCCCACGTGTATTCATTGCTTCATTTTCCCCATCAATGTATTTAACATTCACGGAGTAATGTTTTGCTGTAACTGTAGTCTAGTAGGAGAGATATTTAGGAGATATGTCTGCATCACTTTTTCTAAATGTGGTGTTTTAAATATATTAATATTCCATTTAATGCATAAGTAGTGTACTTGTCAATGTCGATGACTTTAAGTTGTCAGTGCTAAGTAATGGTAAAAGTAAAAAGTTTAACATGAAAGCCTTCAAACCAATATGCACTTCATGTTGTATATGTAGTGCCTTTATAACTCAGTCTTGTTTATTTATTTTAGTTTTAGTGTCATATTCTATGTTTAATGTCCCAGCCTTTTTAAAAATGAATTGTTTAAATGCATTTTTTTCGATTTTATAAAAACCCTTTCATTGCTCATGATTTGCCGAGTATGATCTGCTGGTTGATATTGTGGTAAAATATCTGGCGCTTTTGCATTTCTCAGTAACACGCATCGTTACAGTACACTACTTGTCCAAACATGCTATGTACAGCATTGTAATATATCTTTGATGTTAGTAGCTGTTTATTATAAATGACTGTTCAGACGTGATAGCAGTTTAGATTTACCATTCTTATTGTTGATTAGATTATAAAGAACTTTGGAATGATATGACTTTTATTATTACAGCAGGAGCTAGAGGTACCACAGCTGGTTATGCCGTCAAGATCCAAAGAAGCTTTGAATGCTCCAGTTGATGAGCAGATTTATAGGTACTTAGTCGTTTAATCTATCTGTTTGTCATTCATAAGTGGATATTGGTATATTTGATGTGAAGTAACATTTGCAATCTGCTGAAGCCACAGTTGATTTCAGATCTCATGCACTGTGCCCAGGAAGAGCATTATGCTACAAATAATTACGACGTTTGTCAAATGTATCACTCTGTTTCTGATAGTATCGACTTCTCTACGATTTTAATCTTTTATTGTTGTATAATTATTTATTAGTTGGTGGGTCGGGCACTTAGTGCTTGTGACCGCTTTATGCTTTAAATTAGCATGATTTTATTGTTGTCAAAGTTACTTTTGTCGTGACGAAGCAGTTGAGAATTTGAGTGGTCTTTTGGGGAATGCTTGATTTGTCGGTTTTATGAGTTTGATGTTATAATTGACAGATTTTGATGTATTTAAAGCATATTGTATCAAGAGAAAGACTGAGAAATGTCAGCTACAAAGGTTTTTTTATTATTATAATTTTTTCTAGATGCACAGCAGTCCCATTGTGTAATTTAGGAACCAATTAGTTATAATTCCGTGAAAAATACTTGTTTAGTGTTCAGGTACTTAGTTTGTAAAAAAGAAATGTGTCTATATTGGTGCTGTGCAATGTTTGATTATACATGTTGCAAATTTTAAAACTTTCCCTTTCAGTGGTGAAGAACCAGTGTTGGTTACAGGACCAGCAGGTGGGAAAGCAAAGGAGAGTGAAGAAGTAGAGGGGGAGGGTGGCACCGATTATCAGCAAGCCATACTGGTGAGTTGTGAGCAGATTAAAGACAAGGATAAAGCTTGGATAGTTTGTTGTGCCCTTGAGGGGGTTAAGCTAGATTGCAAAGAGATTGCATTAAGATGAAATTTGGAAACAAATTTTTTGGCATTGTGTTTATTGTTAGGAGAATAATTGAGAAAACTGTGAGCGTAAACTGTAGTTATGTGAACTCAAATAAATTGAAATTCGAATTCAAAGTCTTAGAACAGTGTGATTTTAATTTTGCTTAAATTTAAATAGAAAGTCTTTTAAATTTCTGTTAAATTTCAGCAGAAGTATTAAATTCAACAATTAATGCAAAGAGTTGAGTGAGATTTGCTACTACTACTTGCTGATGTGGAAAATTTTTGATGTTTTTGGATTTTGTAATCAATTTCTTCATCTTTCAGCTCTTGCATGTGCTGTTTGTAGGTTATAAATTATAACTGGCCACCGCTCTGCTGCTTCTGCTTGATATTATTTACATAAAAGCTTTGCTTTTAACAAAAGTACATCATTCAGCCTATCAGTGCATTCAAAGGTTTTGACTTGCATTATAATTTTAGCTTTATCCTGCTTAGTTACCATCTTTTAGAGCAGTATATTAACTGTTTAGGGAATAGTCAACTAATATTGCCCCCTTTCTTTCAGGTTGTACGATTCCTGCTGTCTGTCAAGGTTAGCTCTGCGGCATTGACGCTGTAGAATATTTAGCCATAGTTCAGTTAAAAGTTTTCAATGCAAAAGGCGCATGCTTGACTATTGTTTAATAGCTGCCTTTATATAATAAATTTGTTTTTATTTTATATGTCCACTGCTTATGCGAATTGTTCTAACTTACATTTTTTACAGGATTTGTGAGCATGGACTTGAGGACTACTTTGTGTCTCATTTATAATTAGTGTATTGTGACTAGACTTCAAAATTTTCATTAAGTTTTTAACAATATACATAACAGCATGCCATTCAGTAACAACTAACAAATTGTCAATTGGCATTTAAATTATGTTTCAAAGGGAAAATCTCCTCGAGCAAAATAAGAAATCTTTAGCGCAGAGTAAAATATGAATTCAGCATACCTCAGACAGCATTAAATTTTCAATGTCTTACTTGAAAAATTTAAATTTTTGTAATTCAAGATTGGCCATGTTGCTGTTTTAGATATAATGCCATTATTATAGAATATAGAGCACATTTACATCATTGAAATGATTGCAACTGGAAATAATATATATATGTATACATGCATTGATAATTTTTGTTATATTATTCGTAATTTTGCCATTTTTATATTTAGCATATATATAGTTCCTTTCAAACCAATAAAAAAAAAACAGGTTTTGTATAACCGAGTGGTTTTGCAGCTAATAAGTAGGCATGTGAAGGTCTTTTTTTGGTGATTTTAACATAGTAACAATAAGCTTTATCAAGGTTCCACAATTGCAAGATGCCCTTCTTTTGTTCGTAATTTTGAAATTTAAATCATTAAAATTTTAACATGTATTTACCGAAATGATTTTTTTTCTGTTGCACATTTCCCATATATTAACATAATATCTTCACCCGTTGTTTATCAGTGTAATTATTTTAACCATTCAAATTCTGAAAGTGCAGTCATTCACAAGATAATTATTTTCCATTGGCAACAAGATCAATATTCACTCAGTTACTTACCTGTCTAAACAACATCTGCATGTTCTCTGGCCAATTATTTTCACATCTCTGTTTGTTATTTTTGTATCAATATTGCACCATTTTCGGACAAGAATTTTTGACTTCTTTTAATATCTCACTGACCAGTTCACAGTTGCTAAATAATAAAGGTTGTTAATGAATTTAATCTTTCTTTTCTTCACTTACCACAGGTCTTTCTTATTCTTTTCTTTAAACTTTAGAAAAATTTCCTTGAGTAATAATAATTTATTAGAAAAATTGCTATATATAGTTGGTCATCTTATTTGTATTGCATATAATAAAATCTTATAATTTGGTAGCTAGTTTTTAACTGTTCACAGTAGAGTAATTAGTAATCTACTCAAATTAATCATGAAATTACCATGACTTAATACTGCTGCTAAGGATAATATATAACCATCTTTTAGAGATTATCTGATTTATGATCTTGCGTTCCTTTACGGTCCCACTCACACATGAAAGACGTAAGGATAATGTATGGGTGTCTATAATTGTTGTATCAAATCTTACATTAATAATTCATGTCATTTTGCAGAGTTTCTTGGCAAGGAATTTCTACACACTGAAAACATTTGCTTTGGCTTTGGCATTTTGCATAAACTTCATATTGCTGTTTTATAAGGTTTGTGTTTTAATTACTGTGGAAATGTATATCTGTTACTCGATTTTTAACTGCTGCAGAATTCGGTCTCCATTCGTATTCCTAACTTGGGCGGTAAATGGATAGGCGACTGTTAGGGGCATAATACTAATTGCAAAAAGTGTTTTAACGTATTGATTCTGGTTATTTCACACATTTATGGAGGATGTATTCATTTCCAGACGTGCCTAAGATACATCTGCCAGTACAGTGTCTTATTTTAAAGGGTCAACCAAATGATGAGCTAGCTTCCGGTCCTGCCACAACCATCCATATTAAGCAAACAGGTGGAGCTTTTCCACTGAGTGTTGGATTCCATTTAACAATATGCTGAACTGATTATTAAAAGCTACTTTATAGTTTCAAAGATGATAACACATTGCTGATTTGTCATTCGTCTGACTGCTGGATCACAGACCATCTGTGTGTTTCAACAAAAATTGTGCACCTTGATCATTTAATTTCTTTATCAAACTTGCAATTTTTTAGAAGCTTGCTGGAATCAGAGCGAAACAATGGCTTTCATTTTTTCGACAAAATTTGTGAGTTTGTCTTGCTGTGAAAACCTACATCAATCTGCAGGGACTGAGTCTTGAAACTCAAATTTTGTCCTTCTTTACCAAGCATAATCTTAGAGCGACATTGGTGGATATATATCTATGGTTAACCTTTGTAAATTTTAAAGTAGTCAATGAATTTTCTTAATAGTCCTTTATACTTGGCTATTACTTATTAACTATTTTACCTACCTTGTACTTTGTTTCTAAGTTTGCAGCCCTTGCATAAATCATTTTTGACCAATGGAATAAAAATTTTGCCAAAAAACAAAAAGTGGCTGGAGTTTTGAAATAAAATTCATCACATTACTCCAAGGCCAATCTAATGTTTTTTTGATGATGATACTTCATGCAGACCTTGTATTTGCTATCTAGGTGTCAAAACTCGGAGGTGGTGAGGCAGAGGAGGGGGATGAAGGGGGTACCCAAGAGGATGATGATGATATTCCAGAAGTGGTGAGGTTGGAGGAAACTCGCGGCTACCTTGAACCAACTATAGCTATCTTAGCATTTATTCATTCGTGCGTTTCATTCTCAATGCTCGTTGCGTACTACTATCTAAAGGTAATTTACAATGGAATTTTGATGTTTAATGTTACTTAATGAAGAAAAACGACCCTTTCTTAGCATAGGACATATGTAAGTTTTTAGTAGAATTGTTCAAAAATTATGAACAATAATAAAAAATGTGTGTATACTTTAAAATATACTTGAGTAAGCAAATTAATTGGGGTGAACTACTGATGAAACTGCATTATATTGAAACAAACATGAATGAAGACATAAATTTTTATTTATAGAATTGCCTTTATTCTGTAGTTGGTTTTGCATTTATAGCCAGCCATATGCAATGAAGTAAATAAATCCTCATATTTTATCCTTTTTAATTTAACTAATGTTCTGTGGATTATGCACAGGTGCCGTTGGCAATCTTCAAGCGCGAGAAGGAAGTGTGTCGACTCCTGCTATTTGATGGTTTGTACATAGCGGAGCAACCAAGTGAAGACGATGTCAAAGCTCTTTGGGATAAACTAGTCATCAGCACTCAGTCTTTTCCTGAAAATTACTGGGATAAATTCATCAAGAAAGAGGTGAAATTATTCTGCCAAAATGTTACCTATTAAATTATGCATTGATTATCATTTACTAAAGTAGTACAATGTAGTTGACCATGTATTTTGCTCGTTTATATTTTATTATGTAGTACATGTATGCTGTGTGCAATAATGTCTTCAAAAATTTGCTTCTTACAATTCCTTCAATTCACGGGCAGGGCACGTAGTACAGACATTGAGACCAGTGCTGTACAACTCAGTAATACACACAATAGGCCTAAATGAAGCCAACATATAATAAAAGGAACAAGTGGATCTTTACTTAGTCATTATACCTGTTAATTTTGTATAATTCCTATGTCATTTCTTTGATAACAATGTATTCCACGATGACTGTTGCATGTGCTTCTTTCCGTCATTCTTGTTCTGCAGATGTTCATTTTCGCTATTATGGCATTGTAATTGTACAGGTAAGAGAAAAATACAGCGAGCAGTACGATTTTGATGCAATAACTGCTCTGTTGGGCATGGACACCTCTGAAACTGTTGAACCCACGACCAAGAAGAAGGAACGAGGTGGCATTATTTCATTGTAAGTTAACCTATTCTGGTTATTGTTGTTGTTTCAGTTATTTTATAATCAGTAATAGTTAACAGGTGCTAGTTTGTGTAATTGCACTCTGCATCATTTATATGTCTTAAATGACATGATTGCAAAATTCAATGTAAATTTTAAAATCATCTGCAGTTGAAAAAAAGCAGACATATTTCAAAATCAGTGCATTTACTGTAAATCTATCACCACTTGTTTTTGAGCGTAATCATAATAATTTCATGAAGGAGCATTATATGGCTAGCTCGTCTACCTGTAATTCTACTCTTTTGCTTACTTCCTAAATTAAAATTTATTGATTTTTTGTGTTAGTTTGAGTTCTATTGACTGGAAATATCAGATATGGAAATCTGGAGTTATTCTGACTAACAATGTAAGTAGCTCATGCTTCCCTCTTTGTAAAATAATTGTGCAGTGGATTGGTCTCTAAATTGACAGTATATCTACAACAACAGTGACTGTGTTCGTTCAACAAAATTAATTCAGGCTGTCTCAGCCCATACAGAGAATAGTAACCTTGAATTAGGTTGCTGTTTGCCTTTAACTGACCAAATGTTAGAAAAATATTTTTTACTTTCAAATTAAATATTTTCATTTTTTAATCTTTCAAGAACCTAAAACCAGTTTAATCAAGCTTTGGGTTATAAATTTGGCATTTATTAAAATTATAATTTCTTGAAAATTATATGATGCAGATTATAATCTGTTTACCAGTCTGTGTTCGGTGCATTGAAAGATAGTTTATGTTTTATTATCTTGTTTTATTTCATATAGTCATTCCTTTACATTCTGTGGTACTTTCTCTTCTCCGTACTGGGAAATTTCAACTATTTTTTCTTTGCTGCACACTTGCTGGACGTGGTGATTTCCATCAAAGCCCTCAGTACGATCATGCAATCCATCACGCACAATGGAAAACAAGTAAGCTATGTGTTAGTTAACTTTTCTGCAAAACATATTTTTCTGAGAATTGCAAATTTATGAAAACGTATAACCAATAGTGTCATAGTTTGTTAGCTAACAAGCGAAAGAAACCTGGCCATAAAGTGCTAAAAAGTTCCTGTTAAAATCTGAACTGTCTGTCAACCTTTTCCACACCTGCCAACCGCTTGACGAGAAAATGACTGTGAAATGTAGAAAGCCCAGGGGACATCTCACCCTTGGCAGCTGTCCCAGTGGGGTGAGAATTATACCCCAGAAATTTTTGCTTTTGTTGGTTTCAAAATCAAATTAACAAAAAATAACGTTATTTTTGGGTACTACTGAGCTTTCTTTTGTTGTTGTTGCATGTCACTATGCTTCATGTATAATTGTGCTCTTCTGTACACATGAAAAAGCTCAATAACACCCAAAAGAGCTTAATTTTCAATAAACGTAATATCATTTGATGTAATATATATCGTGAATTGTGTTGTGGTTGATACTGATAGCAAAGGAAGCCAGATGATTTGCGAACTTACTTGTGAAGTTGTAAAATGCATGAGAACTGAAATTTGATGTGCTGCGTATGTGACATGTGTAATGCGTAAGAGTTGGCAGGTTTGCTTTTTACCCTTTTCATCAGTTTGTAATGTTATGACTGAGAGCCAGAGTAGCAATCATTCCATGTTCTTAATCTTTTCTCATATAATTTTTCACCTCTCTAAATCGTTACAACCAATCTGTGTGTGCATTCAGTGGACATGCAGTTCTTCTGTGATTTTCTAAATGTGGACCTGTGTTTTTGCTGTATCATGGATATAAACTAATGCAGTACAACTGTTATGCAGCTGCTGTTGACACTTATGATGATGACAATAGTTGTGTACATCTACACGGTGCTAGCATTCAATTTCTTCCGCAAATTTTACTCTACGGAAGGCGAGGATGGAGGGGAAGCAGAAGACAAGTGCCACACAATGGCTACGGTAAATGTGTTAGCTCATTTTATTGGCATTATTATATTTAATGCGAATTGTAATCTCCTTGGCCAGCTGGCAGTTAGTTGCAATCAAGCATATTACATTTGCTAATTACTCTGATTAAATACCTGAAGTTGTTCCAGTGCTGTTGCAGTCATCATTTTTGTATCACTATTCCTCTTACAGTGCTTTCTCTTCCATCTATACGTGGGTGTGCGGCAGGGAGGAGGAATTGGAGATGCCATTGGAGAACCAGATGGTGATGATTATGAACTCTATCGAATCATTTTTGACATTACGTTTTTCTTCTTCGTCATTGTCATCTTGCTGGCTATTATACAAGGTGAGTATTGCTACTAATCAATGATAAAATCGACCACTCACTGCTCTAATCCGGGTCCTGGCCCTTTAGTGTTACAATTTCAAAGCCATTTTTGCCATACTGTATATAATGATGTCACAATCACACTTCAATTTGATGTGCAGGTTATATGTTCTCAAAAGTACCTAGCAAAATGCTTATATATGGTTCAAGTTCAACATAGTTTAGTTCTGGAGTTTTGAGTCTAATTCTTCATTCTACATCACTTCTTTATTTAATCTAAATAATTTTCATTGTCTAGCATTTGAACTCTTATTGACCCCTGCTGTTTTATTCCCTTCTTTAGGTTTGATCATCGATGCATTTGGTGAATTGAGAGGCCAGCTGGAGCAAGTCAAGGAAGACATGGAGGTATAAAAAATGATAAAATTTCCTAAATTTATAAAACCAAATTGTACAATTATATATCTGTTTATCATGCTGAGCGTGCAAGTATTATGGACAAATGCTTAGTGCTATTGCAAGCATAGACAAGGCTAGTACAAAAGCACTCTTTGTACAATGCCATATTATTTCACACTGCACTACACTCACTGTACAATACGATGTCATCATTTACCATATCTGTACCTAATAAGCTGAATTTCCTGTCTTTGGTCTCATGTAATTATTGTATTAAACTGGAGCTATTTTTATTACAGTCACAATGCTTCATCTGTAGTATTGGCAAGGATTATTTTGACAAAGTACCTCATGGTTTCGACATTCATGTGCAGAAGGAGCATGATTTTGCAAACTATTTGTAAGTTTATTTATTAGAAATTAAAATTGGAATGTAGATATCATATCACATTATGCGATCTATGATATCACATTGTATGCAGGCTATAATAGTAGTAACCTCTCCATTCGGACTGCTCGTACAGTATACAAATTCTAACATTTAGTGAATTAAAAAAATCACAATTAGAAAGCAAGGAAAAAAGCATGAAAAAACACATTTCAAACTATGGGATTTTTTAATTCATTGCTACTATTCTTATCTTTAAAAATCAATCTGCATTAAACTCTTACATTTGCTGGTGAAAGAAAAGCAATGCAACATTTACATTTGCAGATTTTCTATTCTGTTAGCCTTATCAACAACCTTAACTCCTGTCCAACATTTTTTTCATTTTCGCTTGTTCATTATTTAGGTTCTTTCTGATGCACTTGATAAATAAGCCTGATACAGAATATACCGGACAGGTAAGAAAATAGAGACTTTACAATGTTATTTTTTATTTTATACTTTATTAGCAATGAAATTCCCTAATGTGCGCGTGCATTGAAAATATTTCGTTAAATACCTCGTTCTTTGGAATAGCAAGGCCTTGCAAGACATAGAACGGACCCTTCTCTAAACAGTAATGACGTCGCATTCACTATCACTATCTTCGTCATGATTCATCATTGTTTTGAACCAAAAAAGTGCTGCAGCAACATCAGCTGTGACATCATAGTGTTACTACTGCAAGTCGATTTTGCCAAGTTTATTTTCCTGTTGTATAATTTTAGCTGTTGTCCATCATTTAAATTGTCAAGCTTGTCATCACCCGAGAACAGAATAAGTTTATACAACAATTTATCCTGTATTTTGTCTTCACTGCCACTATCTGTTGTCTATTTACAGGAAACTTATGTATACGAACTATACCAGAAGAGATCATGGGATTTCTTCCCAGTTGGTGACTGTTTCCGCAAACAGTATGAGAACGAATTAATGCAAACGTAACTCTTGACAGAAATGTGCAAAGTGTAGAAGAAATGGGAATGATAATTTCTATTACACTATAGATTTTAGAGGATAAGCTCAAATGATATTTATAAACCATTGCTTGTCTAGTCCAGTTATATCTAGTCATCCTGTTTTGTTTTTTGGTGCTAATTTTTTTTCTCAAATGTCCGTTTTTTGGTGCTGTAACCATTTGACTTCTTTTAATATGAATGAAGTGAGGTTGTCCAGACTACAACCTCTATAGCATGCACCCTTGTTGCAGCATTGCAAGAGATTGATAAAAATATGTAAAAAGTGGATCATGTGTAAAAGAAAAGGAATTATAGTTTTTTGAATACTTGATCCAATTGGCTGTATTTTTAAGTCAAATATTTTTTGTTTTGGATGCCCATGTAAATTGTTGTTAGTAAGAGTTTTTCAACTAAAAGAACTAGTAAAATTATCAGCTTTAGTGCGGCAGGATTTTGTATGTAAACTGGTATCCATCTTGGTTCTCGTTGAACTTTGAGATGGTAACAAGAGCTGCAGATATATTATTGATTTACAGCCAAAAAAATTAGTTATCTTTATTTATTTGCAGTGCATGTTTGTAAAAACAAATCATTTATTTAGAATAGGCAGCTTATTGTTTTTTTGTTTTTTACTTTACCATTTTATTTGTAACTTCATCTAGTCATTTTACACCTTTTTTGTGCAAAATGTGAGTTACCATTGATGCTTACAGTACTGTAGCACCTTCACAAATTATTGTAGAATGCACTTATGTCTCCATAATTATGTTTTTAGTTTATTCAACTGACTTGCTTATACAAATAGTTACAAACAACAGGATTTCAAATATTTATTGTTTGTTTAACGCTTTTGTATATCTAACACTTTTATTGCATTTTTTAATGAAAACAGAAAATTTCAACATCTTGGACAGACTAAGATTTCTGGAAGATTGCAGAATTCATATTCAACTGATATTCATATTCATACTCAACTGCTTGACCCAAATTGCAGCATAAGAAGATTCAAGAACATGTTGCAAGTTATATTACCAAAATTCTTATACTTTACCTGTTGTTGAAGTTGAGTAAAATATACAGATTTATAAAATTGAAAATGTCTTTTGTAAGCATTCACATTAAATTTGCTACAGAAATTGAGATTGCGTTAATAAAATTTTTTACCTAAAAATTCACATTGTTTACATACAATAATTTCAATAATCTACACACTAAAGTTGCACTACTCAATGTTACGTATCAAACATGCCTTTGTATCTCTCCCTTTCTCTGCTGCTGTGTGCTTCCAATGCTGTTTTACACAGTGCTAGGTATTTCTTGATGCGAGGGTCTGAAATACGAAAGTTTAAATGCATTTTTTTGTTAAGAAATAAATTAACCAGAATGGGCTGCAACAAAACTTTGCAGCCAGCTACCCAGGTAGCAAACAGAATTAATTTACTTGCGTGCAATTTCTATAGTTAATACAGGACGCTTGTAACATCAAGCGTGATATTCGTCATTCAAATACGACTAGGTCATCCAAATGTGACAACAATGATATTGATTCTGGGACTGTAGTCAAGTGTTTGCTTTAGATTTATGATAGTCAAATGTGACATAGGTCTGTCAAATCTGAGAGGCTTGAAATTACAATTATTCTTTGTTATTTCATTAGTTTAAAAACAAATTTATTATTGTTCTGCATAAACTGCAGATTAGGCCATGGAAAGACAAGTTTACTAGTTTAGCAAATAAAACGCGCTTGAAAAACCTGTTAGGAATCAAGCAGACAACTTGGAGTGTGATAAAAAGAACGCTCAAACATTAACATCAGACTTCGGGGAGGATTTC